>JANRMT010062813.1:1850930-1878526 GCA_026402145.1 Polypterus bichir lapradei
GATAGATAGATAGATAGATAGATAGATAGATAGATAGATAGATAGATGCTTTATTAATCCCAAGGGGAAATTCACATACTCCAGCAGAAGCATACATAAAGAACAATATTAAATTAAAGAGTGATAAAAATGCAGGTATAACAGACAATAACTTTGTATAATGTTAACGTTTACCCCCCCAGGTGGAATTGAAGAGTCGCATAGTGTCGGGGAGGAACGATCTCCTCATTCTGTCAGTGGAGCAGGACAGTGACAGCAGTCTGTCACTGAAGCTGTTCCTCTGTCTGGAGATGATACTGTTCAGTGGATGCAGTGGATTCTCCATGATTGACAGGAGCCTGCTCAGTGCCCGTCGCTCTGCCACAGATGTCAGACTAACCAGCTCCGTGCCTACAATAGAGCCTGCCTTCCTCACCAGTTTGTCCTGGCATCAGCCATCCCTCTTCTTTATGCTGCCTCCCCAGCACACCACCGCGTAGAAGAGGGTGCTCGCCACAACCGTCTGATAGAATATCTGCAGCATCTTATTGTAGATATTGAAGAACACCAGCCTTCTAAGGAAGTATAGTCGACTCTGTCCTTTGTTACACAGAGCATCAGTATTGGCAGTCCAGCCCAATTTATCATCCAGCTGCACTCCCAGGTATTTATAGGTCTGTACTCCCTGCACACACTCGCCTCTGATAATCACGGGGTCCAGGAGGGGCTGGGCCTCCTAAAATCCACCACCAGTTCCTTGGTTTTGCTGGTGTTCAGTTGTAGGTGGTTTGAGTCGCACCAAAGTCCTTGATTAGGTTGCTATACTCCTCCTCCTGCCCACTCCTGATGCAGCCCACGATAGCAGTGTCGTCAGCAAACTTTTGCACGTGGTAGGACTCCGAGTTGTATTGGAAGTCCGATGTATTTAGGCTGAACAGGACTGGAGAAAATACAGTACCCTGCGGCGCTCCTGGGTTGCTGACCACAATGTCAGACCTGCAGTTCCCGAGACGCACATATTGAGGTCTGTCTGTAAGATAGTCCACGGTCCATGCCATCAGGTAACTTTCAGCATCTTCTGCCCATTTTTCTCTTCACCACATAATGCAGTCTTCTCAGTGGAGGTGGGCCACTTTATTGTAGGCCCCCCTGTATGAAGCTACTGCCTTTGACTGGAGACTGTTTTCTTCAGGGTAGGATCTCAACACAGGATTACATAGCAATTTCTAACATTTACTGCTTGAAGAGCATTTTTCTATTGCCTACACTCCAGAATCAGACCTTGGGGGCACCCTGACTATCTGCTTTCCTTTCCAGGGTATAGGAGTGAGAAACCTGAAGTTAGTAGTGACATTAGTGCCCTTAAGGGAATAATCCACTACAAAATAATACATTTTTTTCAGTATTTGTTACTGACTCAGCTTAGTTTGTAGAGATAGCAGAAAAAGAATTTCAAACTCATTTTTTCACGCAGAATGGAGATAGCAAAATTTCTGATAAAAGAGGTGTCCGTGGTGACCAACACTGGACAACAGCAAATAATATCAATATCATGTGACATAATCCACTTGTCAAATCATCTCACATCATCATATAGTAGGGCTATAATGTCCCAAACACATTACTACAATTTTGTTAAATAAACCACTTCCAGAAAATTCTCTCGGAAACATCAATGGACAAACTCCACTCAGACTCCACTAAGCATTTGAATATTTAGCTTTAATTTATTACATCCCTAGCATTAGGTTTGACTTTTGACCTGGTGTTTTGACCTTCGTTTGGCCTGACTCTGCCTGCATGTCATAACAGTGAACCACTTCTCTAAGAGTGTTCCTACAATGTTCCGAAATCCTTCGTGCCAACAGCCACCCATAAGGAAAGGCAAAGAGACATGCAGGTAAAAAAAAAGAAGAGATGTCAAAATTAGCCAGAAAAATCTATGAAGAGTCAGTCTGATCGTTGGTCAATGCTGAAACAGTAACCAAAAGCACCTTGAAGCACAAAATCTAAAGTCAGAAAACTAGGAGATCTGAAGAGCATTAACTCAACACACACCTAAATGTCATGATTTTACTCTTGTTCAATTTTTATGTTTTCCTTTCCAAAAAAAATATCGAAACTTCACATGGAGGTTAAAGAATTCCGTGGTCACATTTCATTCTCAATTTGATTTGTCTTTTAACATTATTATATTTAAATCAGTTGTTAAAACAGTTGTTTTGAAGGTTAATTGTCACTGTTAGGCAGGACGTCTGGTAGTGTGCAACACGTGACGTCATTACTGGGATGGTATAAAAGTTTAGTGTTGTGCACCTCCTGCTTGGTCCAAATTTGGGGATTTGACTTAAAAAGTCTCTAATGTTATTTCTTGTGCATTAAACTGATTTCTGGTTATGAAATCTTTTCTATTTTCCTGGCCACATCTTTGGCTTAGTTTACATGCATAGCCTGGCCTTCAACTCTCTTGCTATGCCCCCTATCAGTTTTGCGCACTAATTTTCTTTATCTCATACTATTTTACTTTGGCTAGTTTATATATTTGCTCTTTTGCTGATTCTATTGTTTTTCCAAACTGCTGCCACACAGTGCAGTCAGCACAATGAAAGTTTTTCTTTTTTATCTGCAAACTCGGATAATGATGTTTTTAAAATGTTGTACTGGTGATGTCAAATGCGTGACTTCCAGTATAAAACTGTTTTCACATCAGTTTGGGGTATTATTTTCATTTGTACATTGATTTTCATGTAGAATCAAATCCAAGGAATTTAAGATCAAATCTATATGTACAGTCATATTATAAATGAGGCCCTTGGATCATTTCACATAATAGCATAATTGAAAGTAGCATCTTGGAGAGCTGTAAACCTCAAATAGAAAATGGATTTAGACACATTGGGTGAGTCATTACCTTTGTTGGTCTGAGTAGTCAGTATTCTTACTATTTAAGTTTACTGTCAGATTTAAAGGATGCATGAACTTCTTACTTAGAGGCCAGACTACTCTCATTCTCTAGCACCATGACATTAGTAATCAATCATGAACGTTACATTGAAACCTATGGATTCTTTTAAACAATTCAAGAAAATCACCTGGAGGAGACAGAGAGATTTTTCCGTATATTCTTCTTCCAAGAGTAAATAAATCCAACATTAGAACATTAGAAAAATTTAGAGGCGAACAGGCCATTCAGCTCAAGAAGCACATCCATCTTATTCACCCGCATTGTCCAAAATGACATCAAGTTCAGATCTGTGGGTCCCAAAAGTCCTGCTCTCCACCACACTACCTGTTCATTTATTCCTTGTGTCTATGGTTCTTTGCAGGAAGAAAAACAACATTTGTGCAAAATCAGTTTCCCACTGTGTCCCCACGACTGGGGTTTACCACACAAATTCCTTTCACATGTAGACACATTAAACAAAGAAGAACCCTAACTCATAATTACTTTAGAAAGTTTGGTTTCGCAGCAGCCGCTTATTCCTTTTTTTCTAGTTTTGACGTTAAGTACAAATTTTGTCTGCTGGATCAAAATTAAAATAGTCTTGAAATGCAAAACACGCCCTGCAGTGGTCTGGTGCCCTGCCCGGGGTTTGTTTCCTGCCTTGCGCCCTGTGTTGGCTGGGGTTGGCGCCAGCAGACCCCCGTGACCCTGTAGTTAGGATATAGCGGGTTGGATAATGGATGGATGAATCGCAAGTAAACAGTAACAGTTTACTTTAAGTACTGCAAAAATGGATCTACTGTATTGTAACTAATCCATTGTGACTTGTAATCTATGTAACAAAACCTTAACAAAGACTTCTTTTGGTGATGATACACTTCCAAAGCATCAGTAAACGGGTTATCTGTCTGTAAAATATGGCTCACTAAAAGAACTTCATTTTTGGAACAGTCCGAAGGGGCTTAAGTGAAACATATTGACTTCATATTGAAACCTTCATTATGAGATCTGTGAATTCTTAATATTCATAAGTAATTTTACCAGCATATGAAATGTCTTACTGCACAGAAATGAATTACCTCTTTACTGATGCTTTATACAGTAACTATAATTAAGACTAAAAGAACCTTTAGTAAATGTCTTGCTGCATAAGAATAAACAAGTAATAGATGCATTTTTGCAGTACCTAAACTAAAGTGTTACCAGGTAAAAAAATCTTTGGGGTTTTACAGAGCGATCTTAACAAACCGCATGTTATGAGCATGACATAAGAGCTACATCATTTTTCAGCACTTCTTATCTATCTATCTATCTATCTATCTATCTATCTATCTATCTATCTATCTATCTATCTATCTATCTGTCTATCTATCTATCTATCTATCTATCTGTTCTTTCACTCACATAAACCTTAATTTACAACTGGAGTGAATTCCACCCCACATCAAAAAATACATTTAATATGCAACATGTCTGAGCAGTAAATTGTCAAATGCATTCTGAGCAGATCATTAATTTCTGATGTTTTACTTTCTGATTTCTTCAGCGTCCACTTTATAGCAGTTTATCAGCTGAAATGGAATTTGTCAAACACTTGTACACCTAAATCTTGGGAGACTTTTTCACTATAACAGATCCTGGCAGCATATGGCCATGCACGATGTGTTTAAAAGCATTTGTCCTCAGTCTGGCAGGTAATCTATTCATTGCTGTGTTCCTTATCTGCACTTTCTAATCTTCTTATAACTATGGTAATTTCATGCCTGGTATTTTTAAAAAGTCAATATGCTTTACATCTGTCTTGCAGATCAAGACAAATAATGTCCTTATTTCAGGAGATGAACTTTTTGGGTTATTAGTGTCTGAGGAGAGAGGCCTGCATTTAAAGCTGCTGTGTGCTGCTGTAGGTTGCCTTGTTGGCAGGTGGTGCCAGAACCAGAATTGGCATTAAGAAGGAGAGAAGGGAAGGTGAATATCCAAAAAAAGGTTTTATCTAACTCAAAACGGAAGAAAATGCCTGACAGATTTGTTCTGGTGGAATACGTTATGTAGCACAAGGGGCTTCATAGGAGACCATGAGTTATGGAAAGCACAATGTGTTGGGCAGAACCTTAGTAATGTCAAACAGTCGGCCCTGTTTATGACAGTAAAGGTGGCAGATACAGCCTAGTATGCCAAGGAGCCTTAGCTGATCATTAACTGGGCACTAGTGCAGCAGAATTACTGAAGAAGAGGAAGAACAAGAAGAACAGGATGATGAATAACAAGAAGAAAAAGAATTGTATATGAGGAGATTTAGGCAGCTATGAAGTTCAAGCAAGATTAAATACCTCACTGTGTCCTTTGTATTTGATAAGCTTTACGGTGCTCTCGACATGTTATTCTTTCATGTATCCCAGATACTTTATTTTTACTTATTATTATGTCACATTGCTTTTCATTTTCATTATTATGCTTTATCAGTCTAAGAGTTTAATATCTCTTGGGCTCTGCCAGAAAAAGGTCCACGCGGCCACTGATAAGGTCCTTAGTTCCCAGAGATGGCACTAGTTAAATACTAATTGGTTTTATTGTACCAAAATAATATTATTTGAAATGTGCAAATTGTTACCAAACACACCAGCTTTCCAGACACCATAACGGCTCAGCCTCAGACATGTTGGAACACCACAGCTGCTGACGTGTTCAGCCCCAGGACTTTTGAATTTCAGTCCTCCAAAACTGCTGCACACTCTGGAGAAGACAACAGCCAAGAGCACCTCTTTTATCAGAGGTCTTCTAGCAGAAGCTGGTTGTGGATTTCTATGCTGAAAGATTTTTTAATACAAGTTAAGCATAAAATTATTATTTGCATCCTCTCATTATTGTTTATCATATAATTACTATTTGTGTTTTTGTGGGTATTTTGTTGCCATTGTGGCCATTGTGGCTTTGCCGTAAGCAAAAAGTCTATTCCACGGTACCTTTTACAGCATTTGACTTAATGGTCCATCCATTATGCTAACATTCCTTGCTCAGCATAGGAGATGAGATGGAGAACACTGAGGACTTTAGTATAGCCTTTATCTGCAATATGTCACATGGACAATTCTTACTCTTGTTTGCTCCAATAAAAGCAGACAACATTAAACAAATCATTTATCATAAAAGGGCATTAAGGACACATATTATGTCCTGACACAGCCCAACATGCAGTAAATGACAGAAAGTCACATTCAGCTAATGAGTATAATGCACGTTACACAGCATTTTTTTAATATTGGGCGAAGGGATTTCAAACAAACCAGCCATACTCATCAGTGCAGACCATTGCGTGGCGATTTAATATCTTGGTGAAATATTACCCCTAAATTGAAGGTATAATCAGTGCTAAGACAATGTATCAGAAGTATGAGAGCCACAGGCAGCCAGACACGCTTCAGATGTGTCAGTTCACAGGACGCGAGGAGCGCATCAATAGTCACAGCAGTGTATCCAATCAATCACCAGTCCCAGAAAGGGAATAATTTGAAAAAAAATGTCTTAATACAGCCAAGATTTCAGTGTTGAAGGGACTCAGTGCCCATAAATGCAAAGGCTACAGCCTTTATTACTGAATTGACCTTGGAAACATATCTCTCCAACTAAATCTACATTATAACAAGCTGCCAATTTAATGACAATCAGGGCTAGCTGGGCAAGGTAACGGGATCCATAGGTGATTTTCCTTTCAGATCATAGCACCTGGAAAATCCCATTTCTCTTATACCATTTCCAAAGCTAGAACCTGGATTATTTGTATTAAAAAGGCAGAGGATAGTGACAAAAATAAAACAAATGCCAGACTGAAAAGAATCAAAATGTACATGTTTTATTTTCTTACTTGCCAGGCAGGTGGCGGGAGACTAAAGCACTGGGCTTTAACTCACATGGCTGTCTATTCATTCACCACCTTTGTTTCCCTCTACCCACCTTTTATGATGTGTGCTTGGCCATTTTTGGGGTAGCGTTATGGTTGAGATAAAAGAACATAGTTTTCAGGTAGCACGTGCCCCCTTCAAAATGCAATCACATTAGCAAATATGGATTGTGATCACAGCTCCACTGTCTAATCACTGCATCTTATTTTTACTCATTTCAGTCACCCCTTCTGCATACTTTTGTTTCATTTCTCTTTTGTCCCTGCTGTAAACTTCAAGAGGGCTCATGTCTTCTTCACTGCCATGAAGCCTGGTCTCAACTGAGCTGCTACCAAGAGCAGTTGTCTGATTTCCTTTTTCATTTCTTTCAGATTTGCTACTTCTGCACAGCAAACATCTTGTTTGTTTTTTGTTCTGTATACCATAATTTCCACCAAGATCATTCTGCTAAGACAGCATTTCTTTTGAAAAATGCATATGTGTTCTTGATTCATTGTAAGCTTCTGCCTGCCCCCTTATCCTTCTCAACCTGTCATCAACGTTTCATACGATTAACCACTAACTGCTGATCTCTTCCCAACATAAACACAGACCATCAGGTTTTATGTAGTTTTGGTCCTTGCTGCTCCTTCTGTTTTCTCACTCCATAACACTTTGTCTTCTGCTTATGCATTAAGAGCCAACGCTCAGCCCTCTGCATTCATTCATATATGGTCACAAGTTCAGCTTACAGCCTTATCTAGAATATGTATCACGTGGAATCATCAGGCCAGGAATCAGAAGTGGCGTCATTGAGCCTGGAAACCAGAAGTGATGTGATTGGGCCCTGAACCAGAAGTGGCGTCATCGGGACCGAAAATCAGAAATAGTGTCATAGGGCTTATTTTCTATTTCACTTCACAGAGTTTGGTCCAGATCTCCAACTGACATTTTGCCGTCACCTTCCACATGAATGACTGTCATGATCTGGACTTTGCTTTACACGTTCACAGCCTCTTCCTTGTCCTCCAAAACTAATAAAATACATTGTTTTAGGGGGGTTATATGAATTTAGTGGTCTGATCATTTTTTTAATTAAGGACCTTAATTTTGAAATATGTCTTCCTAAGGTGCAATTACATTTTTGTTATGGGTACCGTCACTGTTTGCTGTTTGTGATGCAGGGTTGCCAGACTTTTGTTAGACAAGGATACTGGGTGTGTTATGAAAACACCATTTTCATTTGAAAGGTTTTTCTTCCATGCTAATGTTTTCAGGTCATTTTCTAAAAGTTTTTCATCTACAACTAAAATGTCAAAAATGTTTAATTCTTGCCCATTGGACATCTGCGATTTATCAGTAAAGCTTCACCATTTCTTTACGGAACAAACCCAAATTAAATTAAAGTGACAAAAAATCAAAGCAAAAAAAACTAAACTGATTTCTTTCAATCATTCTTTCTGCACAGATGATGAAGTACAACTGCTTTTGAAGGATACAGATGAGTTTACAGTTGCCAAAGCCTTGGAAAATACAAAGCTGGAATCTTGTCAAAATAAATAGAGCTAAATATTTGAGAGATGCAAGGTGCTGCACCCACTGCCTGATCTAATGAAGTCAGGGGAGGACTACATCTACAGTAAACCTGATATCATTAAGGGCATTACAAGCACAAACAAAGGTCAGTGCCTGATCACATGACAATTATACGTCAGTGTTTTCAAACATCTCAGCTTTCCCTCTCCACACTGCAAGGTGAGGCACCATGTTTTAAATATACACCTTTCACAGATTGTTTATTGATTGAGAATGCTGTTTTGGTGTGGATGGAAGGTCTAAGGAAGTAATAAAAGATGATTTATATGAGTTAGTGTGGACTAAGCCTAAGAGTAACAACATATGTGTTTGTTACAGTACATGTACTGATTATGAGTAAAGACATTTGTTTGAACAAATGATTCTCGAATCCTCACAATACAATACAAGGTCACAAGACCACAGTCTGTCTTGGCAGCCTTGGACACAATGTAGGAAGCAGACATGGACAGGGCACTGGTGCATTGCTGGGCCCTCTCATGCCAACACCAACACTCACATAAATAACATTTGTCTAGTAGTATGGTTCCCATCCTGAATGTCTGTTTTCCCTTCTTTTATCTTCTTAAAAACTCCCATATATATTTAATAAAGTTTTATCTATCTAGCTATCTATCTATGTTGTCTTAAGATTTTTTTTCATTGTAATAAATGTGCTCTGTTATGAACATTGCTGCAGGCCATGTCATCACTTTTTCAAAAAGCCTAACGCACCCTTTCTGAAATCCTCATGGAGTTCCCTTTCTCAGGTGCTAAATTTACACATTTCACAGCAGGTTGCACCCTTGCATGAAACTGGTGCTCCCTGAGATGTCATGTTTTGAAGTGCTAGAACTGTGTCATTAATGTGTTTCTTTTCCAATTCTTTCAGAGAGCACCATGGGCATGGTGCTGGTGCTTAAGGCATTCATTCTTCAATTCAGTTTAACTCGGCTTATTGCTGTATAGAGCCCTTCACATTGTACAGTCTCACAGAGCATCTGCAGAAAGCAAATATAATATCTTGCTATTTTTACGCTAGTGCTCCTCCCCAGATAACCGCATTAAGTTTACTTGTTAGTAGTAGTAGTTTTGTTTTAAGAATTAAGCTTTAAGAATTTGTTTTATCACACAAATACCTTTGTACAAGCGAATAAACAAGTTGTTTCTTCATCTTTTTCCTGCTCTTATTCTCTCTATCGCAATGCTCTCCTCTAGTCAAGTGTTGAAATCAGAGACTTACCTTTGAAATAATCTGCTATGGACTGAGGCCTAGTCTAGGTTTTGTTACAGCATAGAGACCAATAATACTGGGATAGGTTGTAGTCCCCACGCCACCCAGAACTGCATTAATCAGATTTTCATATTTTAAAAAAAAGAAGAATAATAAGAGCTGCTCCTAAGTTTTTAATGTTACTATAGCTAATAGTAGGATTAATACTATAGAGTTATTTGTGATAATTATCACAACATTTTATTATTATTTGCAATAGTAGAAATATTATTTATATTAGATTGTCCTTAAGCTTCGAACTTACCGATTCATAACCATAACTGCAGCACACACTCCTGCTAACAATAATTTGTGGAGAATTTTAACTCTAATGGCTGTCCAAAAGCATAGCCCTACTGAATTTAAAGCATTCTTGAACTCTCCCGGTTGGTATTTCGCACATAAACAAGTTATTTACACATATGTACAGACATCTCCAAGGTGCATTCCAACTCTTCTCTAAGTTTTTACCAATGCGCTGTCAATTTCCATTTGTGAACCGTTCATAATTGCATTCTCGTCAACTTTTGATTATTTAAGTGTGTAATTACATTTGTGTGCTTGTGAAGTAAGGGCTATTGCTTTTATGCTTCTCCATAAACGAGTTACACAGCATAATTAAAATGACTTGGATTGCTCACAACTTCAAGAGACGCATTATTTCTTTAATTACAGTAGTGCATTACAGATCCATGTCAAAAGCACCAAAATGACTTTTTTCCCTTGCTGGTTTCATGGTAATGTTAAAGTAGACTTCATTTTTATATTCTTTTAGTAGCTACTTACAATTCTACTAATGGGGTCAATTACATCAAACCACTTTTACTGCCCCAGGATGGGTATTCAGAGTTTTTACTTTTAGGTCCAAAAAAGAATTACTGGAAAAAGCAGGCAGCAAAAGGTGCTGGGAAATATGCAGGAATTTAATAAATCAGGAACTATAAGAAGGAAACTAAAAGTGATTTTCAAAGCCCAAAACACAAAACGGAAGTCAAAGTCAATCAAACAAGCAAATGGTCCACACACTAATTTGGTTTCTTAGCTGTAATTATTGTTAACATTCTGCGTTGTTCCTTTAGAATTTATCCAGTCCAACATGTCACAATGGTGGCTAGCAATAGCAATCAAAAATAACAGTCAATAGCATCATTCACGGCAACAACCCATCCAAGATGACACTGTGGTGCCGTCACCGTTCCAAAAACGGTGCTCCAAAACATGAAAAATGGAACTCCTTTAGGTGCCAAAATGAAATTTCATCACACCCATTGATGCAGATTGACTCAAGGGCACATTTGCTCTCCACATCGCTCTACTGCTTCCTTTATCAACCCATTGGATTGCAGCTGCTAAAAATGTGTGACAATTTAAGACTGGTGCTTTCAACAAACCCAGAAGAGACTTGTGATCCATGACTTTGACCTTTTTCAAGCCGTTTCGACCATCTTTACTGTGTAGAATATTGTTATATCTTGCTTGTTATTTTATGTGACAGAATGTCATTGATGTTCTGGTGTTAGTTGCTGGTTGTGGAGGGTTTATGGATAATTGTGGTTTATATTTCTTTGAGGTAGGCAAGCAGATCAGCCACCCCACTTGGTAGACAGCGACTCGATTTTTTACTGTTTTTTGGGCACTTTTTATCCCCCCACTGTTATGTTATGCTTTGGCTGATATTTAAATTCCTGTCTTTTTTTGTTCATTTTTGTGTTGACCATAATTTATGTTAACATTGTTATTTATTTTTGTCTAATTATATATTTTATGCAAATGTTATTTTATTTAGCTTCTAGGTGTGTATTGTTGTACTTACTGTATATGCTCCTTGTATTTTCTGGGTGGACCCCCTAAGAGGCGGGGCCACCAATACCTCATCAAAAGGGACCGCCCCTAACTTTTAAAGGCAGCCTGGGAAAGTAAGAATGTTGCAGTTCATTAAATGTGTTGGATCTTCTCTGGTTTGGTTCTTTGAATTTACTGGCTTCGATGACTTTTTTGCCTCTGTTTAAGGATTTCATTTCAAGATTTTTTTTTGTTCGGGACTTACTTGCTTTTAGTTTTAGTTTTATTTATTTATATAGCATATTTTTAAATAGAACAAAAGGTAACAGTAAGAAATAAAAGCCAAATAAAGAATTATTAAAAATTAAAACAAAAAAGAAAACATTATACATACATGAGCACACATATACCAACACATACATAAAGTACTGTAAAATAAAATAAAATACTTCAATAATAATTGAATCTGAGAAGCAGGCCTTACAGAAGTGCACTCAACAAGGGAGCACCGGCAAAGACATTTAGACAAACACAAATACAGAGGAAAGGTACATGTGGAGAAAAAGGTAGCAATTATTTTTAAAGCATTCTCTTACCTTAATATTTTGGGAAAACAGCTGACTAAGGGTTCCAGTTTTTCTTGTTATTATATTTTGAGAAAGTTACTAATTGAGGTTTCTACTAAGGTAATGGTGTTTAAATCTTAAATGATAGTAGGCACAAGGTAAGAAATGTCTTAAAAAACTGTTAAAGAAAAACCTGATATTCATTTAATTTTTATGTGTTGTGACAGATAGGTGGCGCTGTCATCCCCTTGAACCCTCGGACCAGACGCCAGACACCAGATAAAAGTCCAATAACTGAATTTATTGACACAGTAATGTTCACAAAGAACCCTCCACTCCACAATACTCATAAATCATAAACAATAACCAAATACACAATCCTCCACTCCAAGACGCATTGTTCCCTTTTTCCCAACTCAGCTCGTCTGTCTGGGAGTTCTTTATAGTCCATGACCCTGAAGTGTTTCTGAGCCCTCAGTCCATGTGATTATCCAGCACTTCCGGGTCAGGTAAAAACTCTTCTTCTTCAACCCGGAAGCACGTCATTTCCTCTGTCCATGTGACTGGGACTTCCAGGCTGTAGGGAAAATATAAGTCTCTGGGCCTCCCTGCAGCGTCCCCTGGTGGCCCAGATGTTATCCAGCAGGGCTGTACAGGAAAACTCTGATGTCCATGATGCCCTGCTGGAATTCGGGGCACCTTCATGCTGTAAGAAGGGCTCCATCTGGCGGCCTGGGGGTATAGGCCGGGATGAACTGCTGGCCATATATCACAGTGTATTGTTCTGGTCCAAGCTCTTCAATAAGTTACTTGTGTTTATCGTTTAAAGATCTGGACTCAGAGGGGTCTCATTCAATTATTGCTTGGCTCATACTGCATATACACATCCAGGAAAGTTCTGACACTTTGGGTATTCCAACTTATGTGCCTAACTCATAAATAAAAATTGGTCAACTTGTTATAAGGCCAAGAAAAATAACATTTTCCATAAGGTGTGGCACCTTTTCCCGTTGGAAATGGGCAGTCATGGTAAGTCTAATCAATGCCTTTGGTACCATTAAAAGGAAGCAGCAGGCATGTTTGGCAGACTCACTTAAAAGTTTGCTTCTCTTTGTCTTCATGGTAAGTCACCAATAAGAAGAGCTTGGTCATCGTAGAAGTTCTGGGACCAACGTATCAGCTGTAGTTGGGGGGGTTGGGTTTGAAACTCCCCCCCGCTGCCAACCAAACATGACATTTCAACTGATTGGTCATAGACTGAATTACGATTCATGCACTTTTAAATTTCCCCAGAAAGTAATTCCCAGCTACACCCCGGAGGCACAAAGGTCTGCACTTCATTGTGGCCCCTTCATTACCAATTAAAAAAGAAAGATGTCTGGCTATTTTAGAAGCTGAAGGAATAAGCAAATGAATTGTCTTGTGCAAAAGAGAGAGGAAAAGAATAAAACAGGACAAAAAAAGAAAGTGCTGACAGTCTCCTTCAGTGCTAACTGCTCATTAGCTTGGGGTAACGCTGCGCTTTATACTTTTTGAGATAAAAAGGGAAATTCTGCAGTGCCAAGCAGAAATAAAACAAGAAATATTCCACTTGGAAACAAACATTTTTTTTCCCCTTCCTTGATAGTTTTCTTTCAGTGAGGCGCAGAGTGACTTAATTAAAGCAATAAAATATTCAAAATCAATTCTAATGTTTAGAAGACAGGCCTTGGACATAATTGATACCTGCACACAACTGTGAATCATTTTTATAAAGCTGCCGCTGAGATTATAGACCCTGTGTAAATATCAGTATTGGACGCAGGTATTTAGTGTCAGCAGCCAATGCCTGAATGAAATGATTAATCTTTTTGTTTTGAACTTCTTTACTTCTTTTCTTGCTTTGATTTTAACCATAATCTAAGATTCTGCCCAATCATTATTGCTTTTCTTTGAGAAGATGGCCATTTTATCGACGATACACCGGACCACATGATGCACAGTTGTCTTGGTATCAGTCAATAAAGATCACTATGAAGTGAATGTGTTGAGTGCTCATTAAAGAAGGTGCTACATAAAGTAACTGTAGACCGTGATGTGCCCCTTTTATTTTTATTAATCTTAATCTGATGGAGCTGACACGGCTTCAGAATCCTAGGTTTAAATCATGGCCTGAACGCTGTCTATGTCAAGTTCTCCCACAGCCATGAAAGTTGTTTCAATCTTTGAGTGTAAATTGGTGGTACAGTATATAAGTGGGGAGAGGTGGATAAGAGCCCTGTGATGGACTGGCACCCCAACCAGGGCTGATTACTGCCTCATGCCTGATTCTGCCAGACTTGGCACCAGCTCTTATGGCTTTTTACTGTACTAAACAAATAAGATCTTTGAGAGGCTGGTCCTCAACCATATGAGTCCCCATGCGGTAGACCACCTGGACCTACTTCAGTTTTCAAATCAAACAAAGATTGGAGAGGAGGATGCAATTATCTATCTGCTTCACAGGGCTTATCCTCACCTAGACAAAGCTGGCAGCACTGTGAGGATTCTGATTTTGGCTTTCTCCAGCACCTTCAGTACCATCCAGCCATTCCTGTTAAGGGGAAAAGTCAGAGATATGAAAGTGGCTGAGCCTGTGGTGTCCTGGATAATGGACTATTTGTTGGGCAGACCGCAGTTTGTGAGACTACAGGGCTGTGTTTCTGATGCAGATGTGAGCAACACTGGAGCACCACAAAGAATACTCCTGTCTCCTTTTCTCTGTATACCTCCGATTACAAATATAACACCAGGTCATGTCACCGTCAGAAATTCTGAGATGATTCTGCACTTATGGGGTGTATTGATAAGCAGAACGTATCAAAGAGTATAGGACTCGGGTGGACAACTTTTTTTCATGGTGCAAAGAGAATTGTCTGCAACCTAACATCAGCAAAGCCAAGGAACTCCTTATTGACATTCACCACACCAAATAACCTCTATTTCCAGTCACAATTTAGGGATAGGATGTAGAGGTGGTCCACTCCTACAAGTGATAGGCAGCATGAATTTGTATGCTGTGATGTGTTGGGCTGGTAACAGATCCCTACAGATTTTATTTTTTTTTCTCCAACCGTCTGGAGTTTTTATTTTGTTTTTTCTGTCCCCCCTGGCCATTGGACCTTACTCTTATTCGATGTTAATTAATGCTGATTTATTTTGTTTTCATATTGTGTTTTTTATTTTTCTATTCTTTATTATGTAAAGCACTTTGAGCTACTGTTTGTATGAATATGTGCTATATAAATAAATGTTGTTGTTGTTGTTGTTGTTGTTGTTCAAGAGAGGCCCACCAAATCAACAAGGTAGTTAAAAGGGCAGGCTCAGTTATGGGACTCACTCTGGAATGAAAACAAAACTGAGTGCCATTATGAACAACGGTGCCCATCCTCTCTGTGACAAACTAACAATGAGCACTTTCAGCCAACTAATCATCATATATATATAATGTAGGGGTCATGTACAAAAAGCGGACGCCAAAAGCCCCTACTACAAACCCTGAACTTAAGGTTTGTGGGGGTAAGGGCAGGTACACCACGGTCCCTAATCTTAAAATTTAGATTAAGTGCCTAATCTTAAAATAGTGTAAGGGTGCCTAATCTTAAAGTTGAACCCTGGTGTATACTGATGGCGTCAGCTTTTTGAACAAGATCCTTATATAGTACCTGCCAAACAATACAAAGAGCAAATGACACGTGTTTCTCCCCACTTGGGGCTCATCAGGTGTTCACACTTTTGCTTCACCTTGCAGGGGTCCATTCACCTGATGAGCCCCAAGTAGGGAGAAGCACGTGTCATTTGCTCTTTGCATTGTTTGGCAGCTACTACATAACATATCTATGATCTGCTTCTCACAACTGAGAGGACATGTGGATGTCTGCCAGCTGGCCAACCAACCATATGTGTTACCTAATAGGTAACTACCAAAACATCAGATTGTGATCAGACATATATATATATATATATATATATATATATATATATATATATATATATATACTGTATATATATTTAAAGAGCTTCTGTAAAAAGACAAATTTCCCACTTGGCACAAGTAAAAGATCTATCTACATTTGTTTTGTGAATTGCTTATGAACGCTTTCAGGTCACTTCAGTTTTTTTTTTGATCCAGCGCCGCCTGACTCACTAGTACAAAAAAGCCCCCATATACGATATACTATTCTACTGATTTTGATATCTAGTCATGCAAGAAGTCAACTTTTTTGGCCTTCTACAACTGAAAAACACTGGGTCACTTTAGAACAATATTTTGTGCAGGAAATTACACCTTTATGATAAAGAGTAAATTAAAATGTGCCTTCAGCAAAAATGATCAGAATGCTTGAAGTTGTGCATGTCACATCAACCGACCCCAGGGGCTCACCCACTAATGGGATACGAAGTGTCAAAGTTATTCCTTTTCACAAAACGTCAAAAAATGAAACAGGGATTGCTAATATAGGCATGCTCGAGAGTCATTTTATGGTATTTCAAGATTGCTATCACAAAAATGGTAATATTTTGTATATGTGATTCTGTACTGGTGGTCCTAGCGCTCTAAGAGCCACTCCCAGAAGATTAACAATGAAAAAATTTAAATGTAAGCACGTGGGCTATCATTTTAGACTATTGCAAGGTCAGTGATTACAAATTTGATGTTATAGATTTTTTCAGCCTTTACTAGGGATGTAGCCCTCTATGGACCTTTATCAGATGGTGAAAAATGACAAATTGACAAACTGAAAATAAAAACTTTGCAATCAAGAATATTTAGGCATTAAACATTAAATTGAAGCACACATTTTAATATCTCAAATATCTGACAAAACTATTATTATGTACTTCCTCATCATGAAGTAAATATTACATGCCTTATTGATTCTCTGATTTATGAGACATTTAGATTTTATAACATTTTGGGGTTCAAGTGCTGCACAAATAATGTTGCGGCTGCATTCTCTAACAATTTCCTTTTATTTCAGACTCAGAACAAGAGGGCTGAAGTCTCCAGAGTAGCTTCAAAGCATAACAAGTAGTTTTGTAAGTCTTCAGGAACATGAAGGCTCCATTGTTGATTTGTCCCATTCAATCAATTCAAGTCATCAGAACTGCTTTCTGATTGTCTTCCACAACAACCTACAAGACAGAAGTTCCAGAAGGGAGAAACATGTTCACTTAAGAAGCATAGATATTTGAAAGTCTTAATTTAACAAGAGAGCCAAAAAGTCTTAAAACTTCACCATAAAGTGGCTGCCTACAAATCCACAAGCAGGAAGTTTGCAATACAATAGCAGTAATTACCAACGCAGATCGAGACAAAAATCATTGACCATAAAAATATAATGCACACATTTAGAGACTACTATAAGTCCTTATATTCTACTCAGTTTAAAGTATACAAAACACAATCTAATGTGTTTTTTGATACATTTCAGATACCACAGCTAGATACAGTGGAAATGGATAAACCTCTGACACTCACAGAATTACTAGACACTATAAACTCACTTCAGAGTGGGAAAGCAGCAGGCCCTGATGACTACTCTGCCGAATTTTCTAAAAAATTTTCAGTTAAATTAGCTCCTGTTTTATTAGCAACATTTATAGAAGCTAAAGACAATAAAATTGTACTTCAAACTTTAGACAAGCATTAATTACAATTTGTCCTAAGAAAAATAAGGACATATTACAATTTGCATCATACAAACCAATCTCACTTCTGAATAATGATGTTAAGATACTCTCCAAAGTTCTAGCTAGAAGGATTGAGAAAGTGCTCCCTTTGGTAATATCTCAATACCAAACTGGATTTATTAAAGGTTGACACTTAGCTTCCAATCTTCGATGCCTAATTAATGTAATATATTCACCCACAAAGTCTAACACCCCAGTGATATTATTATCTCTGGATGCAGAAAAAGCATTTGATATGGTTAAATGGAACTACCCATTAACTACATTGCACAGATTTGGGTTTGGTCTGAACATTTGTGCATGGATCAAACTAATTTATACCAGTCTAGACGCTTCAGTTTGTATTAATAATATTATTTCAGAGTACTTCAAACTAGAACGTGGTACTAGACAAGGATGACCCTTGTCACGACTGCTGTTTGCAGTCGCCATTAAGCCATTGGCTGTTCACTTTTGAAATGCTTATGAGATAAAGGGGATTATCAGAGAAGGGCTAGAACAGAAACAGGCCTATCACTATATGCAGATAATATGGTACTATACAGTATATCAGATAAACACAATACTGTGCCTGCAGTCCTAACAGCACTAACAGAAGTTCAAGATATCTGGACTCAAAATTAATTTTAATCAAAGAGTGCTTTTTCCAGTGAACTCTCTAGCACACAACATTAGATTGGACACCTTCCCTTTTATCATCACAGATCACTTTAATTACCTAGGGGTAAACATCACAAGTAAACAACAAATGCATAGATGGTCTACCCTCCATCTCACTTTAGCAGGGAAAATTAACAATGTCAACGTGAATATCCTTCCTAAGTTTCTTTTTCTATTTCAAAAGCATCTGCATATACATTAACAAATATTTTTCTAAAAAGTTACATTAGATTATGGCCGCATTTGTTTGGATTTCAAACTATCCATGCATCCAAAGGGTGACCCTACTATGACCTAAAGCAGAAGGTTGCATGGCTCTGCCTAACTTTCAGTTTTATTACTGGGCAAAAAATATACAAGCTATAAAAACTTGGGCATTGACACAAATAGATGAACATATACTGTACAGGCTTGGTCCGCAATAGAAATAAAATCCTGCGGTACTTCTTTATATTCCTTGCTTTGTCCCCCAGTGAATACAAGTTGTCATCAATATACTAATAACACAATTGTGCTTCATTCACTCAGATTTTGGAATCAATGTATTAAGCACTTCAAGATAGAGACACTTTTATCTGTGGCACCTCTACTTACATAGTTTTTAATGTTTGGAAAACGTGTAGGATTTAATCACTTACAGATTTATACAAAGATAATGTCTTTGCATCTTACAAACAATTACACTCTAATTTTAGCTTCCCATCAACACAATTTCTCTGCAATTTCCAAATTAGAAACTTTACCAAACAAAATCTGCCCAATTTTCCTCATCTCCCACCTACTTCTATTCCAGAAAAGATATTGATCAGTCTTGAAGACAACATTTCTATAATATATAAAAACATTTTAAAGTCCCTACCTTTCAAAGATACCAGAGCATAGTGGGAAAAGGATCTCTGACTCAACATTTCTGAAAAGGAGTGGAAGGCAGCCATGCACAGAATTCACTCAAGTTCCATAAGCATAAAGCACACAATTATTCAACTTAAAATATTTTATTGAGCACATCTGTCTCGTTTAAAATTGTCCAAAATGTTTCCAGGGAAAGATCCAACTTGAGAACGTTGCAATCGAGCTCCAACCTCACTGGGCATATGCTTTGGGCCTACACCAAATTAACATCATTCTGGACCAAAATCTTTAAATGCCTTTCAGGCAGCCTTGGTGTCACAATCCCTCCTAATCCACTAATAGCTGTGTCTGAGATACTTCCAGATGGGCTTAAAGTGGAGAAGGACAAACAAACTGCAAATGCCTTTACTTCACTATTGGTGCATAGAATTATCTTGCTCGTCTGTAAGAATCCTAACCCATCTCTTTTAAGTCAGTGGGTAACTCATTTTATATGTTATTTGAAATTGGAAAATATCAAATTGTCACTTAGATGATCTGTTTTTAAAACCTGACAGGATCTAATAAATAACATTTAAGAATAAGCTTTTATATTGGGGAAAAGGAAATCTCCTTCCTCTTTTCTACTCTTAATGTTTTACTGTTGACTGTTGGCCCTCTTCTCTTTATCTTGGGTGGGGGTTGAATTAAATTTAATTTGTTAAGTTTGACTTCTTTGTATGGTTTCAATAAATTTGAGAAAGAAAGAAAGAAAGAAAGAAAGAAATGGTAGCCTACAGAATGCAACAGAGACTAATGTGTCTCTCTCCAAAGTCCTCCAGGACAAAGCATTTGCCAATCTTGTCACTATATATATATATATATATATATGTTTTGTCCTTTATTTAAGTTATAAAGCAGTAGAGTGAACTGCAATGTGCTATACTTCCAAGGTGGGACACAGGATTTCAGATTAATGGAATGATGGCTGGAGATGCACTATAAAGCTATCTAAGACTCTCAGCCCAATGGATGACAGCAGCAGTAGTCCAGGCTCCTGCAAAGGCATCTGGGAGAAGAAGTTAAGAGTGGCCCAGAAGTGCTCTCAGGTCCAGGCTGATCATGGGCACCCCAAACCCAGTCAGGTAAGCTTGTGGTAAGGATAGGAGCAGAGGCAAGAGCTTACCTGCTAAGGATGAAGAAGAGGCCAGAGTGTGCATTAAGAAATGTTTGAGTTATGTTTCAGCCAGGGATGTTGCCTTAGCTTGATTACAGTATTCTTCATCTTCATTTGACTGCTCCTGTTAGGGGTCTCCGCAGTGGATCCTTATCTTAAATATATTACTAATATTGTTAATTTAACTCTTTTGTGTTTTTTTTTAAATATAATTCTGTATGTTATGATATGAATTGTTTTTTTGGCTTGTTTTGCCTTATTGTATTTATGTGTTGTATTACATCCAGGGTTTCCTCCCTACATTGTATTTCTTTCCCGTTTTATTATGGATTTTGAATTATTAGTGTTCATATTTTTTGTGTTATTCCTGTTAGTTTTGTTTAGTTGTGTCCATTTCTTGAACCCCAAGAGACCCTGATGTCACTGCTGCCAAATCTAAATCCACTACTGTGTAAAACACCTTGTTTCCTCATACATGCAATTTACAATGGCATGAAAAACTATTTGCTCTTTCGTGCTTTTCTGCCTTACTGTGTATTTTTCACTGAGGATTTAGTCAGTTATTTGCCAGTTGTAGTACATACACTATGAAATATGGCGTTTTCTTTATCTGATGGGTGTAATGCTGTAGGGCTGTGTTGTGCTCACCAGTGCCAACCCAATGGATTCTTGATCTTTATATTGCTTGTATTGGTGGTTTGCTGACCTTAGAAGGATGGCTTGGTGTTGTCGCACTACTTGGAATTTCTATGCAACTTTATCAGGCAATAATAGACAATATTATGGAAGAGTCTGACAGTGATGGAAAATCCATTCTCTCATTTACTGATCCTACTTAATTCAACACAGTGGGTGCAAGGTGGAGACCAGCCTTGTATGCGGTACCAGCCCAGTGTAGGTACATTCATCCGCACTGGGCCAATCTGAAATTTCCAGTAAACCAAACCTCCATATCTTTGAGATGTAGGAAGGAGACTGGAATACCTGGAGAAAAACCCACATGGATGCTGGAGGAAAATGCAAAGTCCATGCAGAACAGAACTGGAACCCAGGGACCATTCAGCAGAGGTAGCTGATACAGGAAAATTAACAAAATAAATAATTTTTTTAAGAAGTCCTGTTGATCACAGGCATTAGACTTTTAACAGGAAGTAGGCATGAATTAAATAAGGACTTGATTGGCCAAATCTCTCTCTTGTCATTTTTGACAACTCGGCTGTCATCAGGGGAGCTCACTAACATACTTCTGACAAACGTGGAAAGCAAAGTGGTCTCCCCTTATGTTCAGCAACATTTACTGACGCACAGCGGAGTCCTTCCGCCCTGATGTTATAAGATGACACCTGATCAGTTCAGGACTGCAAAGCCCCAAAGATGGCAGTGAAGGCGGCACAGAATATTACAATGCCTTTATGTTCAGGACATACACTCACTGAGCAAAATACTGGAAATACTATACTAATACCCAGCAGTGCTCTCAAAATGGCCGTAATCCTTCATGGCACGGATTCCACAAGATGTTGGAAATATCAGTCTTGCCGTTTTTTATTGGCTGTGAAGCTGCTCATTTTATTGATGAGGTGCCAATTCATTGCAACATCAACCCCAGGTTGGTACAACTTCTGAGTCCAGTTACAGGTAATCAAATAGATGAAAGAGTGTTTAGCAATCCCCCCAACTGCTGTCATGAACTTACAATATCTTCAGAAAGTATTCAGACCTCTTCAAATTCTGTATGCTTTATTGTGTTGTAGATTTAATGTTAAATGGATAAAAGTGCCATTTTTGCCTATCAATCTACTCTCAATAACCCATAATGATAACTTGAAAACATGTTTTCAGATACGTTTGACAATAATGGACACACATTGGAACCTTGGATTAAGTCCAGTAGTGTGACATCGGCTTCATTATCAACTGAGGCCGACTGTGGCCATCCCTTTACAGACAGTCTGCCCTTATCCAAATGTGTATGTTCGGCAGGGCAGTGTGCCTTGTCACAAAACACACGTCATCTTAAGCTGGTTACAGTGATGAGAAAATAACATTTTGACGGGGAAGAGTGAAAAAAAAAAAGCTTACAACTTGAATTTAAGCGAAGAGCAATACTGAAGCATTCAAGCGTTCACCACCCCAGGGAACTCAGGATTGAAAATGTTCAAATCAGCTGTATTCTCACAATTAAAATGAATACATTTGGTTCCTTTATTTGATACTGGAGTTTCAACCATAAATCTTGTTCTTTGTCTGGTACTGTTTATAAAAATTCCATTTTCTTGATATTTACAAGGGGAAAATAAATAACATTTTAAGCTCATGCTGGGTTACAGAGGCTGTTGGCAAAAAAGGCCTGCATCTTCTGCCTTGTACGCTTCATCTCCCTCTTGGAACGCTGCTGTTGTTTGAAGTAAAGATGACAGTTTGGCTATTTGCAGTGTCTCAGAGTCTAGGAAAGATAAAACAAATTAAAAGCTCATAAATTAAGGCAGCTTTAGTTCACTCTCATAAAAAATGCTGATTAACTTTGCTGTGGGAAGGTGACAGGTTTACATTTTGTGCTAAATCTTTAAATAGAAAAGTGAAAGATCAGACATATTTATTTGCTTGTGCAGTAATAATACAACCAGAAAAGGGGAAGACTTAATAGGCAATATTATGGAAGAGTCTGACAGTGATGGAAAATCCATTCTCACATTTACTGATCCTACTTAATTCAACGCAGTGGGTGCAAGGTGGAGACCAGCCCTGTATGCGGTACCAGCCCAGTGTAGGTACATTCATCCGCACTGGGCCAATCTGAAATTCCCAGTAAACCAAACCTCCATATCTCTGAGATGTAGAAAGGAAACTTGAATACCTGGAGAAAAACCCACATGGATGCTGGAGGAAAACGCAATGTCCACGCAGAACAGAATTGGAACCCAGGGACCATTCAGCAGTGGTAGCTGATACAGGAAAATTAACAAAATAAATAATTTATCAAGAAGTCTTGTTGATCACAGGCATTAGACTTTTAACAGGAAGTAGGCATGAATTAAACAAGGACTTGATGGAGCTGGGAACGGAGGGCAGGCAACACTCGCCTTGGAGGAGTAGCACTGAGGAGAGAGAAAGAGAAAGAGAAAAAAAGAGAGAACCTGTCTGATTGTTATAAAAGGTATTGTGCAATAAATCCTCCCTTTTATTTGAACCCGGGACTTGTTTTGTGTATTGTGTTTGGAGTTTGGGGCTCAGCGGTGCCCCCTGACTTTCACAAGCCTAGATTTGAAATGTTGTGAATTTTGAGATGCTTTTCTTCTCACCACAGTTGTTCAGAGTGGTTATCTGAGTTACTGTAGCCTTTCTGTCAGACCAATGACCAAATCAGTCTGGCCATTCTTCTCTGAACTCACTCATCAAGAAGGCATTTCTGTCCATAGAACTGCTGCTTACTGGATGTGTTTTAGTTTTCACACCATTCTGAGTAAACTCTGGAGACTGTTACAAGTGGAAATCCCCGGCAGTAACAGAAGTCCTCACACCAGCTCGTCTGGCACCAACAATCATACTGCGGCTCAGATCACAGACCACATTGGGTGCCGAACATGTGCACATGCAGCAAAGCTGGCCCTGAATGGAGATGACTTGGTTTAGATCAGTATAACTCTTATAGTATTGTATAGTATAGTATATAGTATTATAGTATTTTATAGTATTGTGTTTATAGTATGTTATCCACTAAACTTTCCACAAATGATTCAGTTTACTCTGCTCAGCGCCATCTTCACAGCTAATGCCAGCTCCTAGCATTTTGTTAGCTTTTATAAGTTTGCAACACCAACAATGCCATGCATTGGCCTTGTAGTTACACCTTCTGTTATGGTTCATCTTTGGATTCTGTCTAGCATTTGATTCATATGTTTGATTGGTTATAGTCTTATGTGATGTTTGTGGCATCAGCTGTGGTTGTCACACATGGAAACCCAAGGCGTAAGCAACACAAAGATAAAAAGGGGACACCATTGGTAACTGTCTTTACTTGCTTCCCTCTAGAATAGAGGATGAAAGTCCACAGGACTCATGACATCACTTCTGGTCACTTACTAGAAACCCTTCCCCTTACAGTCTCCTCCAGATAAAAACAGAGCGATGACCAGAAGCAAGTGCTCCTTTCTGAACTGGCTTGTAAAGAGGATGGAACTTTCAACAGCTTTCTATTAACTGGACCACCAGTCCAACACATGTTTGTGTTTGCTCTTTGGCTTTGTTATAAGTATGGATGCTTTATCAATTAAATGGGACATGTGGCTGGTCCTCCAACCTTTCTCAAGAGAATTGCTCATACTTTTCACAATGCTCGAATGCATTTATTGATTGGTAGCATCTTTAGCTTAGTAGCTTACCAGTACTGGATGCCACTGAGCCCCAAACCCCAGACACAGAAACACCCAACTCAATGCTGGGTTTAAATAAAGAAGTTTTTATTACACACTGTACCATTCAGCCAGTTATTATACAATCCCAAGACAAGCTGGTTCGCTTTTCTCTCCTTCTGCCCTACTACTGCGTGCCAAAAAGTCAGAGCTGGGAGGCAGCAGGCTTTTGGTACCATACTGTGTCCTATTGTTAGCACTTCGGTGTCACAAAGGCCATCCCCTGGCAGCGACCTCTAACAACACCAAGGGACCCCAACAGGGTTGCACTTTCAGACTCCAACTCCAATGTATCCCTGCTTGTGTCCAAACTGGGAGGTCCACTGCCACCTGTCGTATGGGGGATGGAACTGCTCCTTGCCATGCCTTATATTTCTCTAGCCTGGCAAGAAGTCATTTTCTAGTCCAGCTGGAATGCCTGTCTGTCCTCCATTGGACTTATAGTGCCCTGAAATTAATTCTGTTCATTGGTTAATGCTTTAACTGGCTTGATGTTTTAGCAAGAGACTGTCTCACATGTGTACTTAGGGGGCACCTTCAAGACTCTAGCAGGATAAACACTTCCACTCCACAATGAGAGGGGGCGCTGCCACTAACTATCTTTTCTTTTTCATCTTTAGCTCCAAAGGGCAAACATCAGAGGACTCTTGAGCTGGCCTACTGAAGGCTTCTTTCAGAAGTCTTACCCTTTCCGGGATGAGTGCTACATATTGAATTCACTCACCAGAAATGACTGTTCATTTAGGGGACCCACATGCACAACAGCCAGAGATCCTGTACTCCATCAGCATGCCAGCTTACCTAGAGCATGCCGTGGTCCGTAATCTGGTTGAGTTTACTTGTTGTTTGCCTGTTATTAAATGGGGTTACCAGGGTGGAACCAACATTTGGACCATTGTCCAGCCAGTTTTGTGATGAGGCCTTTTCTGCTAATGTTGGTTCATCTGCTGAAGTTTAGAGTGTCCGCTCATAGTGACACTGACCTCTTGTCAGTCAGTCAGTCATTTTCCAACCCGCTATACCCTAACAATGGGTCACGGGGGTGTTGGCTGGAATTGTCTGAATTGAGACAATTCCAGCCAACACAGGGCGCAAGGCAGCAACAAATCCCTGGCAGGGTGCCAGCCCCCCACAGGGCACACGCACACACACACCCACCCACCCACACCCACACCCACACACCAAGCACACACTAGGGACAATTTAGGACCTAATCTTCATGCCTTTGGACTGTGGGAAGGAACCGGAGCACCCGTAGGAAACCCACACAGACACGAGGAGAACATGTAAACTCCATGTAGGGAGGACGTGGGAAGCGAGCCCAGGCCTCCTTACTGCGAGGCAGCGGCACTACCACTGTGCCACCGTGCCGCCCCTGACCTCTTGTAAAAAGCCAGATCTCTTTTGCTTAGTATATTCTCTCTACAGCCGGCAGTTGTTTATTTTAAGTTATTTGATTTTATATTGGAAACTCATATCTTGTGTCCGTCCACAGAAATGCGAATGCCCACCTTAAGATTTGTTTTGGGCAACATGTCAGACCTTTCAGCTCTAGACAGTGTTAGATTATTACTAGCTGAAGGGCAAACTTCATTCCAGTTATCCAATTTTCAATAAAAAAATCAATGTGTCTGATTTTGGAAATGAGGTACTTGTAATGCATGACTGACTGAATTTTTGATATGATATCTGAATATTAAAAGTTCTGAACACAAGTTACCAGTCTACAATGCGAACCAAATCTCCTGGAGTTGTCAGGCTGAACCCCCATGCTGCAATTATACTGCAGTTTGCATAAATAATTCTTATCTTTTGTCTTTAAATGATTGAGTAAATAATGACATCATTTGGATGTGAATTAGTTATTGGGAGGAAGATGCCATCTGGACTAGAGACTATCCTACTACTGTACCTACCAGAGACCAGCCTAACTTATGGAAATGAGCATTTCTGAACTGCAGGATAGACTCCTTCATTGATGGGCACATTTTAACTAAATAGCCATCAATTCAGAGCCACCTAGTGGCCAGAGTGCGCTGTCAGGCATTGCTTATTGTTTATAACTGCTAAAAGTACCCTTGTCCCCAGCTACAAAAATTAAAATTCATAAAAGGCATAATTAATAAAGCGTTCATTACATAATTTAACCAGCTCTTTATTTTTCTAAGCATTTCTTTAGCAGAGCTTGGATTTCAAAGGTGAGGCAGACATGCATCACAGGAGCTGGACGGAGGTTTACTTACGGCTGCACTTCTCAGATTCTGTCGGCTGTTTAACTCTCCATGGTTTCTTCGAAGCAGACCGATTGCTTTAGTATCTCTAAAACTGAAGTGACTCACTTGCCCCTGGTGGAGGTTAAGCCTTACCAGTCACAGAAGTTATAATGGATTCTGACTTTCAGAATGCCTCGTAGACCATGAAGGATGCTGTCTACTGTTTTAATTTCCAACTTTAATGTACATACCTGTGGTAAAATGAGGTCCGCGGCTGATTGGCATCTTTTTAAATAAATAATCGCCATACATCTTGGTAGGAGGGAATGTGGTAGTGTGGCGAGAGCGGCTCCCAGATGCGATGCAGGAGGGGCAGCCCTGCACTACTAAGTGCACATGTGTAGGATCGTCCGTGACCCTAACTGGCGCCAGGACCTGCTAATCGTCATGGCTGTACCATGTCACCTTTTTAAAAGGGGAAGTGCGAGTGTGAGGAGGAGAATCAGGAATCAAGAAAGGAAAGAAAGTAAAGATGGAGGTTGAAAGAAAGAAAGAAAGAAAGAAAGAAAGAAAGAAAGAAAGAAAGAAAGAAAG
>JANRMT010062813.1:1878536-1908801 GCA_026402145.1 Polypterus bichir lapradei
AAGAAAGAAAGAAAGAAAGAAAGAAAGAAAGAAAGAAAGAAAGAAAGGAGGTGGAAGGAGCTGGTGCAGGAGTGAGCGAGCTGAGGAGAGTAGGCTCGAGGGAAAGAAAGCAGGCCTGGGAAGTGAGTCCTAAAGAGGAGTGTGTGGCCAACATTCGGGGGGCGGTTGGAATGGACCACAATGGCTGAGCTGCAATGAGCAGCAGGAGTGACCAGGAATTTAGACGCCTTGCCGTGGAAGAACGGGAAGGCTGCAGGGCTCGAGGATGCTTGGGAGGAGAGCCCCAGTGTGAGCCCAAGCTGAGGTCCAGAGAGGGAGCTTTTCGATAGCCATGGGAAGGCAGAGTCCCCGACCTGAAGGAAGGTCAGCTGCATCTGCTGGTAGGGCGACTCCTCTGCTGCAAGGCCCATTTAGGATAAGCAAAGGAGCCGCCAGTTAAAAAAAGGAATGCAGCGGGCTTTTTAAAAAGGACTGGTTTTTTTTTACCTTGTTTTAATGGATTGATTTATATATTGGGATCTTTTTAACCTCCACTTAACATGTTGTTTTATGGATTATTTATTTATTAACATATTGGAGCATTGCACTATTTATTTGGGCACTGTTTTGATGTGTTTTTAATAAAAGCACTGAATACTTTTGCACCTTCCCCTTGCTTCATGTTGTGTCCTCATTTGTACAGCTCCTCCCGGTCATGACCGTCGACGGTGTCAGGTTCAAGAGGCTCCTAAATGAGAAGGTGGAGCAAGGAGCCGACCCACACCATCACAATACCGTATGCAAACAGTCGCACTCACTTTGGATAAACGCAGGTAGTGTCATGGCCAAAGTCCTGGGTGTCAATCCTGTGTGTGGATGTTCTCTCTGTGTCTGGGTGGGCTTTTCTCCAAGTGCTCTGGTTTTTCCCACACATCCCAAAGACACACAAACATTAGACAAACTGCCAGCTCGGAGTGGGCTTGTGCACTGGGATGGACTGGTGTCCCATCCGGGGTTGGTTTCTGCCCAGATCTGTCATAATAGGTTCCTGTTCCGTCAGTATCAAGTAGTTTCAATAATTGATGGCTACATGGACTTTGAGGAAAAGCAACGACTACATAAATGCAAAATACAGCTTGA
Organism: Polypterus bichir lapradei; assembly: GCA_026402145.1. NCBI lineage: Eukaryota > Metazoa > Chordata > Cladistia > Polypteriformes > Polypteridae > Polypterus > Polypterus bichir. The sequence goes on from JANRMT010062813.1 coordinate 1,879,656, forward strand.
ACATCAAATCTGAAAGTCATAAAAGACAGAAGTCTGTGGAGGGCTTTGTGAAGAACCCTAGCCTCTCTGATTGCTGCGAGTGTCCAGAGAGATGATCTCGTCACGTAAACAGATTAAAGAAAAGCCCGTCATTTGGTCCTTGTTATTTAGAACAGATTCATTTTTAATGCTACAAACTTTTATTTTATTTTTTTTTAGGTCAAAACAGACAATTAGCAATTCGTATGCCAGAAAAGAAACTTCCTCCAAGGCATTGGAGAATTCTCTCAGGCTTTTCTCTGCATTTTCAACAGATCCATTTTAATAGGTTTTTATCCTCAAATCTCCTTAAAATATACAGTAATTTAAGAGGCACACTTAGACAAGGAATTTTAATTGAGAAAAAAAAATAAAACCTCATTGACTTTAGCGCAGCCATTCTGCTGACTACACAGCCAATTACCCTTGAAATACCCAAAGCCTACTTTGGAAGAGACAGTTCTTGTTATCTTTGAGACAACATGTTGAAAGTGATTCATCTTATTTACCAACGCGCACTTAAGATATCTGTCCGCCATTGAGATCTGAGCACAGCTTGATACATAGAGAAGCCATTTCCTAAAGTATATTAAATTGAACAAGTGTGCGTTGTTAAATGTGTCTCTACTAATCCGTGAGGTAAGCGCCCCTCTACAGCTCGCTTCATTCTGAAATGGGAAGAATGGCCCTCTTTCCACTTTCAACTTGTAGTTTCTGTAATATTCACATAATCCATTTATGGTCTCTTATTTTATATAGCACCTTTCAAGTCGATCAAAATCCTGCTGAGTAGCGGATTCACAGAGGACATGCAGTATATAAAGACATTCACAGACTTGCTTAATCCACTTTTCGAGTCTGGGGCCTTATCCTGCTGAAAAAGAGAACAAAATGGCAAACGACCCTGGACACACAGGACACCAACTATTACAGAGTCAATTTTGAGTGGCCAGTTAGCCTAATCTGCACACCCTTGGGAATGTGAAAGGGAAAAGCAGGGCAGCCGGTGGCAGACACTTTGAAAAAGAGCAAACTCGCTGGTTACCGGAAATGGAATTTGAACCCAGGTCACTCCAATGGTACCCACTGTACTATCATGTTACCCCACATTTCTCCATAATAAAATATTTTTTTTATGATTATAAGTCTGGGAAGCACTGTGTCGAAGTTATTATCACTGTTGCCACATCCCTCCAGAGTCCAGGATATGAATTCCTAACCAAGAAACGTCAAGAAATAAATGATCCTGCACAGGCCTCTAACAAGAAACCAACTGACTTTAGTCTTACCTCCCTGAAAATCACTGCTTCCATCCAAACTCCCAGAACCCCATTCTAATATGTGTCTTGTTCTGGGTTCCGGGCTTGACTAGCTGCGAGGTGATGGCCCCTGTCACATGACATCCACTATTTGGTGTTAAGGATACGTTACTAAGGCCAAGGATCATTGTGAGCACAGTGATCTGGAGCCAGAAGACATGGTCAAAAGAAATAGTGAATCCAGCAAGACATTTACATTTATAATGCGACTTACAACATTTGAATTGAATTGAAGACAATAAACCAGACAAAATGAAAGCAAAGGTCACAGCCAGAAATAAATGAAAACCCATTTGAATAAGAGACTAACAACCAATTATGTTCTCAAGGGTGAAGTATCCACTGAAGGATAAAGTAACATGCGATCACCAATACGTTTATAGTGTCATGTTCTGTGATGTCAGGTGAGTGAGTGGTCATGTGACCAAACTCAAACCGGCATAGAGTAAGTCAAATATAATTCTATTAAAAAGTCATCTTTTAAACCTTTAAAGTATCATACCATGTGACGTTCTGGGTTGGCTCCATGCTCCCACTCACCTTTGGGAACCTCTTGAACCCGCCATCGTCGATAACCTTATCAAGATGAGCCGGGCTAATGAGGTCACATACATACACCAAGGGGTAGGTGTAAAAGTGAACAGTGCTTTTATCAAATTATTTCAAAAACGTACAGTGCTCAGCTCAAACAGTCTTCCATAAATAAATAATTCAAAAGAAATGAAGTGCTCATGGCTGTTAAAAGCAATTCAAATAAAATATCCATAAAAGCGAGGTTAAAATACAAAGACAGGAAACTGTCTTTTAAAATTTAGTCCCCGGTGCTACCTTCTAAAATCGAGCAGAGGAGATGCCCAACCAATAGACACAGCCATCCTTCTTAAATTGGCCCGGGTGCCTCCTGCCCATGGCTCCACAACAGGGATCCCCAGTCCAAGCATCCCTTCCCCGACTCCCACTGCCTTCCTGGCATCACTCCCCTCCACGACCGCTCAGCTGGAGTAGCCTCCTCCAAGCCCTCAGTGTCAGCCACATGCTCCTCTCAAGGGTCTCTCCTCCCGACTGCCTACCTTCTCTCTCTCTCTTGCTCATTCACTCACACCAGGCTCTCTCCACCTTTTGGCCTTCCTGCTGATCTTATTCTCTCTTTCTTTTTATTGTTTTGTTTTTCTCTCCCCTTTCTGTAGCGTGCAGGTTTATCATATTCTAATGGGGCACAGGTGTGAATGCGCCACTCCCTCCAAGGAGTTAATGTGGCACCTGACTGATGTACATAATAACATGCAATCTGCCAGACAACACCCCCCTCCCAACCCCCCCATCCATCCATGGAGCAAAGCGTGCTCCCACTCTCACCCGCACCAGATTGAAGCCTGCACTTTTGTGGGGCATGATTATTTATTTAAAATTAACTCTACGCCACGGACCCCTTATTACAAACTAATGCTGAACATGAAATGTTTAAGAACAAAACCCCAAAACAAACAGAAATATTCGAATAACAGATGTTGATTATTATAGGCAGTACAAATATGACATGCTCAGTTTTAAGTAAATGAGTCCCACCACTCCATTTAACAGCATGGCTGCTCTCTGTTTGTCTTACTACTGCCAAACCTTGCCAGAATTTATTCAGTTGTAATGTTTTTTTCTCCTTTTTTCATTTTTATTAGCTCATTGTGTGTATGTGTGCATGCGTGGTTTTATTTATTCATATAGCACATTTAAAATAACTAGAGGTTGACCAAAGTGCTTTGCATTAAATAAAAGGTAACAGTATGTAATAAAAGCTAGATAAAGAATAATTAAAAAGAAAGACATAATTAAAAAATATTATACATACATGAATACACATAAACAAACAGGCAAACATAAATATAATAAATATATAAATCGAAACAGAAAGATTTAACCACTCAAACTCATAAGCTAATAATAGAAGTGCTTTGCTAGCAAACTATGAAGTGTGGGAGCTGACATTATTACAAGGGGCAAACCGTTCCACAATTTAGGACCAGCCACCACAAAAGCACGATTGCTCCTCAGCTTCAACCGTGTGTGTAGGACAGTAAGCAATAGCTGATCTGGAGACCTCAATTGCCTGGCTGATGAATACAGAACAATAAGATCAGCTAAGTGTGGTGGAAGTGACCCATGTAGGCTTTAAAAACAAACACTAAAATCTTAAAATTCACTCTTTTGACTAACAGGGAGCCAATGAAGAGAGGCCAACAACGGAACGATGTGATCTGTATTTTTGCTGCTGGTCAAAACACTAGTAGCTGCATTCTGCACCATTTGTAGGCGAGACAGTGTCGTACAGTATACCCCGACATACAGGGCCTTACAATAATCCAAACGAGGCATAACAAAAGCATGAATGAGCTTTTGTAGGTCGTGGAATGACAAAAACGGCTCGTCTTTATTGATCGTCCTGAAGTAGAAAAAACTACTCTTTACTACAGCATTGATCTGTTTGTCAAATTTAAAATTTGAATTCAAGATCACCCCAAGATTTTTAGCACATGGCCTTAAGTACCGGACAAGTGGACCTAATGTGTTAGCAATGCTTAGGTTAACAGTAGGTTGACCAAAGAGAATGACTTCATTTTTTGGCTCATTTAACTGCAGGAAGTTAAGTATCATCCAGTGTTTTATATCATCTAAGCAGTTAAAAAGCTTTGTCACAGACTCCATTTTACCCGTTTGCAACGGGAAGTAAATTTGGGTATCATCAGCATAACAATGATATGGGATGTTATATGTTTTGTATAGGGCAGAATGGTAACCTATAAAGAGAGGAGGAATGGACCTAAAACAGACCCCTGGTGTAACCCACAGGTTACCGAAGCAGAAGGAGAGGTTGAACTACCCACATGTACAGAAAACGTCCTGCCTTTGAGGTAATCCGCGAACCACTTAAGAGCAGCACCCTGAATACCAACCTGCCGTGTGTGTTAAGCCTTGTCTGAACATTGTGATTTTTGTTGTTGGATCCTGAAAAATCTCGGAAATTTGTCCCAGTTTAAAGATTAAGATTATTAAGATTTGAGTTGAATATAGAGTTACGGCTAGTGAAATGTAAGGGTTAAGAGACTAGGAGTAGAGTAAGGATTAAGGATGGTGTGGAAGCTGAGAATGAAAATTTGGGGGAAAATAAGGACCAAGCCTAGGAAGAAATACAGGAATTAAGGCCAAGGTAAAATAAATATTAAGACTAGCAGTAAACTAAGGGTTAACAGTAGTGCATAGTAAAGTGTTAGCACTATGGGTAAGCTAAGTAAGAGATCAGACAGACCATGATAAAGAGTTGGGGCATCACACTGGTGAGCCTCCGTAGTTCAAGTTGAAAAAACAAAGAAAAACACACAATAATTATGGAGATGTCTTTCCAAATGTGAGTTCCCAATTGATTTGAATCAAGATAAGTCCTTCCGGTAGGAAGAGTCGGGTCCACAAGAAAAACAAAATTAGTAAACTGTTGTATGCTGGGGATTTTAGTTGAGTCTTTTCTCTGCATTAATTGTCAAGTGATCACAAGGTGCTTTCGACCGTGGCTGATCTATCATATAAACTTTCAACACCACCTTAGTGCTTAGGTTTCTCAACTTTATGGGTCAATCCAGGGGTCAGTCCAATTACGTTGGGGTTAAATATGGCTTCCCTCAGTGGATACTTTTAAGTAGAAGATTCCTTTTCTTCAAGTTACAGTTAGTGGCGAGAATCTGACACTTCAGGTTTTTATTTTTTGTTCCATTGATTCCTGTTTCTGAGTTCTCGCGTTAGCATCTTCTGGTTTAGGGGCTCAAAATAATCTTTTCTTTTTTTATTTATACAAGGCACCTTTCTGAGAACTCAAGGAAACCGAACGAACAATAAATAAATAAATAAATAAAAAGACACATTATAAACAAATTAAAACATCAGAAAAAAACAGAAGATATAAAACTTCACTGTAATAATAAAGAAAGAGCCATTTTAAAGAGATGCGTTTTAAGTTTACATTTGAAGGTTGAAAATGATTTGATATTTCAAAGCTCAGTAGGTAATGAATTCCAGAGCTTGGGAGCAGATCAGCTAAATGCTCCGCTCTCCATGGAGGTTAGATGGGCAAGAGGGACGGTCAGCTGGATGGAGGAAGAGGATCAAAGGTTATGAGAGGGAATGGCAACATGGAGAAGGTCAGACAGATATGGAGGGCTGAGGTTATGAATGGCCTTAAATGTTAATAGCAGAATTTGAAAATCAATTCGAAACTTAATCGGGAGCCAGTGAAGCTGCTGCAAGACCGGAGTAATATAGTGAATAGATGAGGTTTGAGTAATGATGTGAGCTGCAGAATTCTGGACTAGCTGTAGCTTATGAAGAGATTTATTAAAGAGACCAAAGAGGAGTGAATTGCAATAGTCCAGATGAAAAGTAACAAGGCTGTGAACAAGAATGGCAGTGGTATGGGGAGTGAGGGAGGGGCGGATGAGATTAATATTAAGTAGGTAGAAATAAGCAGACTGGGTGATGTTATTAATGTGAGATTGGAAAGACAGAGTACTGTGAAGGATGACACCCAGACTCTTAACCTGAGGTGATGGGGAAACAATGGAGTTATCAATCACAAGAGAAAGATTATCGGCTTTGGATAATGATGATTTTGAGCCAATGAGTAGAACCTCAGTTTTGTCACTGTTTAATTTAAGAAAATTTTAAGAAAACCAGGATTTAATTTCAGCAATACAGTCAATATGGTGGAAAGGAAGAGGTGGGATTACTAGCAAGGCAGTGCTGGGTGTCATCAGCATAACAGTGAAAATTAATGTTATATTTATAAAAGATATTGCCAAGGGGAAGAAAGTAAATAATAAAAAGAAGATGCCCCAGGACAGAGCCCTGGGGCACACCTGAAGTTACAGCGTTGGGTTGGGATGTGAAAGTTTTAAGCTGAATGAACTGAGTGCAGCCTGAGAGGTAGGATCTGAATCAATCAAGTGGAGTGTGAGACCAATTCCTTATAATAAACTAAGGGTGACATAAATTTCAAGATTATTAAAATAAGGATTAAGACTACTGATCAGCAAAAACTGGGACTATTCAATCACAAAAGAGACAAAAAAATGGTAATGAAAGGACTGGGAGAAGAGATGTGGTGACAATAACGTTCCAAGTGTTTATCCAAAAAGAGTGAGCCTATCTTTCGTCAAACCCAAATTGAAATCTGAAAATCAGTTTTAAAAGCAAAGCTAAGGTTCAAATACCAAATAAAATATTTTAAAAAGTTGCAGGTAAAGTTCTTTTCATCCCAAGCTCGAATAACTGCACTCTCAATACATTGCACTGATAACGTCAAGTGATGTGCATTCCCAAAGGATCATGGGATGAATCGTCATGGAAATGTCCACTTTGTGACACTAGCATGGCAGCACTCATAACAAAGCAAAACTGTGTCATGTCATAATGATAATAATTTTCGACTTTTAAACAATAAACGATAGAAAATAAACATCCACAGAAATTAATTCCTTTACTGAAAACTCCTGGAAAGGACTCCAAAAATGCCACAGAAAATAAAATTAAAATAAAATAAAAATACTTCCCTGTTGGGATTAGTAAAGTTTATCTAAACCTCATCTATCCGATCTAATCCAATGACAGAGATTGGAAAGAAAGGTGAGGGTTTAGGCCGGGGTGAAGTCTTTTTTATTTCCCTTGGCCCTTCCTTCGTGTGACTGCAGAGCAATTACCCTGACTAAGTAATAGAAAAGAATGGACGGAGCCAAGAAAAGTCAGCACACAAGTGGGGGCAGCCACAGAAGGACCCCATACCCCACTCTGTCACAGTGTTATGCCAGGGTGGAAAATTGTTATAGACAACACAACACACAATTTGAAACCACACGCGTTCTGAGCACGATACAAATCAAGTAACAGTGCAGAGGTTTTCTGATGCTTTGCCATACCAGTCCTTTCAAAATAATTCTTGACAAAGCCAAATTCAAATAATTCATTAATTATTCCCTACATAACATTTTTCCATCTGCCCATCCATTACTCCATCCAATACCAAACCAGCATAATCCAGTTCAGGATATTATAATATACAGCTTCTTTTTTAATTTTGAGACATTCGGTGCCACATTGTAAAACAAAGCCATTTACACACACAGTGTGATCTTTCTCTCCTCAAGTCATGATGACAGCTTTGGGATTTTTCTGTTTAATCTCTTCAGATTCCTGTTATTTGTTTCTGACATTAATATGGTGCCTTTGGGAACTGTCATTGTGCCGCTCGAAGTGGGCTTCCATGTCGTACTTTAGATAATTTGCATTTTGTTTAAGCTTGCCACCTACTCCTGCTACCTGCCTTCCATTTCCGTCTTCAGACTTGTGCCCTACATAAAATCTTTCACCTAGTACAACTCTTCTAAAGGCTTTAAAGCCTAATTTAAACGTCTGAAGTTGTTTTGTGTCTCGCAGCAATATAAGAAGAGCCCGGCCTTTAATATTTACTGTACGTGCAGTGAATGATGAGCACTTGACTTCTAAGTGAACCACACCATGAGCTGCTTCTTAAACAAGCAGCACGTGCAAAATCCAGATGATCTTACAGAAATAAAATACCCCTCATTTCACATTAGTCACTGTTAGTGTCAGGTCATGGTGGTACTTCACTGATGCTTCACAGCTCAAGGAGGCTGAGTTCAAATTCTCAGCCTGATCAGCATCTGACAAAAGTTTGCACGTCCTCCCTGTGTCTGAGTGAATTTGCTCATTGAAGTGCATTCCTCCTTCCACATTCTGTGAGCTATGTTGGTGACTTTAGAATGGCTTTGTATGTATGTACAATACAATCAGTTCCCGCCTTGCTCCCATTGCTTACAGATGATATTCCTTCCCAGCAGATCCAAAAATTGGAATAAGTGGATCAGTTTGAAGATGAATTGTTTATTTCCTGTTTTTCTGATAATACCTTCAATTCAGTGTATGGCAGGTGCTGGGTGGCCATACTTTACAGTCTGTTGGGGTTCAACATCTTGTTAAATAGGGGACTTTGCCACATGCTTATTAAATTACAAGGCACATTCTCGGTTCTGGTTGTGTCTCATGATGGTATGAAGTGAAAGCAGAGGCGGTCCCAGGAGATTGTTGCCCTGAATGGATAACCACCCTATCACAAGATATGCATTTACCAGCTCACATTATACTCATTTTTACCAGCCAGTGCCATCTAACATCACCAGACTGAAGGACTTAATGGGAAAGTGGAGCAAGTTAATGTGTGATATTGTATATAGCACCTTTCAGTAGTGAAGGAGCTTTGCAAGAGCAGGATTCTGTTACATTTGTTTACATTTATACCAATGTAAGATATGCAAATTCACATAGTTAGCCAATGGCAGGGAATGAACTGACTATGTCAGAATAAACTGAGGCTCCGCCCCAGTCCTTCCTTTAATTGGTATTTCAGGTAAGCAATGGGCTGGGGCCCTGTTCTTGACCACTCCTTTTGGGTGGAATTTTCTCCTAGCTCCTCCCATATGTGTCTGTTGCTAAGTAACACCTTTTATGCAGCAGTGACATTACATAGCAGGAGAGATTCAGAGGAGCCCTTTGCTCAAGCATTGGGTAACTTTGTTTTTTTTGCCACAGTCACTAATTGTTTCCCAGTGCCTTTTATTTCTATTGGTTTTGATTTTTTTTTTTTGGGTCTATTTTTTGGTTAAAAATTTTTAAGTGTTTTATATAACTTACTTTAATTAGAGTCTTTTATCATGTCTGAGGTGGAACAAGGCATACCGCAGGAACAGAGAACAAATATCCTGAAGATAAACAGCAATAGAAAAACAAAGCTAAAAGTCGTCAGACCAAATACCAAACCCAACATGAAATCCAAACTCGAAATCAAAGAGAAGGAAACCTAATTTTACCTAATTATGAACTGCATGTGTATCTGTGAAACTGGGCAGTCTGTTAGTCTGAGGCACCAAACCTTTACACCCCCTCACCTGCGACATCACACTTAATGTGACCGCCTAACATCACTCCATAGCAATGTCTGGGAAAGAGCTAAACAAAACACACAAAAAGGTGTCTCAGGAAAATGCAGTCATATTTCAGTACCTTTAAAACTATCTCCTCCACTCCTCCTCAGCAAGCTTTGTCCTCCTCCTCCCAAGAAGTGACTGCTGGCTCCTTTTATAGCCCACCTGGAAGTGCTCCAGGTGCTTGATGACAGAAGTGCTGCTGGAAGGACTGTCCATAATGGCTCAGTAGCTCCTGCTGCAGCACCCCCTGGCAGTGACCTGCTGATCCCAATAGGGCTGCACCAAACTCCAACTCCCATGAAGCCCTGTGGGAGACCAAGGCACCGCTGCAGCCCAGGGTTGTTGACATCTAGCGTCCTGTGGAAGGTAACACTCTGACCACATTTGCTCCCCCAGTCCGCCAAGCGTGGAAGCGTCCTGGCCAGGCAAGGGCCCCAGCCATACACTACAACACCTACACTATGCAAAAACAGGATGTAGTGCCTTGACGGTCGGTTAATGACTTCCAGCTTAAGTGGAAATGATGGAGCAGAAATCTGGCATAGGTATTCCTGACCTGTTGACCAGTTCCCTGAGAAGTGACAGAAGTGACACCGCATTGGACCTCTTAAAAGGGAACTAAAATACAGTCTGTGCATCATATTCATCCCTTTTCGGGAATACTATGTTTGTCATGTCAATTTATTAATATAAGTTTTAGTCATCACTCAGCTGATTTGTCTGTATTTGTCCACCTGATCAAGGGTGTCCCCAAGATATCTCATTATGTATATGCAAATAGTCCAAAATCCAAAAAGATCTGAAATACTTCTGGTCCCATGCACTTGGATTAGGGATACTCATCCTGTACTTATTATTTAGCTGATGCTTTTATCCAAGACAACTTACTACATTTGAAAGATAAAATTAGTTACATTTCTTTTGTTTTTCCAATTGGAGATCAGGCAGTTGAATTCACTTGTCTCATGGTCATATGGTGTCAGTAGTGGTATTAGAACCCCAAGCCTAAGGACTGGAAGCCCAAAGCCTAATGAAAAATATTTGGTTTAGACCTTGCCATGCACATTTAGTTGTCAGGGCTCCATGACCTGCAGCACACCCTCAAATCTTGCCTTTTAGTTGAACAGCTGGCATTAAGGTGGGGGGGGGGGGGGGTAGTTCTGTGTGTACTCCCACCTTTGTAAGCGCCATTAGCTTTTGTAAGACTGACATCAACATTCTGCTTTACACACCTCCTCCTCATACACTCGACTAAACTGCCCGGATTCTCTAAAGTTGACAGACAGGTTCCACCCCGATTGGCATCCCGGTCCAGAAGCAAACAACAGTATTATCATCAGTGGGCCATGCACTATAATTACAAGCCACCACACTGATTACATATTGGGGGGCTTCTCCCCCCATCAATAGCTGTCATCCCTGTTAATGCTGTAGTTTATGTAGATATGGGCATCAACCTAGACCAGGAGTGGGCAATGTTGGTCCTGGAGAGCCGCAGTAGCTGCAGGTTTTTGTTCCCATCCAGTTTCTTAATGAGAAAACAATTACTGCTGATGAAACACTTATTGCTTAAGTGATGCTTCATTTTAGTGGTCTTGCTTGTTCAGGTTCCCCACCCTTGATTGCTTATTTCAATCTTAAACAGCTGCGTTCAGTGTTTTAATGGCTCCTTATTAGCAATAAAATGTAAATGACAAAGCAGCCAGCAGTTCTCCATCCAGTTTGTTTTCATTTACATCTGTGTGTGTTCATCATGCACTGTTTGATTTAATAAAACTTGTAATAGAAAATGTGACAGACTGAAAATGATCTGTTTTAGGCTTCAAATCATTTGGATGATAACATTCAAGAGTAAAAAATCTACGATACAAGAACCTTACATTAAAAAACACTGTCACTGTCCTGGGCCACTTACAGACTGAGGAGATCGTTCCTCCCCCACACTATGCGACTCTTCAGTTCCACCCAAGGGGGTAAATGTTAACATTATCAAAGTTATTGTCTGTTATACCTGCCTCGCACTCTCTACCTTGCATTTTTTAACTTGCACTGTGCTTTTATTGTTCTTTAATTACAACGTAATATTGTTTTTATCAGTATGCTGCTGCTGGAGTATGTGAATTTCCCCTTGGGGATTAATAAAGTATCTATCTATCTATCTATCTATATATCTACTGTGCATCCGAAAAGTATTCACAGTGCATCACTTTTTCCACATTTTGTTATGTTACAGCCTTATTCCAAAATGGATTAAATTCATTTTTTTCCTCAGAATTCTACACACAACACCCCATAATGACAATTAAAAAAAGTTTACTTGAGATTTTTACAAATTTATTAAAAATAAGAAAATTGAGAAAGCACATGTACATAAGTATTCACAGCCTTTGCCATGAAGCTCAAAATTGAGCTCAGGTGCATCCTGTTTCCCCTGATCATCCTTGAGATGTTTCTGCAGCTTAATTGGAGTCCACCTGTGGTAAATTCAGTTGATTGGACATGATTTGGAAAGGCACACACCTGTCTATATAAGGTCCCACAGTTGACAGTTCATGTCAGAGCACAAACCAAGCATGAAGTCAAAGGAATTGTCTGTGGACCTCCTAGACAGGATTGTCTCGAGGCACAAATCTGGGGAAGGTTTCAGAAAAATTTCTGCTGCTTTGAAGGTCCCAATGAGCACAGTGGCCTCCACCATCCGTAAGTGGAAGAAGTTTGAAACCACCAGGACTCTTCCTAGAGCTGGCCGGCCATCTAAACTGAGCAATCGGGGGAGAAGGGCCTTAGTCAGGGAGGTGACCAAGAACCCGATGGTCACTCTGTCAGAGGTCCTCGGTGGAGAGAGGAGAACCTTCCAGAAGGACAACCATCTCTGCAGCAATCCACCAATCAGGCCTGTATGGTAGAGTGACCAGACGGAAGCCACTCCTTAGTAAAAGGCACATGGCAGCCCACCTGGAGTTTGCCAAAAGGCACCTGAAGGACTCTCAGACCATGAGAAACAAAATTCTCTGGTCTGATGAGACAAAGATTGAACTCTTTGGTGTGAATGCCAGGCGTCACGTTTGGAGGAAACCAGGCACCGCTCATCACCAGGCCAATACCATCCCTACAGTGAAGCATGGTGGTGGCAGCATCATGCTGTGGGGATGTTTTTCAGCAGCAGGAACTGGGAGACTAGTCAGGATAAAGGGAAAGATGACTGCAGCAATGTACAGAGACATCCTGGATGAAAACCTGCTCCAGAGCACTCTTGACCTCAGACTGGGGCGACGGTTCATCTTTCAGCAGGACAACGACCCTAAGCACACAGCCAAGATATCAAAGGAGCTTCAGGACAACTCTGTGAATGTCCTTGAGTGGCCCAGCCAGAGCCCAGACTTGAATGCAAATGAACATCTCTGGAGAGATCTTAAAATGACTGTGCACTGACGCTTCCCATCCAACCTGATGGAGCTTGAGAGGTGCTGCAAAGAGGAATGGGTGAAAATGGCCAAGGATAGGTGTGCCAAGCTTGTGGCATCATATTCAAAAAGACTTGAGGCTGTAATTGCTGCCAAAGGTGCATCGACAAAGTATTGAGCAAAGGCTGTGAATACTTATGTACATGTGATTTCTCAGTTTTTTTATTTTTAATAAATTTGCAAAAATCTCAAGTAAACTTTTTTCACATTGTCATTATGGGGTGTTGTGTGTAGAATTCTCAGGAAAAAAATGAATTTAATCCATTTTGGAATAAGGCTGTAACATAACAAAATGTGAAAGAAGTGATGCACTGTGAATACTTTCTGGATGCACTCTATCTATCTATCTATCTATCTATCCATCATTGCAGAGCAACAAACCATAAAACTAAATAAGGTCTGAGATTGGCAAGGATTGGTTTGTAATTAAGCAGTTGGGTTGGAATGAAAACCTGTAGCCACTGCGGCTCTCCAGGGCCGTCATTGCCTACCCCTGGGTTAGACAGTTCATTAGAGCCAGTGGCTTTAATTTGGTGAATCATTTTATTTGTTCCAGCTGCCATAACCTGGACAAAGTGGATTTAGAATGGAGATTTGCACAAGCGTGGGTGCAGCTTCAGCCCTGTGGATGTCTGAGGGGTGTGAGAAAAAGTAAAAGGGTTTGGAAAAATGTGCAGCAGGCGCCCCTGCCAGTGTGAGTTAAAGAGCTGCTTTACAACCAACATCCAGCAACTAATATAAAAAAAAAATAGAAAGTGTAATCTTTACACATTTTTAAACAAAAACATGCTGCACAGTACCTTTAGTATCCACCTTGTCATTTTAAAATACCTATAAATTGTTGCGAAACTGTGAAAAGCACTATTTTCAGATCAGTGTCACTGTAGCATAGTGCTACATAATGTTGAAAGATGAAACACTGTAGTGTTCCAGAGCTAGTAAATGGGAGACACATCCACATGTCAACTGAAAGACAGCAGCACAACATAACTGGTGGAGTGCAAGGCTGTCTGGTTCAAGTTGCACTGGAGAAAGCTTTGACGGCTTTACATTGCAAATCGCAACATAGCAGACAGAGCCCAAGGACACATCAAGACAGACGTATGGCGTCTTCTGCCAGCCAACCAGCATGACGTTCTGGGTCTGATGCCAGGAGTCAACAATTCAACCGTTGGTACAATAAAAGCTGGCAGCCACAGCAACAAAATGGTGTGCCAGGGACATAAGGTAAGATCATATGTGTCTTTATTTTAATGAAAGTGTAATAGACGTTAAATTATGGAACTGCAGATAATATGGAAAAGTCTGTTTTTTAATCATCAGTGTATTAATATCCTTTATTTTCTTTGTATTTTTCTTTTTTTTTTGTTGACTTGCACATCCATCATTGTGTAAAACCATGGAGGAATATTTCAGACAAAATTAAATAAACACGCAAGTAAGTTAATGTATTGTGAAATGTGACCATATATAAATGAAAACACAATGATATGTGAGCATAAATAATTAAATATGTCATGCAATAATAATAATAATTCTTTATATTTATTTAGTGCTTTTCTCAAATGTATTTTTGTTGCTTACTTCTTTTTATACACATTTAATTATTTCTTCATTTGAGAAAAAAAAATGAAATAAGCTTCAAAATAAAAATAGTTATTTTCACCCATCAAAGTTGAGAGGGTGGGCTCTAGCGAGTAGTGTCTCAAAACTCACCTTAAAATTCATTTTGCAGGCATTTTAGAGATGCGAAACTCAATAAAGAGGTTTCTTTTTTGGCTGGAGACAAGTGTTAACGATGGCAAGCATGGGATGGTGTTTCAGCCGAGGTGTTTAAGACTTCTTAACTGGTTGGGAGGCCAAGCCAGTAACTGGACAAGATGGAAGGCCCTGTCTCAACCAGGAAATTGAATGAAGGTGCCAACACCGCAGCAGAGATGCTGGCACTCTGGAAACCAGTATGCTGAAAGGACATGAGGAGGTAGCTTATGTGAGGTAGCGTATTTGCTCCCCCAAGACACTAGATGGCAGCATCCCTGGGTTACAATACCCTGTGCTGCGATCCCAGGCAGGCCCTGTTGGATTCCAGGGGTGCCATCATGAGTTTCCAAATTGTGTTTCCTACTTTGTGGTGCTTCCACATGATGTCCTGGTACAGGAAGTACTTCCGGGTCTTGTATAAGAGGAGCAGTTCTGCATCACTCAGGTGGAGTCGGTATCAGTAGTGGAGCTGGACGACACCGTCATGAAGTGAGGTCCATGGCAGCTGTGGTTTTCAAAAGAAAATAAGGTGAGAAGCAGGTGTGTGGTGGTGCAGTGCAGAAGCCCCAGGGCTTATGATGGGGGAAATGGCGTGCTTACATTAAAGCAGTGGTTGTCTATCTGTGGGGTGGGCCCCCCTAGGGGAGCGTGAAGTAACAAAAAGGGGGGCGTGAAGATGTGAAAAAAAGAAAATATGTGAAAAATATGAAAAATACATCTATTGAAACCAAAACAAATTAACTTAAACTATATTCTGATACTAGAAAAATAAATATACAGTTAGATAAATGTCGATAAAAGTTAAGTAGGTATAATAAAATATGCATTTATGATATATCATTAATTAAAAAAGAGCAAATTGGTATTAGTGGGCTCCTTTCAAAACAAGTTAGGGGGGAGCGATTAAAACTGTTACGAAAACTCGGGTCGCAAATACTTAAAGGTTGAGAAACGCTGCATTAATATATAGATATTCATGTTCTGTCCAGTTATTGTGTTAGAATCCTGGGGTGCGTAATGAAGCACCTGCATCTGCCAATATTTAAAAGGAGAGGCTGAGCAGTATAGAGGGAGGATGGAGAATAAAGGAAAGAGACACCCAGGCAAGATCGGGATGGCTGGTGCTCTTCTGGGACGTCCATGGCACATACACCTTGACCCTACCATCAGCAGCGACCTCAGTGTCCATACACACCGCTCCAAGCCATCTTGAAGGTTTCTTGGTGGTTTCTTACCCCAGTACCCTTTTTGTAGGTCAGATGCCACTTCACTGCAGTGTCTTAATAAATTAGATGAATCCAAGTCAATAATCAGTTTCATTTTTTTTCAGAAGGTTTAATTATCCTCCCCAAAGTATGCATTCTCTCCTTAAATACATTTTTTTGTTCCTTAAGACATCATCCATTTATTAAAAAAGCAGGTCAATGCCTCTGTAATTCTACAACATTAAATCTCATGATAATTTAAAATCAATGAACGTTGGCATGCAGATCCTGCCCCGCATGGCTCAAGGAAATTTAAACGTTTTACTAAAGAGCTAGATTCATAAGCTGACAGCGTATCATGCTCCTTTCACACCAATATAGGGAATCCATCACATATTCCTTGCTATCCATCATGGGCTGTCCCCAAGCTTTAACAAGCAATATTGCCAACCAAGCAAAAATAAATAAATTAATAAAAAAGCAGCAATGGAAAATCAACTCGTAAACCCATAAGGAGGCCCAGTGAGTTCTTTTTAACTCAACAGAGAAAGTGAAATATGGTGACACTCAGAGAGTGTGTGAGGCGCATTAAATGTCAGACTGCAACCTGCTACTTAACATTTTATGGATTTTGTGCACCAACTAATTCTTTACCGATAAACTAAACTGTGCTTTTATAGGCTCTCTGTTTGAGTGGGAACAGGGGCGTGCAGACGTGATTCATGCAAGCGCGAGCGAGAATGGCAATCTCAGAAAATGATGCACTGCAATGTTCTCCTGCTAAGTGCTGATAGCTTAGCAATATTAAACCCCTAATTAAAATGGTGAGAATTCTTAAAGAGGAAAAAGACACACGCTGATGAAAGGCAAATCCCTTGTAAAATAAACCAGTAAATGTGAGCAAGCATGCAAAGGTGTGACATGCAGAATCAGCCGGCACACATGACTGGTCTAGCTTTTTAAAGTCATGATTTTGTCAACCCCTGTCATATACAGTAGAGATCAATATCTAAAACACAAAGCAAATCAATTTATCTCACATTAAAAGCTTTAAGGTTGTGAAGTTAGATTGTTACTATCATGAACTAGAACTCCCAAAGTACATAAGTTCCAAAAAGCATTTCCAAAAATGCCCATTAGAGAGGGAAATCCCATCAAAAAGCCCAACTAGATACAAAAAGGGTCTCATAGAATCTATATGAAATAAAAGATGTATTCTTCCCAAAAAATGTTCTCCGATAATAATGAAGCTATGTGGAGCAAAGAAAAAAAACTGAATTGTCTAGAACATGAAACAAGTTCCAGTACTGATCCCAAGGTCAAAATGCAGAGCAGAAGATCAAAATAAATCCAGCACAAAGCACAATGAAAGACACGCAAACTCACCAACTTCAGAGCGCATTCACAAATAGAACTGTGGGAGACCCCCCTTCCACCTTAAACAACGCAAAATTCCATCAAGTGTTCATCTCGTCTCCCCTTCAGTTCATGGACAGGATGTCAAGGTGCAGTAAAGGCAGGAGTGTGGAGGTTTGAACTCAGACCTCTGCTATTGCTACAGAGGTGTGTCCGCTTTTGATTGCAATCTCTGACATGTTTGAGTCGTTCACTGCCAAGTTCAATCTGATTGAAATAAGATTTATGACCTCAAATCAGAGCTTAAGAATCTGTGCAGGTAAGAGAAAGCAGCTACCTCAAGTGAAGAAATTTACTTTACAGTATATTCTACTTTAATATGATGTGCTTTTGTAAATAAATAGGGTTTTGCTCTTTATAGTTATTGTATTATATGTGGAAGTCTGTGCAAGCAAAGTATCACACCAGATACTGAAAGCAAAGGTTCACATACTTTTGCCACTCACAAATATGTAATATTTGATCATTTTCCTTAATAAATAAATGTATAAGTATACATAAAAAAGTATAATATTTTTGTCTCATTTGTTTAACGGGTTTCTCTTTATCTACTTTTAGGACCTGAGTTAAAATCTGATGCTGTTTTAGGTCATATTTATGCAGAAATACAGAAAATTCTAAAGGGTTCACAAACTTTCAAGCACAACTGTATCTAAATAGGAAGCTCACATTTACCTTGTACTAGGATCTAAAAGGATGTGAATATAGCATTAGTCATTGATTAACAATTCCTCATTTCTACCCCTTGTGATGAGGTGTGTTTGGGGTCCGTGGCAGTGTTCAAGTTTTAATTAAAATGCAGTAGAATGAAGCAGAAGCAGAATGGAGCAGCCCCGGGATGTTGATGGGGAAATTGGCTGGACATGTATTCATGTGCAGGCGTGCGCAGTTCATCCAGTTTCTTGTTAGCACTCTGGGGTTTGCAATTAAGACCTCTACACCCACAGGAGGATAAAAAGGATCCTGATTAGGTAGAAGGAGAGAGTGAGTAAGGAAATTGAAATTACAAGAAAAGGAGAGGAATCGGAAGTGTGAGCCAGCATGGAGATGCGGAGACAGGTGGTAAGTGGCCCTGTGATGGAGCAAAGGGAATGGCGCAACAGAGTTGAGTCATACCCTGTTAAGCATCATGGAGGAGTGACAAAATGATACACGTGACTCCTAGGGATCTGATTTATGCCATAACGGCATATAGAAGACAGAAGTCAAGCTCTGCTCCTCCTGTAAGGCATAACAGAGCTCCTTAGGTGGTTGTGACCACAGTCCTACCAGCTGAGTATGGTAACATTTCATATGTATGGTTGTGTAAACACATCACATCTCCACAAGACTATTACCCTACATGCCATCCTGATAAAAATGGGTAAGCACACGTCAGGCACTTCAGAGTGCACAAAACAGAGAGACAGAGCTTTTTTTACCTCAACTTTGATTCTGCTCACACACTTCTTTGGCTTCAAGACACCCAACCAGCAACTACACCTGGTCAAAGCTGCAATGATAAAGTCCACAAACAAGAGCAAAGTGACGAGGTGGAGAGAGACTGATCGTCTGATGAAGAAAACAACTGTACAAATAACCCAGAAAAGAGAAAGAAGAACGTGCAGTGAGTAATGAAAATGAAAGTGTCAATATTATCATAATTTACAAGTTCTGACAATGCTAATTTTTAGCAGCCTAATTCAAGCTTAATATGGAAGACAGCAACTCCACCGATATGCACAGGTTCCAAAGTCAAATAAAAAAGTGTGTGCTGGAGTTTCCTTGTGGTCTGCCACAGGATGCAGTCTGGCAGGCAATGACTGAGTAGAGTAGATCAGGTGATGAATCATAAGCTATAAAACAAACAATCATGCGTCAAAACCAGCAGAAAAATCAAAATTGAAAACTTCCTTGCCCAAAAATCAAGTCTAAGTATGCTAGCACTTTCAAAAGACTTTGAGAAAGTATCCACAAACTTGGACAATGGGAAGCACACGCCACCAGCATAAATATAGTTGCTGTCATGTCACAATTCTAGCACCACACATCCTAACAACGACTTATCGCATCATGAATACAAGATGGTGTCACGATGTTTAAAAAAATAATGATAAAATACAGTTGCAAATCTCAAAACAAAACACAGGTAGAAAACATAACTGAAACTAAGTTTGCAGTGTCTCCGAAATACAAAAAAAAAATGTACTTAACTCTATGATAACGCAAAAGAGATGAACTTACAGCAAGTGATGTCAGTGACCCATCACAATTTACAAGTGCTAACAATGCTAACGTAGTACCTTCATTCAGGAGTAATAAAGAAAGTGACTCAGCCGATCCACACAGGTTCTAATATAAGACTCTCCCTCTTGGTGTCATAGCAGCTTTAAACAATTGGGATTTGTGTTTGTTGCATTAATGTTGCATGAAGTGATGAAGAGTGTACTCAAGGGACAGAAAGTGGTGATTGGCATGGATTTCAATGGACATGTTGGAGAAGGGAACAGAGGAGATGAAGAGGTGATGGGTAGGTATGGTGTCAAGGAGAGGAATGAAGAAGGTCAGAGGATAGTGGATTTTGCCAAAAGGATGGACATGGATGTGGTGAATACATATTTTAAGAAGAGGGAGGAACATAGGATGACATACAAGAGTGGAGGAAGATGCACACAGGTAGGTACATCCTTTGCAGAAGAGTCAATCTGAAGGAGATGGAAGACTGCAAAGTGGTGGCAGGGAAAGTGTAGTTAAGCAGCATAGGATGGTGGTCTGTAGGATAATGCTGGAGATCAAGAAGAGGAAGAGAGTGAGGGCAGAGCCAAGGATCAAATGGTGGAAATTGAAAAGGGAAGACTGTAAGGTTGAGTTTAGGGAGGAGGTGAAACAGGCACTGGGTGGTAGTTGGGCATCTACACCATATGAAGTAAGGGTGACAGCAGGAAGGGTGAAATGGGGAAGTACAGGAGAGTACACAGAGAAAGAGGATGGTGAAGAAGAAGTGGACAAGTCAGAGAGATACAGAAAGTAGACAAGAGTACAAGGAGATAAGGTACAAGGTGAAGAGAGAGGTGATGAAGGCTAAAGAAAAGGCATATGATGAGTTGTATGAGAGGTTGGACACTAAGGAGGGAGAAAAGGATTGATGGGCTAGACAGAGGGACCGAGCTGGGAAAGATGTGCAGCAGGTTAGGGTGATAAAGGATAAAGATGGAAATATTAAAAAACGAGTAGGGTGTGTTGAGAAGATGGAAAGAGTACTTCGAAAGGCCAATGAATGAAGATAATGAGAGCGAGGAGGTTGGATGATGTGTAGATAGTGAATCAGGAAGTGCAATGGATTAGCAAGGAGGAAGTAAGGACAGTTATGAAGAGGATGAAAAATGGAAAGGCCGTTGGTCAAGATGACATACCTGTGGAAGCATGGAGGTGTTTAGGAGAGATGGCAATGGAGTTTTTAACCAGATTGTTTAATGGAATCTTGAAAAGTGAGAGGATGCCTGAGGAGTGTAGAAGAAGTGTACTGGTGCCGATATTTAACCCCTTGTTGCCTACATTTATTTACAATTGTATAAAAAAATAACTTTGTGTTTTTGCTGTCAAGCAGATGCTAAATTAAGGGGAGATTGTTAATTTGAATAGAGCACACAAGCAAACAACAAGCTGGCATGTATTTTTTATCGTAGCACAACTTTCCTCAAATTTGGACAATTTCTCAAAATTAGCAGCCAAAATGTACGTGCACAGCCACACCAACACTTTGCTTCCATCACATGGATGTATTTTTCACTACAACTGCTAGATGGCGTGACCAGTGCTTCCAATACGATCCTTGGTATGTATTGAATACGTATCGGCCGGCATTGACGGGATATATATGCCACCTCGGCTGCATTCAGGCTGGAAGCAATTTGAAGCAATTTTGCGACAATCGCCTACAAGGGGTTAAGAATAAAGGGGATGTGCAGGACTGTAGTAACTACAGGGGGATAAAATTGATGAACCACAGCATGAAGTTATGGGGAAGAGTAGTGGAAGCTTGGTTAAGAAGGTGGTGATGATCAGTGAGCAGCAGTATGGTTTCATGCCAAGAAAGAGCACCACAGATGCAATGTTTGCTCTGAGGATGTTGATGGAGAAGTTTAGAGAAGGCCAGAAGGAGTAGCATTGCGTCTTTCTGGACCTGGAGAAAGCATATGACAGGATGCCTCGAGAGGAGCTCTGGTATTGTATGAGGAAGTCGGGAGTGGCAGAGAAGTACGTAAGAGTTATACAGGATATGTATGAGGGAAGTGTGACCGTGGTGAGGTCTGCGGTAGGAGTGATGGATGCATTCAACGCAGATCTGGGATTATATCAGGGATTGGCTCTGAGCCCTTTCTTATTTGCAATGGTGATGGACAGGTTGACAGACGAGATTAGACAGGTGTCACCGTGGACTATGATGTTTGCTGATGATATTGTGATCTGTAGTGATAGTAGGGAGCAGGTCAAAGAGACCCTGGAGAGGTGGAGATATGCTCTAGAGAGGAGAGGAATAAAGGTCAGTAGGAACAAGAAAAAATACATGTGTGTAAATGAGAGGGAGGTCAGTGGAATGGTGAGGATGCAAGGAGTAGAGTTGGAGAAGGTGGATGAGTTTAAATACTTGGGATCAATAGTACAGATTAATGGGGATTGTGGAAGAGAGGTGTTAAAGAGAATGCAGGCAGGGTGGAATGGGTAGAGAAGAGTGTCAGGAGTGATTTGTGACAGATGGGTATCAGCAAGAGTGAAAGGGAAGGTCTATAAGACGGTAGTGAGACCAGCTATGTTACATGGGTTGGAGACAGTGGCACTGACCAGAAAGCAGGAGACAGAGATAGAGGTAGCAGAATTAAAGACTTTAAGATTTGCATTGGGTGTGATGAGGATGGACAGGATTAGAAATAAGTACATTAGAGGGTCAGCTCAGGTTGGATGGTTGGGAGACAAAGCCAGAGAGGCAAGATTGAGTTGGCTGGACATGTGCAGAGGTTTATGGATGCAGTGAGAGAGGACATGCATGTGATGGGTGTAACAGAACAAGATGAAGAGGAGAGAAAAATATGGAAAAAGATGATCTGCTCTGGCAACCCCTAACAGGAGCAAAGAAGAAAAAGAAGTATTAAGGGCATGAATTAAGATGGCAGTTGGCCTTCTTCAAAAGCCGGTTGTGGTTGTGAGGTTAGATCATGGCCATGCAGAGGGCCATAACAATCTGGTAGGATCTTGGAGTAAAACCTTCTTGCTGCACCACACTAGCAGGAGTTAGTTGATGTGGTGTGGTATCTAGTGAATGTGCCTCCTGGGTCAATTCCATAGGCTCACCAGGCACAGCCCAGTGAAAGAAGACATAACAGTTGGCCATGGATGTGTCAGACAAATGTCTGTCTGGTCTGGAAATTCCCCAGGAAGACATGAAAGCCTATTTCTCATGATTGCTAATGTAATTTCACAGGGAAACTATTTGTCTCTTTTTGTATAGTCTCTGAAAGACATTATATAAAGCAGTAGGTGATTGATTTGACATTGACTATGCCTATAAGTCATGTTAACAAAGAATATATGTGGAGTAAAGAGGCAGATTTACTGCCATCATCCTTGGCTTGTATTCCAATCTTCTAAGGATTTAAAGAATTCTCAGCTATAAACGTTTTGACCCCAGAACTGCCTTTTTATACCACGTAAATCATAAACTCTTGACTGAAGGACATACTTATTTTTCTCAAACAGACTGACATCTACATTGCAAGCCTGTCCTGGATAAAAGGGTTTGGAAAATGGATGCGTAAGTCCAGTGAAAGTTTATGCCATACCTCAGGGAACCAGTCTCCCTTCCCTTATTGCTTCTTCTTCTTCATTGTTGCAGCATTATGAAGCCATCTATAAAACATTACATTTGTCACCAGAAAATTCAACTTTCTTTCTTCAAGATTTTTCACAGTTAGGCTGGCATCTTTGTATAAGAATGTAAATCTGTACCGCAACTTCCAGCGTTTCATAAACTGGAAATCTGGTAATAAATATTGAGCCCTGTAGGCTGAAGATTTTTCTATCTAAATTTCATTTACTGTATGAGAGTTTTAAGAAATGAGGTAAGAATGATCTCATAAAGATCTATTTTTTTCTTACTACTTTATCAGGGGAGGCTCTTACAACTCCTGAGATTTGGAGCTCTCCTCAGTGAGATTCTGTTTAGAGGAGGCAGTTGAGTCTCGTTCAATTCTACTATGACAGCATCCTCACACTCTTACTTGTCTTGATCAGCACCACAGAGCCACACAAACACATGCATCTACCAATATGAATACATAAATATTTCAAGATCTTTACCTGTCTGCGACCTTTGCACGTCTCAAGAATGAAGGCCTGGCTGATCTATTGACTTACTGGTTTATGTGCTCTTCAGGGTCATTCAGACTGTGCGCCCGGCTCTATTTTGACAGACACTTTAAGAGGCAATGCAAAGGGATGAAATTAATTAAGAGTTAATGTTTTATTGACATACCTATCATTTTATAAGAACACTGTTTTTTCATATTTCTATTTTGTATAATGGACAAACTGCAAGATCTTTAGCATTAGAGGGTGCCAGTTGCAGTCAAACATTAATTATTTTAATTACATTAGAAACTTTTGTTTTTAATAATAGTGACCACTAGGGGGCACCACCAAGCCCAAAATCACTGACACAATTCCACAGACACAAGTCCCTGTGTTGAAAATAACTATTTATTGAACAGTGTACCTTTATAAGGCATAATCCTTTTCTCTCTTCCTAGGTGAGTGTTGTCTGTCTCCTCTCTCTGGGTGAAGTGGAGGGCTTTCTTTTAATCACCCACCCAGGTGGCTTCCAACTGCTTGTCTCCAAAAAGCACTTCCTGGTCAAGGGGTCAAGCGAAACCCGAGCCTCCAGTTCCTGACTGTTCCCCAACTTGGTAGACTTATGGGCCCACAACTCCCATGCTGCCCTGCGGATATCATACTGGGGTTCACCGTAAAGCCTGCTGTCATCCAGTGCATGAGGGAATAACCTGCATGTGTGAGGCAATTTCCCATTGTCTCATATGTGTGGTCTCCCAACCGTTGAAAGAATCCATTATTTATACAAGTCTAGATGTTCCATCCATTTTGTTATTTGGCATCCCAGCTGGGCATGTGATTCCCATCCATTACTACAGGGGTACAAGTGCAGCTAAATAATAGAGGGGAGTCCATCCTGCCTGGGATGCAGTTCAGCACGTTACATAATATTTAATGCAGTGATATCTCAGGTAATTAGGGTAATACAGGAAAGGATAACACAAAATCATAGTGACAGTAAAAGCTGTTAAAAATGTACTGCAATGTCTCATATAAACATGTGGAGGTCTGAAGAAACTGTGATGGGATGGGGCCATCTGTATTGTGTGAAATGGAGACTGAGACTCATCAGGAAACGAAACACAGTGTTAGAAGTAAGAAATAAGATGAGGAATGACTGTTGGGGTATAATTGTATCATCCAAAGGAAGGATCTATATTATGAAACGAAGGTTGTATATATGCACGGATGCCAGAGACCAGAGGCACTGAAAGTGCACGCGCACAGTGCCTTAGCGCCCCAGAGTCAAACCCAGCAGCTTCCCAGTCAGTCAGTAGGTGGCGCCCAAACAACACAACACAACCTGTAAACTAAACTTCAGGTCACAATACAACCGGCGCCCAAACGCGAACGCGCACACTACCGCATATACAACCTTCATTTAGTAATGTTTGCATATATGCACGGATGGCAGAGGCCAGAAGCAAGCCGTGCACAATACAACCGTCGCCCAAACGCGCACACCACCGCATATACAACCTTCGTTTAGCAATGTAGATCTCCAAGCCGGTATCCACAACGGTACACGGTTGGTCGTGAACAGCATGAGAGAAAATGTTATTGAGGCACAAGTGCTTACGGGATCCCATACTGGCAATACTGTTTTGAGTCCCAGAATTGACCTTACAAGTTCTGACCTGGAATTACCTTTTAAAATTAAATGATGCCAATTTCCCATTAAGGCTGCATTTGCCATGATGATCAACAAATCCCAAGAGCAAACCATGGACAAATCAGGGATTTACCTATCTGAGCCTGTATTTGGACATGAACAACTTTATGTTGCCTTTTCAAGAGTCCGGCGTTCATGTGACGTTAAAGTGAAGGTTTTAACTACTCCACACCACGGAGAGCTAATTCAACTAATTCAAGGACAGGAAACCATCTTTACCAAAAATGTTGTTTATAAGGAAATTTTTTATTAACTATTTTGAATTTACCATTTTATGAATTTTTTGTTTCCAATTTATTTCATTTAAACTTTTCCACTCCGATATTTTTTTTACTTATAAGTGCAGCAAAAGACATTTTGGATTTAAATGATACAACAATTAAATTTCTATTTTAGTTTTAATAAATTGGTTAATTTTAGTACAAATATATTTATTTAATTACATGAAAACTTTCCCAGGACACTCCCACCCTCCATCATCAAAGTGATTGCCATTCTTGGATTTGCGATTCTTTAGAGAATCGGGAGTTTACTGGTAAAATAGAAAGTGCACACTTGCTGACGATAGATCAGCAATTTGCCACTAATAAAATCAAAGACAATACTCAGAGGCAGGGAGCTCCAGCTTCTTCTGAAGTTGGTCTGATTGTGAAACAGAAGTTGTTAAGTACTAGAAAAACACACTAAAGAATCATTTATAAACAATCAGAAGTTTGCTAATCTCAGGTTATACGTAAGTGTACGAGGCAACCTATGCTTGCTCCAATGACGTCACATGTCACAAACACCTTGGCTGCTCTGAGTAGTATTTCTATGGGAAGTTAACCGAAGCAAATGTCAGAAAATGGCGGTGCCCATAAACCCTCCTCGCCACCCTGTGATGATAACACTGACTTCCTCTACACACTTAATATATATTTTAGCTGGTTTGAGGAAAATAACAACACAACAGCAATTAAAGCCCCTCTCACTATGGACGCAGGGTCAACCCACGGAAAACTGCAGCTCCTGACAATATACCAGGGTGTGTACTCAGAGACTGTGCTGACCAACTTACAGTTGTTCTCACAGGCATCTACAACAATGAGCTATGGGTAGTGACCGAAAGAACGAGATAGTGAATACAAGCGGCTGAAATGAGTTTCCTCCACAGAGTGTCTGGGCTTTCCCTTAAAGATAAGGTGAGAAGCTCAGTCATCCAGGAGAGGCTCAGAGTAGAGCCACTACTCCTCCGCATCGAGAGGAGTCAGATGAGGTGGCTCAGGCATCTGATCAGGATGCCTCCTGGACGCCTCCCTGGTGAGGTGTTCCAGGCACGTCCAAACGGGAGGAGGCCCCGGGTAAGACCCAGGACACGCTGGAGGGACTATGTCTCCCGGCTCGCCTGGGAACGCCTTGGGATTCTCCCGGAAGAGCTAAAAGAAGTGGCCTAGGAGAGGGAAGTCTGGGCCTCTCTGCTCAAGCTGCTGCCCCCGCGACCCGACCTCGGATAAGCGGAAGAGGATGGATGGATGGATTGAAGTGTTTAAAATTATGAATGGTATAAGTACAGTGGATTGAGACTGTTCCTTTAAAATGAATTCATCAAGAACACAGGGACACAGTTGGAAACTTGTTAAGGGCAAATTTCACACAAATATTACGAATTTTTCCTTTACACAGAGAAACACAGACACTTGAAATAAATTACCATGTAGTGTGGTTAACAGTAAGACGTTAGGGACTATCAAAACTTGACTTGATGTTATTTTAGAAGAATTAAGTGGATAGGACTGGTGAGCTTTGTTGGGCTGAATGGCCTGTTCTCGTCTAGATTGTGCTAATAAGTGTCAGTTAGGCTGTGTCAAGTGTGGCTGATTGGAGGGTCGTCATTATTTGTTTTTGTCATCTTATTCAGCACCTATTGGGCTTCCTATGAACAAAAGATGATTGAACAGTGGTGGGACAGTGTGATTTCTTTTGTTACCCAACACGTAGTAGTGGTCGTGTCTTGGCTACACAAGGAGCAGAGGGGAGGAAAGGGTTCAACAAGTGAGACCACGGCAGGAACATCGAAAAGCAGGACTGAGAGAGGAAGGGGAGCCTGGTACTGTGTGTTATTCTTGATCACACTCACTCTCAAATGGGGCTAATTCACCTAAAAGACATACCCAAGCCACACAGATACCACACAGATGGCAACCGGCCATGGGGTTTGAACCCAGCATCTTTGAGCAGTAGGCCAATGTTTATATAGTGTGACTTTTTTTAATAAATATCAGGGGACACCTTTTTAACTAACACAGAAAAAGGGGTCCCATGTGGCTCTTTCAAGAGGACTGGCACTTCTTTTGTTAAAAATTTCCCAGTATTTAACATTATTATAATTAGATTAAACTGTTTGAAAATGAATAAGTGAGTGGATGCTGTTGTGCAGAGGTCATCTCAAAGTGTTAATATAATTTACAGGAAGCGTGTTAGTTTAGATGCACATTTCATATTAGAGGACCATATGGTAGTTTGTTGGCATGTCCAGAACCATTAGCTATGGGGGTACATGGCTGGTGCCACCTTCTTATCAAACCAAACAAGTAATTTGTTTCAGGCTATAAAGACTGAGCCAAGTTGGCAGGTGGCAACTCCTGGTAAGACAGCATTAGCATTGGCAAGCTACAGCACCATGGTCATCTTTTCTTTCCCATGACTGGCACATTTCTATTATAGACTTTTGAACTGTAAAGTGAAAGGATAGATAAGGGACTACAATGACAACAAAAAATCATTTTTGGCAGTTAATTTAAATTTGTTTCCATGTACAAAAAAAAAAAATACTTTTATATCTGCAAATTTGAATGTTATAACAAAATAACATTGTCTTAAACCAGCTTAGTCCGATTCAGGCCCAAAAGATTTTTTGTGACAGAGTGTGACCCAGCAGCAGCAGGCACAAGCAGGAACAAACCCAGGATAAGATGTCAGTCCATTTCAGAGCCCACTCACACAGAAACCCACACTCGCTCTCAAATGGGGTTAATTCTCCTCAAATAAGTACCCAAGCCACACAGACACCACACAGATCGCAACAGGCCATGGGGTTTGAACCCAGCATTTTTGAGGCGGCAGAGCTAACCTAGGGTCATTGGGCTGCTTGAATGAGAATAATCATTGGAAAAACTGGAAATCTCTAAGCCTAACCTAAAGTTTGTACTAAATTATTATTTAAATATGGGAAAACTAGCATACTGTAACCTTCTGAAACCCACTAAATCCAAGTCAGGGTTGTGAGATGCTGGAGCCTACACTGGAAACAGAACAAGAAAGGTAGAAACTGGCCTCGAACCAGGCACCAGTCTGTCACAGGGACCCGTCATTCACACACTCACACTGGCACAGCACCAATTTGGACCTGTCACTTAACATGGATGGAAAAGCAGAGTGAGTGCATCAAGGAAAAAACATTCAGTAAGAGGGAGAATGTATAAACTTCACATACGCAACAAACAGGATGCTGGATCAGCCCAAGGAGTAAAAGCATTACCTGGCCGCTCATATAGTCTGCCTCACAACCAGGGGTCTGTTTATTAGAAACTAGAAGGGATGTGAGACATAAAACTAATCACGTACTTCTGTAATTGATATGTGTATTTCAGAGGTATAACCCACAACTCTATGTCAGTCATCTCCTACCGTGTACAGAGTGACTCCACATACATGACAATCAGAAAACAAAAGCTTAAAAACTTATCAAATGTGTCAATGTTTCAAGCAAAGTCAGTTGCAAAATAGCTTATATATGTCATTATTGAACCCAAACACACCAATATTATGAGATTCCGCCATTTTAAAAGAAGACCAGTGGTACACGCTAGATAGATAGATAGATAGATAGATAGATAGATAGATAGATAGATAG
>JANRMT010062813.1:1915598-1977281 GCA_026402145.1 Polypterus bichir lapradei
TCTATCTATCTATCTATCTATCTATCTATCTATCTATCTATCTATCTTCCCATTTTAGTCAGAAGAGAATATAGAGAGCTGGGGATTCATGGGAGATGGGGTTTAGTGGTCGGGACAGTATACAAATGTTTAATTTTTGTTTTACAATTATTGTATTATTTTTATCTGTATTTCAGTGATGTCATTTTGTTGCCATTTTGTAGCATTTTTGTTTCTGGAAAGATATTTATTTTATATTAGTTTGTAGTTTATATTAGCAGTTTGTGAGTGTGATGCCCCAATGCCTGCACACAAATGGGCTCCTGTCTCCAGTGGGGCATCATCAGTAGATTGTAACTGAGATGGACCAGTAGCTTTTGAGGAGAGAGACATGAATGTGAAGCTGTGAACATCAAATTGGTGTTTATTCAATAAGAACAAATAACATTTGTTTCTGTAGCACATTTTCATACAAAGGCTGTAGCTTAAAGTGCTGTACAAGATGTCAAAAAAATAGTTACATCCCAGGAAAAAACAAAATAAATTTAAATAAGGTAATAATGAAAAAATAGTATACAAGACTGCAGTGGGCTGGCACCCTGCCCGGGGTTTGTTTCCTGCCTTGCGCCCTGTGTTGGCTGGGATTGGCTCCAGCAGACCCCCGTGACCCTGTAATTAGGATATTTACAGGTTGGATAATGGATAGTATACAAGAGATTAAAAATAATGCAACCTTACACAAGCTAGATATATAATTAAGAGAAACAGTGACAGTCCAATATCCAGAGTGAACAGAAAAAAAATACCCAGAAACATTCCTTTAAAAAATAATCTTCAATAAAAATGTGTCCCTCAAAGTTCAATAAATAAATTAAAACAACAATTTTAAAAAAAGGCATTCAAGGAATCAAAATACGGTGAGCCGTAAAAGTCATTCTCTGGTTAGCATTCCCACAGGTAATCCCAGTGAAGACCTCAGTAACCACCCAGTGTAAGCTGCTTAGTTAATGCATTGTTCAAATCCTGATGAAGCCCCCAGTAACTTTCCATTCCTGCTTCAGACGCCTTTATACACAACTCTCTTCAAATGTTACCTTCCGGTCTCTTCTGCTAGATGATCCATCACTCAGCAGACTTGACTAACGCTTAATTCATCGATTCTCCACCTCGGTGCAGGGCCCCTGCTCTCTGTGCACTGCTCAGCAAACTTGCCACCTGACTGCAGACTTTTTTCTCACTCTATTGGGCCGACACGTTTAATTTTTTCCTTCCATTCTCCCTTTTTTCCTTATCACACCTTTTTCTTTACATTTTTATAATGTGATTAACCACCCCTGCTACAGCTGGTACTGTGTGGCAGGCAGTGTGGTGGAGTGGTTAAGGCTGTGGACTTCAAACCTTGAGGTTGTGGGTTCAAATCCTGCTACTGTCACTGTGTGACCCAGAACAAGACACATGAACTGCCTGTGCTCCAACAGGAAAACCAAAAGAAATGCAACCAGTTGTATCATAAATGTTGTAAGTCACCTTAGGTAAAGCCGTCAGCCAAATATGTAAATGGCACTAGGCAATTATCCAGCCCCTAACAGTGGGGTCTCCAGTTTACATGTGATCTGCCAACTGTACTGGCACTGGTTAAGCTGCCAGGAAAGGGGTTAACCATTTAAAAGATAAATAAATTATTCTACAAACAGGAATGACTCTGTGATACTGTACATCTAGTCATATATTCCACTCATTAATTTTTCAGTTCACAAGGATGGGATGATTCACCTGCCCAATGTAATTCATATTTGGAAAATTAGCGTATGAGGAAATGCAACCTCCATAATTTAAAAGTAGTCAGCACTTATTTCCTACTAGTCTTACCATACCCCCTATAAAAACTTTGAAAACACAAAATTGTACAAAAACAGTTAAACTAAAACAAACAACAACAGTCAAACATATCATCTCTTGCTTTTACATATTCTTTCACAGTTCTAAGGAGGGATACTGTTCAAAAGCAGCTCTTTCTTCAGCAGTTCCACTCCCTCACTGCCACTATTCCATCCCACTTCTGACACCATAATATAATGCCACATATCTGCTCCAGTGGGACATCTTGACTCTTATAACCGAGATGGATCAGCAGCAAGAGAGGAGGTCGACATGATTGTAAAGGCGCAAACATTAAATCAGTGTTTATTCAATAAGAATAATCTGCCCAAGTGCATCCAGTAAGTAAATAATCTTCAATTAAAGTGTCTATCACAAAGTTCAAAAAATAGATTTTAATAATAGTTGAAAAAATAGGCATTCCAGGAATCAAAACACAGTCAGTCCCAAAAGTCATTCTTTGGTCTGGATTCTCATAAGTAATCCCGGCAAAGACCTCAGTAACCAATCCATATTGTGTAGCACATTGTCCTAATCTTGACAAAGCCCCCCAGCAACTTTCCATTTCTTCTTCAGCACTCCACTCCATTGCTGATTCGGCACTGGACACCTTTGCCCGGAGCTCCCTTCAGATGTTATCTCCGTTCTCCTCTCCTACCTGATCCCTTACACAGCAGACTTGACCAATGCTTTATTCATCAGTGCTTACCTTGATGTGCCTTCTCTGCTCTCTGTGCACTGCCACCGATCACTCCAAACCTTTTTCTTGATCCACCAAAGCTGACTTGTTATGTTTTCCCTTCCATTCTTCCTTTTTTCTCTTCACTCCTTTTTCCTTTTATAACAGGATTAACTATATCTACTACAGCTGGGGCACTTGTGTGCAACCCACCAACAACACTGGTTAAACCATTGGGAAAGAACTTAAGCATTTATAATGATCACTCAACTACATACCATATATACTCGCAGATAAGTTCTCCCGCTGTTAAGTCGGGACTTGATTTTACAGTATAATTTCTGGTATTTTATAATGTCAGTCATATAAGTCGAATGCAGAAAACTCACACTATTGGTCCAAGAGATTATGATAAGCTAATGCCCACCTGAGAGAGTAACCACAGAGCACACTCCCTTTTTTTTCTATGTGGGTGCAGCAATGCGCTCTACCAGTGTCTGCTCCTAACTTCTCTTTCTCTCTCTATTGTGCCTACATGACCACATGGTAATACCCAAACTTTTCTGAAGCAACGTTTGCACAGACCCTCATACACCTTTATCGTAAGAGCATCCCTTATCTACAATGGAGCATTCGATCAGAAGAAAATATGAAGCTAGGTTTAAAAACCTCGTTGAAGTAGCAAAATTAGTAACTGTGCTGCTGCAACAGAATTCGATGCGCCTGAGAAACTGATGCGAGACTGAAGAAGATGTAAAAAAAAAATTAAGTGTTGCATTTTTGAACGGGCGTATAAGTCGGGGTCTGATTTTATGATCGATTTTTCTGGTTTCAAGTTATACGTGAGTATATACGGTACATGAAAGATTCTGTGACATGTCCTGTCGCAGTGTGGCTTAAATAAAGTGCCTTATCAGGGCTTATACAGAAAATCCTGATGGTCACAACTGTAGTAGGATGGAAATTATAGACAACATCCCTTCCAAAGTTGTGGACTGCCCTTACGTTCATGTGAAATGTGTTGTCAGGGTCCCAGCAGTTATGAGGCAGGTGAGGGTCAGTCTAAATTCCTTTCCATCCTGGGTAGTGTATGGTGCTACAAGACCAAACAAGTGACAAAAACATATCTGGTTTGAAATTCTCATAAAAATTAAGTCTTTTTCTTCTTCTTACTCTTCATTATGTCCATCTTCTATGTGGGGTCAAAGTGCTTGATCAACCTTCTCCCAAGAACTCGGTCCTGCACCTCCTCCTCAGTCTTCTTTTACTTCATTTGTAACGGTTGTCACATATTTTCATTGTTGTGTATGCTTTTAACTGTTTCTGCCACATGCTTCCTTTAGAGATTATGTCCAGAGGAATTATTGACTGTGGGATATTTTTTTAAGGGGAGTAGGGGTCCAAACAGCGCCTGTGGGTCCTGGCTAAAATAACGTTGGTGTGACGTAAATCTTCCTTAAAAGGCAAGGAGGCGCGTAGTTTGTATTTGTGTTGAGGGCAGCGGCCATGGAAGGACGCTAACGCTCAGACTCCCGGGTGAGACGGATTTCAGCTTTTAACAAAGAATCGTCGCCAAGCCGGTGAGATCGCTCCTTTTACCTATAAATACAGTTTACTAGGCAGCGGAACGTAGTTGTCTGGATTACTGGATTATTCACGGACTTCCCAGGCCGTGTGGCTAGACTCTTTAAATCAACCTTATATAAAAGGGAATGGGGAACGTGTGGGGATTGTGACTCTGTGGGTCTAATTTATATTTGTATATATGTGTATATATGTGTATTTCTATGGATATTTATTGTCAATATACGGGGGGTGTTGTTAAAAAGGATATATCTCTGTTGCTTTTCCGGGCTTTCTTTCTTGCTTTCTTTCTTGCTTTCTGTCTGTATAGTATATAAGGGTAAAAGGGGGTGGTCTATTACTTGGTGTTTATTTTTTTGGATAAGGAGTGATTTAAATGAAGTTTTATTATTGGTGTGATTTATAATATATATATTTTTTGTTAAACAATTGTTAGGTGATTATTTCTTTTTTTGGTATAAACAACTCCATCTGGGGAACATCAAAGTTGGGTCTAAGGTTCAGTCGGTTTTCGGACATTATAATAGTATTTTCCTATGAGAAGGAGTTTTTCGTGTGTGTCGGTCTCCTCATCCAACAATTAGGGGAGTTCGCTACACATTCATCCACCTCCACTGTGGCCTTCCTCAATCTCTCATCCCCTGTACTTCAGTATCCCATGTCTCTATTTAGTCCACATATTTATTGTCTCCCCTCATCACATATCCATACCACTTCAACCTACTTTCCTGTAGTTTCTTAGATATCGCTCCCACTTTTGTTGTACCTCTGATTGCGTCATAACATATTCTGTCCTTTTTTGTAACTCCACGCATCCATCTCAACATTCTCATTTCTGCTACATCTAACTTCTTCTCCTGCACTCCGTTTCCTGCCCACGTCTCAGTTCCATACACCATTGCTGGTCTTACCACTGTTTTAAAAACCTTACCTTTAACCTTCACCTTAATTTGCCTGGCTAGGTTATAAACATGAATAATCAATTCTGAGTATTTCACAATGGATAGTTTGAGACATTTTCAAAATTTGAGAGGACCAGTTAGTGATAACCCATCGGCCTCCATGCCCTTGTGCTTACAGTTTGTTCACATTTTATGAAACTCATGTTGTCCCACAACCTAAACTGAAAAATGAGCTCCAGTGGCATGGCAGTGTTCAAATTTCACTTTCAGAATTTAGCCTTCCTCTGTTGAGTCAGAGTTTTACAAGAAAATGTACATTTGACGTGAACTGAGCATAAGCATGGATTATTTAGTTAAACATGTCTCCTGTTTTTTTTTTGGAAACATGAACACAATGTTACAAAGCTCTTGGCAAGGCCTGAAAAAGCATCAGTGTGGCGTTTTTCACACTCACGATCACTCAACAGTAATTTAAGGAAGACGCAAGTTAATTTATCACATACTGCACTTTGTCTGCTGTAGACACTTACACACAAAAGTCATTTTTCACAGCACCACATGGGCAGAAGATTAATTTTGACTGGTCAATTGTCCACTGTCACATGTGAAGAGAATTCAAATATGCAACAAATTTCCTCTTGAATTTTAAACAATGACAAATGATGGAATCATTTGAAAGCAACTGTGGAGGAGGCGTGATGCTAGATTGTTTTGTCCTTTGCATCTAATGGCTTCTTAATGTCTGTTTTATCCTGAGGAGATTTTGAGGCCTTTCAGGTTCTACCTTCGTAATGTATCTTGGGTGTGAAGCAGCTTGTACTTCCCTCCATCTTTTTAGTTTGTGTTGCTGCGACTGGAGGTGTCTGTTATGGCAGCCCTCTGTAATCAGAATGACTCCCATGAGGCCAAAAGTGGAGACATCTGGTGCCTTTATATTTAAGAAAATATATGGAAGGATACACAAAGTGAGCAATACAAAAAAAGCAGAACTGAAATAAAGCTCCACTTTAAACCGGCCTTGACATGCACAGATACACAGACTCACAAGTTCCAAAACACTTGCTTCACTACAGAGTACAGTGCACCAATCACCACAATACCCGGCTCAGTTCTTTACTTTGTTTCTTCACTCTTCTTATTCTTCTGCCACCTTCACTTCCCTCCTCTGCTCTTCTCTCCACTTCTCTCTTCGCAAGCTCTGTCCTCTGCCCCCTGACTCCAGCTCTCTGAATGGAGTGAGGCGGACCCCTTTATAATGCACACTGATGTGCTCCCTGATGACCTTCCTGCAGCACTTCCTGTTGTGGCGGAAGTGCTGCAGTCCATGTCTCCGGGACTATCCGGGTGCCCCCTGGCGGAGGCTACCAGCCCCAACAGGTTAGAGCTTCTAAGCTCCGATCCTGTGGCTCCCATGCAAACCGTGTCCTGAGGGAGGTATTGTTCAGTTCAGTTTTGGCTACAGAGTCTCTGGTTTCCCCGCAATCAAAGAATCTCGACTGCCATCCAAAGGTCCAAGTCACCAATGCCATCTCTCAACTTCTCATTTCTTGAGAAAGATAGCGCAGTCCTTTATGCCTTTTAGATGGAGGCGCAAGAAAGTGCTGTCCACCCACTGGACTCACCTCTTGAGCTGGCAAGTTGGCTCTCCAGTCTCTCCCAGTACATGGCTATGTGCTGCCATCTGACAGTAAGACGGTCTTAAAGCCACTTGCCATTCCATTCCAGCACCACATTTTCTCTTAGAAGGTCAAACATCAATGTCTCATGTTGGATTGCCTATAGCATTTGTGGGGGGTCGGAGTCATGAAATGCATTTGTGTAGATTGGCATTTCTCTTCCTTCCTTGGTAGGCCCCCATTGCAATTCTAGGCTACCCAGCACTCATACAGGGCTACAGTTCTCTAGTAGACCCTATGTTCATAATTGGCATCACCAGTTAGTGATAATCTATTGCCAACCACCACACACCACAAATGACTGTCCATGTCATTACTGTCATTTTACATTTTATCAATCACATGTTGTCAAATGACTTAAACTAAAAAATCTGCTCTAGTAGTGCAGCAGTTCTTGAATTTCAGCTATAGTACTTAGCCCTTTCCTGGGGAATATCATACAATAAGTAAAGCCAAGGTTAGCTACTCTAGGGGACCCAGAACATGTGTGAAGAGGAACCCAAAAAGTTACAGAATTGGCCAATAGCACATGAGCAGAGCGTAGTTCTTGGGTATGCCACCAGGTATCGCATGCCTGCAGCCTGGTAAATTACTCCGCTGAATGGTATCATGATGAGTTGATCAAGTGTATTTTTATGCCATTTATTATATAATTGTGCACATGACTTCAGCTATTTTATTCCCCAAGCCAGCATATCAGGTCAAACTGAACATCAAAACGATGATGATCGCATTTTTCTAAATTGACAGACTTGTTCATAAAGGA
Source organism: Polypterus bichir lapradei (assembly GCA_026402145.1). Classification (NCBI taxonomy): domain Eukaryota; kingdom Metazoa; phylum Chordata; class Cladistia; order Polypteriformes; family Polypteridae; genus Polypterus; species Polypterus bichir. The sequence goes on from JANRMT010062813.1 coordinate 1,923,063, forward strand.
TTTGTTCCTCATGAACAGAATGTTAACCAGCAACTGAAGTGCTGAGGAGTCAACAGGAAAGTATCACTAAAGAAACGTCTGGAGAAGTGTCACACAAAAGCTGGATTTTGCGCAATGTCAACGCACCTGCACACACTGTATTAACAGTAAAAGAGATTTTGACCAAAAACAAAATGGCTGTTGCTTCACAACTAGTATTTACCAAATCTCGCTCCCTGTGACTTCTTTTTGTTCCTAAAACTGTGACAGAAGGGAAGAATAATTTCTGCTACAAGACACAAGAGGTGGTAATAAAAGATGACTACTGGAAATATTGATGAGAATGGGAAAAGCATGGGGAGAAGTGAACAGCATTTCCAGGAGAGTATTTTGAAGGCAACTAAACAGGAATTGCTAACAGTTTTATAATGAAGTGTTTTTTTGTTTCAGCAATTTTGGGGATTTTTAGGCCAACCATCGCATCAGGCCACTGACCCTTAGCAGTCCCTGTCTGGCATGAGCAGGACCTTTCTTGCTTTGTTGTGGCCTCCTCATCTCTGCAGGTCTTTTGAAAGCCAATATGGTGTTACCCTTGCCTGGGAGATTTTTCACCCTTGTGTGATTACCCTTTGCTCACTGTGATGGTACTTTAAGCATTTATCCATTCATTTTCAAACCTCATGTATCCAGTTCAGCATCCCGGGGGTCAGAGCCTTTATTTTACCAGCATCCTACTCTAAAATGACACATTAATATGAGGCCAGTTTAGAGTATGTGGTTAGCCTAAGGGGCACATTTGTGAAACGTGGAGACATGCACACTCCACACGGACATGGCTGAGCATTTCAAATATTGTGTTCATTTGAATCCATTGTTCTAGTTTTTCATATCTGACACACTTCTTGTTTTACAGGCACAAAGCACAGTACACAGCAAATAAATGCAAGAGGAATTTGCCGTGCCTACCATCGCGATTAATCAGCAGCTGTGGAAATGAGCTGCAGAGACTTGTCTAGTCAACTGTCAGAAGGTACAAGGATGTCTTCAAGCAGCAAGGCTCTAACTGCAATTTATAACATAAGACGATGAATCAAAGCGCTGTCTTCCATTTGAGAAATCATCAAAGATCAAAGACTCTGTAATCAGAGAAACCCCTCCACCTCATCTACAGTGATTGTAGCGCTGTCTATAAAGAAAGAAGGCAGCAGAGAAAGACAGTCAGTGAAATCCTGCCATGTTGATGTTAATCCATCTAACCACAAGTCCTTTAAACCAGGACTGCTGGTTCTTGTTCTCATGGGGCTCTTAGAGCTGTCCTCCTGACAATTACCCCTCGACACTTCCCAGAATCTTTTGATGCTTTACTATATGAAAAGTGTGTGAGAAAATCCTGAGGTGATGTAATGATGATAAAACAATCTTCATGTCACAGAGGTTTAAACATTTTGATTAAGGCATAACAGGGCGGGCACCCTCTTGTCACCTCTCTGTACCCAGTTTTCTGCTCTTTTCCTTTAGGGAGTTTATTCTGCCACATCATAGGCTGAAAGTTTATGACTAAACTCCTGACTGTCTTTACAATCAATATTTAATTCAATGTGGTTTATTTTTGTATAGCATTCTTCACTGGGCTCAGTTCTGTAACAGGATGACAGCTCTAACACATTTATACGCTTTACAAATTCCATAATACTTCTTCTTCATCTTTTCCCCACTTTCAGACTTCTTTATGCAGCTCAGCCCTGCAGCTCCTCCCCAATCAGACCCTTTTCTTTCAAGTCTTCTTTTATTTTATCCATCCACCTCCACTTTGGCCTCCATGACTTTCTCTTCCCCTGTACTTCCACTCCCATCACTCTTTTGCCCACCTTTTCATTGTCTCTCTTCATTAAAGTCCCAATTCAATCTACTTTCCTTTACCACTCTGCTGGGCAGATCCTTTTTCTAAGTTTTTATACATTTTTCTGTATTGATACTGGCAGACAGTTGCTTTGGGGCTCTTGGAGTCAATAAGTTTAATTCTGACCTCCATTTGTAACAATTCTCCTTGGTTTTCGTGCTTATAATATTTTTTGTTTTGTCTGCCATTTTGGTTATCATGTTTACCACCATTTTGGAGGTCATTTGGGCAAAGGTGCCCATCATTAAGGCCATGACACAATAAAGGTCCTCCCAAAATTCACTTCTTCATCTGTGATGCAGATTCAAAACCCTTCACTTATCTTTCTTTCTTTTGCGAAGTTAACATTTTGGTCATTGACTTCTTTGCTCTTGTTTTAGACCACAAATTTTGTCTCGTTTTGGCTTTGATTTCCTGGTATTGACTCTTTTTTGTTTTTTGTTAATTCTCTTGGCTCAGTCTTAGACCCTGTCAGCTCACAGACTTAACTCCAGTGAAAGTCCTGGCTTGCATTTGTGGCTAATCCGAGAGGCCACAGACCCCTTTTCGTCATGTTTGAGTCTCCTCTTTAAAGCAGTATCACAGCAAGTCTTCTTCACAAGGTATGGATTGCGCAGTTATTTTATATGCTTGATCAGATACTGTGACGGTGCAGATTGGCTTCACGGTACCTGGTCCTTCCATTTCTCCTTTATCTTTCCCATGCCAGCTTCTTCTTATATGCCTCCATGAAGCGCAATCACACACCACAAGAAGGCGATGAAACAATTGAGACAGACCGCACCCTCACATCTCGGCCCAATTACTCCACCAGCCCCCCGTCATCTGGGTGAGCACGCACACCCATGGAGAGGAAGCTGGCCAATTAATTATTTATCTGTTAACACAGCCACTTTTTTTCTGAGCCACGGACCTGCTATACCACATACCTCCCCACTTAAGCCTCCAGTTGCACAGGAAGTTTCCATCTTTCATCCATGCCCAGGGCTTGGCCTTATCACTGCACTAAAAGCAATAAAAGCACTAAATCCCATTCATAACACCAAAACCCAAGCCCCACTTGTAAAACCAGGACCTTAAAAGAAACAAGAACTTTAAAATGACAATAAAATAATCAATAAGTAAATGTCGATTAAAATGTCCAGTTCTTAACATGTCCTCTTCTGGTTTGAGGCCCATGGTTTCTTTAAAAAGTCAGGCACCTGTCCCGCTTGCTGTTTCTTCTTGAAGTCTTCAGCCCTCACCACCTCGGTTCATCCCACCGCTGCCACCAAATATGACGGTGTGGGTTAGCTCCACACTTCCACTTTTGTTTTGGTAGCCTCTTGAACCTGACACCATCAATAGCGTAACCAAATGAGCCAGGCAGATGAGGACACATAACACATTGCAAGGGTTGGTGCATCAAAGTGCAAAAGTGCTTTTATTAAAAACAGACAAAAACACTGTGATATTTCCTAGTTGGTGAAATATGGATTTGCTGACAGGAGTGGAGCCCAATGTGGTCTTCTGCTGTTGTAGCCCATCCTCTTCAAATTTCAATGAGTTGTACATTTGAGATGCTTTTCTGCTCACTACGGTGGCACAGCGTGCTTATCTGAGTTACCGTAGGCTTTGTGTCAGCGTGACACAGCCTGGCCGTTCTCCTTTGACCTCTCTCATCAACAAGATATTTCAATCTGCAGAACGGCTGCTCACTGGATGTTTTTTTTTTTTTTTTTGCACCATTCTGATTAAACTCTAGAGTTTGTAGGGAGTGAAAATCCCAGGAGAAAAGCAGTTACAGAAATCCTCAAACTAGCTTGTCAGGCAACAACAATCATACTACGGTCCAAATCATTTTTCCCCATTCTGGTGTGTGACGTGAACATTAACTGAAGTTCCTGACTTGTATTGTCATTATTTTATGCATTGTATTGCTGTCAGATGACTGGCTGATTAGATCATTGCATGGATAATCAGGTGTACAGGTGTTACAAATAATTTTCTCTGTGAGTGTATACGCTTTAAATTGACAATTGATTGATTTATTTTAAATTGTTGAATTTCTTTCCGTTGACTAGTGAGTTGTTTGTGTAGAGGTGCAGTGAGATATTCTTACAGTGAATCTTACATCTGAACTTCACTGAAGCTTAGCTTTAGTTTGTAACTTGCCATCCATTTGAGCAATTGTTACAACCTTTAGCAGGCTGGCTAATAAATGGGGATATTGTTATATCATTCTGATGTTATACTTTTACAAGTGGCAGCCATCTTAGTATATATGAAAAGAATATGTGATCTCGCAAATACAAAATGCAAAATAATGAAAAACAAATGGGAAATCAACTAGAATGCATTCAAGCAGCTGACACGCTTAAAATCAGTGCTGCTGGGACTCAATAATTGAATGAATGAATGGCAGTTTACACGTTTACCTTTTCAACATTTATTTACGCAAATGAAGGTTTTGGAAGGCTTAATCTCTATTGCTTCTTAATAGAAATGTTTAAATCCCTCCATACACCTGATCGAAATGTCCAGGCAGAAAATAAAATGCCCATTCTGAAAACGTTCTCACCCGTGATACAGAAATTCACAATGAAAGACCCCAGTGAGGAGGCAAGTAGTTTAGACTGAAACAAATGCTTTATGTCGAAATTGGCTTCCCATTTAGTGCTTCTCAACCAACGTCAAAGTGTGGCGAGATTCTGCAAAGTGAGAGCAATGCTCTTTCATGAGAGTGAATGGGACACCGACACTTGGGCCGCAATGAAGATTGATTCTCTTTCAGAAGTGAACAGCGCACGCCCGCTAGTTCTTCATGCACTCCAAATAATAGGCCTGCTCTCTGTGTTGCTACTTCCATATTGAAGTGTTTCGTACCATGAAATAAGTAGGTGACCTGAGACCACCGGGCCACGAGATTGCATTCCTCCCAGAGCCGAGAGCCATCTTCTTCTTTAACCCTTCAATAAGCAGAGCTGTTTTCAACTCAGTTTGCTTTAAATTGATTTAGAGGGAACAATCAACAAGCAAAAAATCATTCTGCTGCACCTGCCATGAGCTGCTGTTTCCCTTATTAAGATGGTGTAACACAAAATCAATGAACCATGCCCATCTTCATATTGCGCCTTCCCAGGTGATTTTTATAATGGGATCAGATGGCCTTGCCTTCGTTAATTGAATCATTCTGTTAAACCCATTTAATTTACTGAGGTGTTTGGAATATGTATGAACAAAAGGTGCCGGCCTCATTTAGGCATCACTGTCGACTGAGCTGACCCACGACACAAAGCTGCACATCATTAGGTGCATTTTGGTTAAGATGTTTTCACCTTTATTTATTAACTTTACATCAGACATGTTGATCCCATTGCAGTGGTGGACAAGGGTTAGCAGCAAACAAGGACAGGGAGAGCAGAGAGAATGAAAAGGAAAACCCAAATTAGCGCTGTCAATGAGCCCTACCAGTGTGCCAGGGTGATGGGCAGGAGCGTAGTACAGAAGGGAGAGTTGTAACCTGGAAGGAAATGGAGAGTGTGTTCTCTCAGAATTGTGAAAACAGGGAATCCAACAAGTGTCAGAGATGCCACATTATAGAAATTGGGAAAGGCATCCTCATTCATACAGGACAGTTTATGGTTCAGAACCAAGAATGAACCTATGTGGCATCTCAAAAGTGAAGTCATGGGAGGCCTGCCCAAAGTCCAGTTACACTTTGCAGACACACATTCCCAAGAGTGGAAACTTTTAATTAAGGTAACTCAGAAGTTTCCTGAGAGGCCTACAGAAGGCTAGTGAGTGTAATGACCTCAACAACCAGTAGAGGATGATGTGGTGAGGTAACCTAAAGAATGGAGATTCAGTACAAGCATTGGAAATGGTTACAGACTTACCTGGAATTGACCCTGTGGAAGTAACCCCCAAGGAAGACAGGAATAGTTCAATCAATCAGTCTTTATTCAGTCACAGATGAGTACATGGATTCTACGTTGCAAGGCAGAAGAGCAAAATTCCCCTGTTTCAATCAGCTTTTAATATTCATTTTCCTCGATCCCCCTTACTTATGAAACAGCATCTAAGCATTTCATCTTATATTACGCAAATCAGCCAACCGTTTCTTTTTTGTGTACATGACAAGAGGGGCCCCATAGAAGGAAAGGTCATGTTTCCTGTGTCTAACAGACGTGTTCCTAAAGAAGGAAGTTGTCCTAGGTCAGCTTACTGCAACCTGTCTTATGACAGACACCTGTATGAATAACCTGCCGTTATAATAAAACAGCTTTTAACCCTTAGTAGCTTGCAAGCAGTTACATTTTCTTTCACAATTACAGGAAGCAATTTAAAGCAACCTCAAGCAACGAGCACTGGTGATAAATGGGATAGGTCTACAAGTACAGCAACAAAAAGAGAATATGGGAGAAGTGCTTGGAGAGGACAGGTTGGAGAGCCATCTTGACCTGACTGACAGGGATCAAGAGAAGCAGATGGACTGTGCACTCCTCCCTTGTTGTTCTGATATGCAGGTTACCTGAATTTGTTGTAAAAATTGTATTTTTCTGTACTTTATGCATCATTTAAAGGGTTTTTCTATGCAGAGAATTCATTTCTAATATTAAAGAAAAACTCCACCCAAACATTATATTTTTTGTATATGTTGCTTACTCCATGTAATTTGTAGTGATAGGTCAAAAAAAAAAACATTTACTCTTATGTTCTTGTGGAAAAATTGCATAATTAAGATTCAAACTCAACGGATTCCTGCAGTGATCAGGGGCATCATGCATAACGCCATGTGTAGAATTCACACTATAACATGGCGTACAGACAAAAGCAGAAATGTGCTTACGCACAAAAAAATCCAGATGTATAAATCTGTTTGAATCCCAACTTCCACGTTTTTCCGCTCAATAAATCCCCAGTCAGCGTAAAAAGTAATGCACGTGCACGCACCTGCTGCCACTCCCCAAACTCCTCCCAGAATTACGCCTCTTTGAATATGCAAATCAATATAAATAGCACTTAAACTCAGCATTCTGTGAAAAGGCAATGGCAAAAGCACAGGGGGAAATAGAAGAATTTCAGCGAATACCAAGTGGAGGCAAGGAAAAACGTACTATTTGTTGGTTTAAACAGTGCTATAAACAACAAAAAGAAGTTGATTGAGTGTCATAGAGTGTCAGAGAAACTCGAAAGCTGTAGTTCACAAAGTCCTGAAATAAAAAAGAAGTTGTCATATATCAAAGACGCCGTGAAAAGGCGAGTTGTAGCCCACCGTCTGAGTTTCATATGAAAGCTGATTAGGGTACAGAGAAAAGAAAAAAAAATAGGGACACAGTGGGGAAAAAAGCACGGAATGTCAACTTTAATCTCAAAATTTCCACTTTAATCACGTAGTTTATTTTGTCATTAAAGTAGAACATCATAACCTTTATCTTAAAATCATTTAATGTACTAGTTTATCAAATCTCATCGTAACTAAAGTAATACGTTAAATGCTTTGCTTTGTATTTGATCTTCTATGTGCTCTATGTGTGTGAATCACTACGTGCTTCTTAAACGGGCCTTCTCTTCCTCCGACAGGACACAGAATCCATTACATTCGTGATATTACAGCTCTCTGAATAACTAAAATACTGAGATGTATACTTGATATCATTTTCATGATGATAGGAGTTAAAGCATGTTATTAAACATGGGAACACGGTGGCGCAGTGATTGTTCATGCCTCATGCAGGATGCTTGCTGCTCCGTGTGCGACCTTCAATGAAATACTTTATTGTAGCAGTACTGTCTCTTTCAAACATACTAACCTCCAATTCTTGTCCTTCCTTTCCTTTCTCCAAGTAACCAATCGCCACACAATCTGCTCTGTAATAGAAGTTAAGCTTAGAACGCCGATTCTTTAAAATTTTTAAGGAACATCGAAATATCTTCGTAGTATGTGTTTAAATATTCTATCCATCTATCCTTCCAGTGTCATGCCAGCACCAGCGAGAATACAGCGCGAGGCAGGAACAATCTGTGAATGGAGAGCCAGCTCCTCACTAGCGCTGTGGCAACGTGTCGTCACGTTTAATTATTACCAATATAGATTATTTAAATGAAGATAAAGTTTTATCTGTATAATTACAGTTGTTATCATATGTAAATACGCGCTTTATAAAGTGGCTCAGGTTGTGTTATATTATAACTGTATCGCAAGTTTACAGTGAGGTGATTGTACTAATAAGTATAAACAGTTCTACAAGGAGTACTTGATGGACTGATTGAGTGCGTTTATAGTTCTTGGGATGAAACTGTTTCTGAACCGCGAGGAAAGGCTCTGAAGCGTTTGCCATATGAGAGCAGTTCAATAGGCAGCGTGTGTTTGATGCTGTATACCGATAATTCTCTTTCCGATCAGCTGCTGTAGAGCTGTGATTCACACTCAGATACAGTGATATAAATACTCTGAGTGGTGCAGTGAGAGTAATATGGAAAAAGATGATCTGCTAATGGGAGCAGCTGAAAGAAGAAGAATGTGCAGTGAGAGTAACAACGCTAAAGCAGCTATGGTATTTAGAATAGTGTGACCATTCTGTGAACCATTATATTGTTCCAGGTTAATTACAATCAGATGCATTAAACTAATAAACAGTATGCGGTTAATTTCAGTGTATTTATAAAGCCTCGTCAAGGATGTGGATCCAGAAAGAAAGGGAAACCACACTGTAACAGTAGCACTGCTTTGATGCTGGGTGGCACCAGTTTGCAAAAACAAGCAGAGAACTTGCGTGCACCAGGTCTGGAGCTACCGTGAAAATGTGTGTGGCTTTATGCCAAGTTTAGGTTTTAAACATCACGATTTGAACGTGGAAACGTTCGTATGCAACATTTTTGTGCGGACACACCGTTTATACATGAGGCCCCAGTTCTGAACAGCAACAAATGATGTGAAAAACATCCATGGAGCAAAGAAAAAAAATTTTCACATAACCCACATGTCCATTATCTATTCATATTGTCAAAACATACAGAATGTGTACATTTTTTGCTAAAATATCATTAGCTGTTCCTTCCTGAAAACTCTGCATTGAATGTCACTAGGAAAGGTGTACACAGAGCGTACCATATTTCAGCAACTTAAACAGGATATGTGTTACAGGGAAAATGTTGCTTGGAGTCATCACCATATAAATGAATAAAACTGAGTAAAGTGGAAAAAGGGTTGAGAACCACTGAACTAGGCAAACATTGAGTATGCTATGCAGTTGTGATGAGGGCTTCATTCTTGTGCAGTCCAAAAAGAGGCCTAACACTCAAAAAGGTCTGAGGCATACAAAAAGGTAAATTAAAGGAGAGGAGAACTGTAAAGCCTCCCTGGCCCAAGAAATAAAATAATTCATTCTTTCATGTATTTTATTAACGCAGGTGCTCTTTCAGGTTTGGAACTTTGCGTAAAAAAGGTTAAGCCGGAGTGTGTCTTAAGCTGTTAAGATCTACGGTACAGTGCTGAGCCCGTGTAACTCTCAGAACAGCATTCTGACACCATCTTGTGGATCCAGTAACATTATGCTACAAGTAAATAATGGATATCTTTAGGAGTTTAAGGTAACTCATCAGTGTTTGAAGTTAATAAGTGGGGTGAAGCCTTCAAGCAAAACACAATGACGTGACAGCAAGAAGCTGTAAAGCCAGTTTTAGAAAAAAACTGAAACTAAACCATTCATTTAACTGGTCATCAGATGTTGACACAAATAGAGAAACTGATGCCTATGGCACTGTGTGACCAAACGTCCGTGATATGCCTGGTGAATTTCATCAAATGACAGCTCACTATGATGCAAGGTAGTGCATAGCAAAAAGGCAAAATGGTTACGATCAGGTGGAAGGAGAAGAAGGACATTTGTCTCCTAAGTACTGTTCACAATGCAGCAACTGTTAATATTTGTGTCATTAAAAATGTGGAAGTCACTAAGCCTTGCGCTGTGGTAGCCGGCAATGACACAAGGGGACACATTAGTTGTGCACATCAGGCACTGACATCTACCCTCTCATGTGCAAGCAACAGATAACATAAAAGTGCACAAAGAAACTGCTTTTACTGCTCCGATTACAACATTGGGCTGTGCGCTGGTGTCTATCTCAAAACATGTCACACAAAGGACGTGTAGTTAATCTGCATCAGTACTGCAGGGGACACACAACAATCCTGGCCTACATGTAATAACACTCTTTCTTGTTGAAAAAATGTCAATTTTTTGAATTGTTTTTTTCTGGGGGTTAAGGAGGCTACATAAAAAAGCAGAAAAACAAATAAGACAATGGTAAATAGTGCTGTTGAAAAAGTAAAGCCAACTATTGTGATTGTGAGTTATCATCTGAAGCAGAATAAGGTGAGGCCTCCAAAACAGGTTAGGAAGCAGGTCAGAATCTTAGCTGGACTGCCCAGCAGAGGCCCACCTCAATCCAGCCACTCCTCGATGCTCTAAACAGGGAGAACTGGAAAAAAAATATTAATGTTTCAGAAAATTTGAAAGAGCACCACAAAGGGAGAAGCAAAAAATAACTGGGCAAACAAATAAACTTTATAAATAGAAGAGATATTTATAAAAATAACGATTACAAAAAAGTTCAAAGAGCAAAAAATAAATAAAAGTGATCCACAGAATTGAGTCCCAAGTCATTAATCAAAGTCAACATCCTTAACTAGAACCCAAAAAATGTCAAAAAGCCAGAAAATCCAAAGATTAACAATAAACAAAAAGAGAAGAATTCACCAACACCAAGCGCATACAATGTACCGTAACGACTTCATTTCCCATGAGCCTTTACAGGACGGGCAGCAGTCCCTCAATGGAGTTTGACAGTAACTAAATAGTTATCAGAATTGACAAAAAATATGTAATTATACAAATACTTAACATAAATATCAACACAAACAATAATACTAAAAGGTTAAAACAAAAAAGACAAAAAAGGAATTTAAATATACAGTAAGCCAGGTTAGGAACCCTGGCTGAAACATAACCTAGTCCCCTTATTAATGGGTTGATTCCAGACACCTTAAAGCAAATCCCTTAAACAAAAATTCAACAGAAAAATGAATTTGGTCCAGTGGGGCCGACAAGGCAGCAGACAGGACACCTCCTCGCAGAAACAACTTGGAAGCAGGCAGAATTCCTCTCAGCGAGGATGGAACACCAGGAAATTGACCATTATCTGGTAATCAGGACAATTCGTCTGAGACAATTCAACTGAGAGGTGAATTTGGGGAATGGACACTCACTTTTTTATAGGTAGAATTCACAAGTGGCACACACAGCACAAAGCAAGTAAAGAACGAGATCAAATCTATAAGCCAAGTTAAAACTAGGAAACAGAGCAAAACTTCCAAAACAAGAAATAATAACCCAAACTAAAAGAGCAACACAACTTACAAAACTGTAGGAGCAACTAAAAGGGGCGACAAACAAAAATGTACAGGAAATGGTAATATCTCAATTCTGACCTGAGGCATGACGGGACACCACAAGCGGTTCTTGTGGGTTCAGACTGCAAGTAAGATAACAAGCAAAACTAATATGATTAAAACACAAAAAGAAAATTATAAAATGATTTCAAACAATTAAATGCAAAGAAATTTTCATAAAAACATTTTCATTTACAACTGACACTGTGTGTCCATGAGCTAGTCACTTGACCTGCCTGTGCTCCAACTGGAAAACCAAAAGAAATGTCACCAATCCTTCTATATAAAAGCGGTCAGGATTGTCCTTCCGTCCCGTGAGTGCTACGCAGGCACGGAGTTTCACACACGCCCCGTCCATTTTGCAATGCACGATGGGATTTGTAGTTTCGTTTTTCCAGGTAAAAGATGATTTTCTACTCCAGACTGTGCGATATCTTCTTCTTCTTTCTTACTATATAAAAGCGGTCGGGATTGTCCTTCCATCCCGTGAGTGGAAAGCTTAGCGGTATTCCGCTTATCACAGACTTACTACTTGCAGCTTGCTGTACGAAGCGACATGATGTGAGCAGAGTTCTGGTGCTCCCATCGTTCCCTTGCTTTTGTGTGCGATGCGCTGGAAAAATAGACAAAATTATGTCTCTGGAAATAATTAATGTTGATGGAGTACAAATGCGTCACCGCGTAGTAAATATCAGGGGGGTTCAAAAGGGCGACCTCAATATAGAAAAAAAGTTTAAATTTCATCACAAAAATAACAGAAACTACGAGTATTAAAGTAATACCGCTCAAATGCAATATAACCAAATTAATGAGTATATTTGTATAAAATATCAAATTGATCTACATATTGAATTGCCTTAAGAAGTGGTCAACTTAAAAGTCGGTCGCCTTAAAAGGCGGGTCAGCCTAGTTGTATCATAAATGTTGTAAGTCACCTTAGATAAACGCATCTGCCAAATAAGTAAATGTAAATATAAAAAATTATTCTCTAAAATCTACTCTGTATATATAAAATCCTAAGCCTGAAAGTGCAACAATTTTATATGACGTTTTTATGTTACTTTTTTGTCACACTTTAAATCAGATTTATTTTAAAACCTACATATATATGTTTGGGATCATTCTTTTCAGAATTTGCCAAACTTTAATGTGGTGTTATTAGATTTTCAGATTCTTATTCTGTTTTTAAATTATAAAGTAAAAAATATCAAGAACTCACGTCCCGCGAGACGAGACTTTGTGCCAAGAGATTTAACCACGGCCGGGACCGGTAATAAAAAACAAGGAGTAGGACAACTGCTGTACAGGCTTTTAAACGTTCGAAGCACCGAGTGAGATGCAGATCACGCGGCACAGCAGCAGCAGCAAGCCAGCAACTGATCGTGCAAAGAGGAGGTAAAAAAAAACCTGTATTTGTTTCCCATTGTATCACCGTTTAAGAGGGGGTTTGGAGGAGCGACCGCATCTCCTTGGGGTGCCTTCAGCCCCCCTCTTCACAACGCGAGCGGCAGAGATGTGAAATGGCTAGCGCGTAGCATTGGCCAAGGGGGGTACAGCGAGCGAAGTGAGCAGAGGGGAACCTCCTAGTGTAAATATAAAAAAATTATACCCTAAAACAACAAAATAAGAAACTAAAACCAGAGATGAAGCTCTAGAAGATCAATAACACATCCTACCTGGAGGATAGGATTGGTTGACTTGTTGGACAGAATGGCCTGTTCTCTTTAACATTGTTCTAATATTCTAATCAGTTGTCACTCTGTGTGGCCCAAGGTGTCATCCTAAGGCCCATTGTTCTCCTGGTGTTTATAAATGATCTTGTAAATCAGGTGTCAACTTTTTCTTTTTGTAGAGGACACCATCTTGTACCAAGTGATCCAGGTAACAACTGCCATTTGAGACCTTGCTGAACTCCTGAATGATGACCTCTCTAGGTTAGTTTAAGGGGCTGAAGCTTGGTGTGTTCCATTCAAAAAAAAAATATTCTCATCATTAGATGCCAAGACCTCAACTTTGTCTTTCAGGGTTGTACACTGGCTGAGGAGAAAAGTCTAACTCTGCTTGATGTTAGCCTCCACTGCTGTCTTTCTTGAGGAGGTCACATCAGATCAGTAGCTTCTGGAGCAGGCCTGCTCAAATGGTGGCCCAGAAGTATTTTTCAAGTGGCCCAGCACGTGGTCCCACCAGGGCTCCAGACTGCAACTAAAATGGTCTAAAATGCAACCCAAAATAGGCTTTGGCAATTATCATTTCTACAAACCAGCACCCTCAATGTTAGAGGTGTCCTTCTATTTTTGTGTTGGCAATCTGGAACAAACTACCGAGCCATGTGGTTAAAGCAGAAATCTTGACAACCATTAAGAATTACCTGGATGAGATATTGGGAGAGCTTAGTGACTAGCTAAACCAATGGGCTTGATGAACGGAGTGGTCTCCTCTCAATTGTCAAATGTCTTGTGCTCTTACTAGCTGTGCTACCCATCTAAGACAGAATGAAATCTAAGTAATCAACGTAGACCTCAGCGTGAACCTTTGCAATGAACCATCTTGCTGAATTCTATATTTTAAGGACTATTTCTCTTAGTTATATGTCTTTCTTATGCTAGTGTGTATTATTTATTTGTTGTTTGTATACTATTTATTGTTATCTAATTTTCATTTGTTTTTCTTTGCATGTATTTCTTTGATATGTTTTAAAGATTAAATTAAACTTATGTTTTTAATCAAATTAAATTTATGTTTTAACATTTCTTTAAAATGTTGTAAAGCAGTTTAGCTACATCCTTTGTATGAAAATTTTCAAAAGAAATAAAGGTTGTTGTTGTTGAATGTATTTTGTAATGCATGTGGTAATAAAATGCATTGCATTTGCCATTCCAACAGATGGCACATCACAAACATCCGCCTTAATAAAAGAACAAGTGTCTGTGTGTCAATCTGTTTGCTATGTCTCTGTCATTCCAAAAGGTGACACATCACGAACATTTGTAGTAATAAAATGCATTGTATTTGTCATTCCAACAGATAACAATAATAATAATATTAATATTAATAATAGTTCTTTCAATTATATAGTCCTTTTCTCACTGCTCAAAGCACTCCACTCAGGGAGGACCCAGATCACAAACCCATGATCTCTTTACTGTGAGGCAGTAGCACTACCACTACGCATAGTACATCATAAATATTTGTAGCACTAAAATGCATTACTTCAAAATTTTGTGATGTGCCATCTGTTGGGAAGACAAATACAATGTGTCTCTTTCTGTTATACTGTGGCGGGCTGGTGCCCTGCCCAGAGTTTTTTTCCTGCCTTGCGCCCTGTGTTGGCTGGGATTGGCTCCAGCAGACCCCTGTGACCTTGTAGTTTAGGATATTGCGAGTTGGATGATGGATGGATGGATGTTTCTGTTATATGCCATTTGGTACAGGATTCATAAAAGAAGAGTTAAAGTTTGTGATGCACCATCTGTTGGAATGATAAATGCAATGCATTTTTTACTACAAATGTTTGTGTTGCCATCTTTTGGTTTAACAGAGACATTACAACCATATGGGCACACAGACAGACACACAGGCACTTATCCTTTTATTAAGGTGAGTGAGTTGTTCCTTCTATTACTGTTTTTAAATGTAGACTAAATGTGTTTTTCTTCTTTCCATTAGCTTTTGAATCCATCTAGATGTATGTTTTTATACTTTTTGGTTGTGTTTTTTTTTTTGTCTTAGTGTGTCAGTGCTTAAGGTTATGCTGTTTGTAACTTTGGTTGTCTTTTTATCTTGCCTTATCTTCAGTATGTACTGCACTTTGGTTAGCACAATGTTGTTTTTAGCAAATAAAAAACGGCTTGCTATTTCATCTCCCACATGATGGGCTGATGTCCTGTTCAGTGTTAGGTTCTGGACTCCAGGTCCTTACAGTCCTGCAATGAAAAGTGTAATTCCAGAAAGCCGATGAACAGGTGGACCCTGAAGGTCTTCCAGTGGTCTCCTCCTATAAGGAGTAACAAGTTCAAAGGATGGGCCTCTGGAGCAGAAGCAGAAGTGAAGTATTAACGTTTGGCATTAGACGCCTTTAAAGCCTTCTGTCTAAATTATGGAAAGGTTAAAAAGTAAAAAGAAAAAGAGGAGTCATTATTTGCAAATAGAACGTTTAAGCAATTTGTCGCTTGTCAAGCAGCAGCAGATCAAGCACAAGTTAATGTCACAGCTCTGAGGGCGTCGCTGTACATTGCCTTTCTGAATAACTAAAAGCATGATAGAAAATGACACATTTCAGATAAAAATAAATGGATCCCGAGCTTGCACAGAAGCTGCAGCTGCTGCAGTTTCTTAGTGCTGCCTGTTGTCGCTCACCATCAGGCCCGTGTTTTCCATAAGCTAAAGTTGGAAGTAATAAACGGAGCTCTGTAAAGCGTGCCACCTCAACGCCCGCTTGGACTTAGCTGAACAGAAGACCTTTGCTGCTGCTCGCTGGGTTTGCCATTGCATACTGATGCAGCCAAAAAAACAAAAGGACAGGAAGCATTTAAAGCAAGGGCCAATGCTGCCCCCATGTGGCCAATGTCAGAACTTCAAGGAATTTGCTCCCAGAAATGAAGATGTGTAAGTGTCTTATCAGTCATCCCCGTCATTGGCTGATTTCTAAAGTATATCCCCTATGGACCACTTTCACCTCTTCAAACCATAAAAAAAAGCATAATTGTGCCGAATAATAAGTCTGTGCTTTGAGCACCTCAATCCACTCCATCATTTAGTGCACTTGTGCTTCACATTCACGAGAAGCCATTCAAGTGGAGGTCTGCACTTATGATAATGACACTTGTGAGCCCCCAACCAAATGGCGTGTTTACTTAAATTAAAAAAGAAAAAAAAATCTTATTACATGGGCCAATAAGCTTGAAGAAAGTCTACGCTGCGATGGGAGTGACAGGCATTACAGACTCTGGAAGAGCTGAGTATTATTTGTATGAGGCTAGGCGGACAAGGGCCATTCATTACATTCAATCAAACATAGAGGACATTGCAAGAGATAATTAACACACAATATGGAGCTCTTGGGAAAGAGACAACCTGAGAGTGAGCTAATCGGCTCCTCTCTACTGCTGAAATACATCTAACTGCTGCTGTTGTCATCTGGAGGTGCTGCAGTAACCCCAAAGCATTTATGTACATTTCTGATTATGGAGAGAGCATTTATTAAGAGAGTCTGTGAACAGCACATGGGTTAATAATTGAATGGCATGGTGGCACAGTGCTTAGTAGGAGTAGGAGCCTCACAGTTCTAGGAGTGTCAGCACATCACCGTCTATGTGGAGGCTGTATGTTCTCCCCATGTCCTGATGAACGTTTCTCTGGGTACTCTGATATATTCCCATATCCCAAAGATGTGTGTGTTAGTTCAATCAGCTTGGTTTGGGGGACTCGGCATCCCATCCTGGGCTGGCTCCTGCTAATGCTGTCAGAATAAACCCCTAGCTACCTGTACCCTAAATAAGAGTGAGGAGGTTATGAAATGCATTCTGACCATCGTTACTTGACATTAAACTTTTCAACAAGGAGAGCACATCTTTAAATCAACGCTTTAGCAAATAATGGTGCACACTCTGCACTAGTTGGGTGACTTGCTAAGCGTCCCGCCGTTGTTGGCACTGAAGCTGAAACCTGAAAAGCTTTAAGGTGAAACCCTTAGACACCATTTGAAGGGCTTGTACCTTTCATAATGACGCGTATCCAAAAATATTATTTATCGTAGTGTCTTTAATACAGAATAATACTCTAAAGCTCAGCATTACTTAATATGGTGCCTTTCACACTAAGGGTGGTCTGAATTAATTTTAGCAAGTACTCTACAGCAGGGGTGTCAAACTCCAGGCCTGGAGGGCCGCAGTGGCTGCAGGTTTTCATTTTAACCCTTTTCCTAATCAGTGGCCAGTTTTCACTGCTAATTAATTTCTTTTCTCTTCATTTTAGTAGCCCTCTTTCTAAGGATTCAGTCCTTTGAATTATTTTCTTCATTAAATGACAGCCAAACAGAAATGAAATGTGAAACGAGCCAACAGATGACAAGCTAAATTGGGACTTCAAACTCCAACCAATTTCACTCTGACCAGTTCCTTAATGACAAGCTTTTATTCTTGTTGTTAATTAAACCTATTATTTAATTCAGTGGCCTGTTGCTGCTCTCATTCTGCCACAGAAGACATTTCCAAAACTGTTGATTTTTCTGTTTGTTTTTTTTTTTTTAAGAAAACTGTCAAATTGTTTTGGTGACCTGAGAGATCAACTTTACCGACACCATCACCTTTCTTTATTTTCAGATATTGTGGGATGGGCACAGGTGAGCTGGTCATATGGTCACTTGCTTGATGTCTCATTATTGTTTGACTGCTAATTAAGGAAGAAGAAACAACTAAGAGGCCTGAGCAAGTTAATTAAAACTAAAGCTAAAGAGGTTAATTAGCAGCAAAAACTAGTCACTAATAAAGAAGATGGTTAGAACGAAAACCTGCTGCCACTGCGGCCCTCCAGGACTGGAGTTTGACATCCCTGCTCTACAGGTAATACAGTGCCTTTTATGAGGGATGATGTCTGAAAAAGATTAAACAGTTACTCTTTATTTAATATAGTGCCTTCAATAGTCAGGGGTATCTGAAATGAACTTATTCTTTATTTAATATACTGCAGTACCTCTCTGTGGTTTAGTGCCTTAGCACTGCACCATAATATCCCCCAAGTGAAAGGGTTTACGCACACAGAATGGCAGCTAACTGCTTATAGCCTGCGCTGATTTTTAATAGTTACAGGGTGCTCTTACCTTTTGTTTTAGATTTCTTGCAGCACGGGGGTCAGGGCCAGATTGGAACCTTTAGAGGTCCTAGGCACTTAAAAGATTTTGGTGCCCCCACATACTGTATATCCATCCATCCGTTATCCAACCCACTATATCCTAATACAGGTCACGGGGGACTGCTGGAGCCAATCCTAGCCAACACAGGGCACAAGGCAGGAATAAACCCCGGGCAGGGCGCCAGCCCACCGCAGCATACTGTATATCTAATTCAAAATATAAATAATGATAAACCTTAAAACAAAATTTTACTTTTCAAAATGAAACAAAACAAACAGCAAGACGGAAAAGAAGGCTTATGTTTCAGTTTTGCACCATGTGGGCCATGGTAATTTTGGCAATGGAAAATTTCTGTGGTGACCCCCATCCCTTTATGCCCTAAGCATGTGCTAATTTTGCTTAGTGGATAATTCAGCCCTGATGGGAGTCGTTGCACAGAAACTGCATTTAAGGCCGAGTTGTGCGTCTACAGTGGCATTGGAGTTAGGAAGGAGGTGGCTGTCTGTACTGAGAAGGGTGCTGGGAGAGGCATAGCTGAGAGCAAACTACCAGACACGTGGCCGTCATCCCGACGAAGCCCCACTAGGGATGGCAGACTTGCGCCAGCTGCAAAGGTTACCAGATAGATAGAGAGAGAGAGAACCAATGCAATACACAGTGCTGCAGAGGGAAGGAGGAGCGGGTGTGGGTCTGCTGAGCTTACTCTTGAGCAGGCAACATACAGTTGGCCACGTGAGAAGCAATCTTGTGTCAAGTCAATGGAGACCTTTTTTAGAGTCTGGCCCTGTGACTTCTTTATTGTCATAGCGAAGCAGACCCTTACTGGAAATTGGAGGCGTTTGAATTGGAATGGTAGGTCAAAGAGTATGAGAGGGATGTGAGGAATAAATACAGTCTCCCCTGAGCCAGTTCCAGTGAAGACAGTTGCCTCAATGAGGTTCTTGTGAAGAGATCTGATCTGAAGCCTGGTGCTGTTACAAAGTTTTGGTGGTTGTAAGTTTCGTAATAACATAATTGGTGCGCTGACCTTCAAAAGTAGAGTATGAAGAGGCATGCCCGGAGGATTAAGAGCGTGAAGAAATTAAATGAAAAGGCAGGAGTCACCAGCAGGAAGATGTGAAGTAAGGCGAACAATAACAGGCTTGAAGCGGTGGACTTAAGAAGAAAGGAGCAGTGAGCACGATGAACAGCTGAGGAAAGTAAGGAAGCGAGTGACGAGGCACATGCGAGGATGTCGTTAATGTATATAGGCAGGGAGCCAACCACATGGTAGGTGCGCGGACAGCAGCCGTGCAGAAAAAGGAAGGGGGACCGGGAGCGGCCCTTGTGCGTCTCTGCCGTGAAATAATTCTTCTGTTAATGGAAATAAGGAATGAAACCGCCAAAAGGAGAGGTCAGTCCCGAAAGTTCCTTATAGCATAATGGTGAGAACCACCAAAACGAAGATGTTATTTTCGAAAGTTCATTACGGGGCACAGCGCGAAATGGAACACACTTAACGTTTGTAAGTACAGTGTAAAGGATGAGCATGGGAAATTTGGGCTTCCTACATACTGTATATCGGAAGTCGCAGAAATAGTGAGGAGGGGTTTCCCCTAGAGGAGTGAAACCGCCAAAAGGAGAGGTCAGTTCTGAGAGTTCCTAACGGCATAATGGTGAGAACCGCCAAAAAGAAGGCGATATTTTCGAAGGTTAGTTACGGTGCACAGCGCGAAATGAAACATACTTAACGTTTGTAAGTACAGTGTAAAGGATGAGCATGGGAAATTTGGGCTTCCTACGTATATTGGAAGTAGCAGAAATAGTGAGAAGGAGTTTCCCCTATCTATATATACAGTTTAGGGGGTACACCCGTTCCCCCCCTTGGGTGTTGCAATAGGACATAAAACATACATAACTTTTGTAAGTACACTGCAAGGAATGAGCACGCACTCAGCTTCCCACCCATATGGAAAGTGGGAGAATTAGTGATGAGTCAGTGAGGGCTTTGCCTTTTATATATATAGATGATAGTTTGGGACCATGCATTTATAGCGTGTTATCGCACCCACCGCACAACAAAATTGCATATAAATTGACATAGAACACAGGACATAAGACAGACAGGACAGACAATCATATACCACCAAAGAGGCTGGCTGTTTACTGGCTACCTTGAACTTTAAACTATCTTGGCACAGATAAACAGTTTTACGATACTAAGGCTTCAAGGATGATATTTAATGTTGTGTAGAGTTGCTGCTACTTTTGCTTCAAGTTCAAGTGGAGGAGTCCTCTTCTGTTGGAGTGAACTCTTGGTTTTCACTAAGTGGTCCTTTGTCGGTGGTGTGGTGTGAGGCTGCTTTCCTCAGCTCACTGCTAGCCTCTTTGCTGTGTCCTCTAGAGCTTACTCTAGTGTGTAGGTGCTGAATTTCTCTTCATGAAGTATTTGCTGCTTTTCAGTCTTCTCAGAGTGGGCTCAGCCACTAGCACAGAGCTTGGATTGGCAGAGTGGATCTTAGTGTTAGTTCAGGGCATCCAGCTCCAAGGCTCTAAGGGCCGGGATACACTTAATGCTATGTGACATTTGCATTTGAGGGCGCTGCTGCCATGCAAGCAGTGTACTAACTATACCTGCATGCATACTTTATGTAAATCTGGAGGATTCCACCAGGCGGCAGTGTGAGACATCATTACATTGAGAAAACGTCTGGTTTCCCAGTGTTGTAAGTTGAGGGAAGATAGATGTCCATCCATCCATCATCCAACCCTCTATATCCTAACTACAGGGTCACGGGGTCCACTGGAGCCAATCCCAGCCAACACAGGGCACAAGGCAGGAAACAAACCCCGGGCAGGGTGCCAGCCCACTGCAGTGTGTGCGCACACACACACACACACACACCAGGGACAATTTAGAATCGCCAATGCATCTAACCTGCATATCTTTGGACTGTGGGAGGAAATCGGAGCACCTGGAGGAAATCCACACAGACATGGGAAGAACATGCACACTCCACGCAGGGAGGACCCGGGAAGCGAACCCGGGTCTCCTAACTGCGAGGCAGCCTCACTGCCCACTGCGCCACCGTGCTGCCCAAGAGAATTGTTGAATATAAAAATTCTTCCCATTCTGATACTGTTGCAAAGGTGCAACAAAAGCCGGTAACAGCGACCCAAAGATGGTATGTGAGATTTTAAATGTATTGCGTCATTATGATGGGAAATATGTGATACCGGTATTTTCTATGCGAGAAATGAAGGAAAGCACCAGGAATCCTTTTGTATATCAGCATTTAAGTTTGATGGTTTGCTTCACTGCATTGAACCATTCATCAAACATCAAGGAATGCATATTGGTCTTGTTGGAAATGCAAAGTGGCTTGCAGTCGCACTGCATTATCTTGAAATGGCCAAATTGCCACTTCTTTTCTCAGACATTTTTTGCTTTGTGTGGACGTATGTGTCTTGGATTTGCTTCCATTTCACCTTACACGTTTCCACACCCACTTTCAAAGAAATGGTGAATTGATACCAGCTGTTCTGGCAGGCATGTCTGTCACTATGTAGTTGTTGATAGCAAACAACAATGTTGACGTCACGCACCAAAACTTGAACACACACGCCACTCAAATTTTTGCTGGTACTGCAACCCACGCACACATCTCATTAATTTTTGACAATGTGCTCAGAGGACATTTCGAAAGGGCACTGGGAACACTTGGCAGCCATGTTGCATGCACTTAAGTAGGAATCTGGCTTGAGGAGAGTACCTTCCAGGCCAAAAGAAGTCTGTGAGCTCTTTGCTCCGCAGTGAATGGATGGCTCCTCACGTCAAAGAGAGTGGATAATCAGCTCACAAAGAGAACAGATCCTCAGCTTTTAACTAAGCCAAAGAAAGTGTATCGTCAGCTTTTAGCTCCTTCCAAAAGAGACTGAATGGATCAATGCAGCTAGTTTTGAAGAAAGATGTAACATCTGGGGCTTCATACATAACGCCGTGCATATAATTCACACTAAAATATGGTGTATGGACAAAAGCAGAAATGTGCATACGCACAAAAAAATCCAGATGCATAAATCTGTGCAAACACCAGCTTCCACGTTCTTCCGCTACATAAATCCCAGTCAGCGTGAAAAGTAACACACGTGCACACGCCTGCTGTCCCACCCAAACTCCTCCCAGAATTATGCCTCTTTGAATATGCAAATCAATATAAATAGCCCTTAAGCTCAGCCTTCTGTGAAAAGGCAGTGGCAAAAGCACAGGGGAAAATAGAAGAATTTCAGCGAATACCAAGTGGAGGCATGGAAAAACTTACTATTTGTTGGTTTAAACAGTGATATAAACAACAAAAAGAAGTCGATTGAGTGTCATAGAGTGTCAGAGAAACTCGAAAGCTGTAGTTCACAAAGTCCTGAAATAAAAAAGAAGCTGTCAGATATCAAAGTCGCAGTGAAAAGGCAAGTTGTAGCCCACCGTCTGAGTGTCATATGAAAGCTTATTAGGGTACAGAGAAAAAAAAATGCACACAGTGGGGAAAAAGCACAAAATGTCAACTGTAGTCTCGAAATTTCCACTTTAATCATGTAGTTTATTTTGTCATTAAAGTAGAACAGCATAAACTTCATCTTTAAATTGTTTAATTTGCTAGTTTCTCAAATCCCATCATAACTAAAGTAGCACGTTAAATCCTTTGTTTTGTATTTGATCTTCTATGTGCTCTATGTGTGTGAATCACTACGTGCTTCTTAAACGGGCTTTCTCTTCCTCCGACAGGACACAGAATCCATTACATTCATGATATTACAGCTCTCTGAATAATTACAATACTGAGATGTATACTTGATATCATTTTCATGATGACAGGAGTTAAAGCATGTTATTAAACATGGGAACACAGTGGCGCAGTGATAGTGACGAGCTGGCACCCCGTTCAGATATTGTTCATGCCTCACGCAAGATGCTTGCTGCGCCGTGTGCGACCTTTGATGAAATAATTTATTGCAGCAGTACTGTCTCTTTCAAATGTACTAACCTCCAATTCCTGTCCTTCCTTTTCTTTCTCCAAATACCCAGTTGCCACACAATCAGCTCAGTAATAGATGTTAAGCCATCTGTAAGCTTAGAACACCGATTCTTCAAAACTTTTAAGGAACATTGAAATATCTTCATAATACATCTTTAATTATTCTATCCATCTATCCTTCCAGTGTTACGCCCGCCCCAGCAAGAATACAACGCAAGGCAGAAACAATCCCTGAACTAGCTAGCGCTCTGACACTGTGTCCTCACATGTTTAATTATTAACAATATATATTATTTAAATGATGTTAACATTTTATCTGTTTGATGTAATAAACATATTTTGCTGCATTTCATCTTAAAAATGATATCGTCATCATATGTAAATACGCGCTTTATAAAGTGGCTCAGGTTGTGCAATATTATAACTGTATTGCAAGTTTACAGTGAGGTAATTGTACTAATAACTACAAACAGTTCTACAAGGAGCACTTGATGGACTGATTGAGTGCGTTTATAGTTCTTGGGATGAAACTGTTTCTGAACCACGATGTCCGTACAGGAAAGGCTCTGAAGCGTTTGTCGTATGAGCGCAGCTGCTGTAGAGCTGTGATTCACACTCAGATACAGTGATATAAATACTATGGCTGGTGCATTGAGAGGAACGACACTAAAGCAGCTATGGTGTTTGGAATAGTCTGGACCATTATATTGTTACAGGTTAATTATAATCAGATGCCTTAAACTAATAAACAATATGCGGTTAAGTTCAGTGTATTTGATAAAGCCGTGTCAGAGATATGGATCTAAAAAAGAAAGTGAAACCACACTTGAACAAAAGCACTGCTTTGACGATGGGTGCCACCAGTTTGCAAAAGAACTTGCGTACGCCAGGCATTTAGCTGGCGTGAAAATGTGCGTGGCTTTACACCAAGTTTAGGTTTTATACATCGCGATTTGAGCATAGAAACGGGAGTACGCAATATTTTTGTGTGTACGCACCATTTATACATGAGGCCCCTGGTGACTGGATCAAGGTCCTTCTTAGTTATAGATCCAGTGCCTGCTTATAAGAGCATTATGTTGTCCATCATGTACAGGCAGGTTCAGTTTGCAGTCATAAGCCTAAAATGAATGTC
Organism: Polypterus bichir lapradei; assembly: GCA_026402145.1. Taxonomy (NCBI): domain Eukaryota; kingdom Metazoa; phylum Chordata; class Cladistia; order Polypteriformes; family Polypteridae; genus Polypterus; species Polypterus bichir. The sequence goes on from JANRMT010062813.1 coordinate 1,947,372, forward strand.
CATTTGGGCCCCTTTATGTCTGAAGAATTCCCTGCAGAGGTATCAGCTCAACTTGGAATTCCTCTTTTGTGATCACATGAAGTACAGAGCTGACCAAAGTGTTGGTTCGAGTTGTAGTTCAGCCATTCACTCTGGAATGCGGGACTTGGGTTGGTACAGCTGAACTTCCGCATCCCTATGAAATCTGCTGTGTTAATATATTTGTGTGCCACTAAAATGCCCACTTTGTCGTGCAAAATCTAAAAGTCTTTGGGGTAAATTAAAAGAGTTGATTTTTAGTAGTGCAGTGGATAAAGTCTGTGGAGCAATCTGAAAATTGCGACACTGCAGAAGATGGACACTATTATTTTATTAATTGTATATTGTCGTTTTCATATTATTAAATGGATCAGAGTGCTGTACAGAACAAGAAAACCTAACGATAAGAGTCTTCTGCACTGTCCTAGTGGGTTTGCGTCAAAGTGATTGTTTGGGGTCTGTTATGGAGTTGTCCTTATGTTGTATGTTTTTATTTAATTTGTATGAGCTTTACCAACTCAAATTACACACGACTGACATTGTTAAAACAATTAGTTATATAATTTAAATTACCAAGGCAAAACGTATGGAGCTTATGAATACTCTGAGGTGGGCTGGCGCCCTGCCCGGGGTTTGTTTTCTGCCTTGCACCCTGTGTGGGATAGGATTGGCTCCAGCAGACCGCCGTGACCCTGTAGTTAGGATATAGCGGGTTGGATAATGGATGGATGGATGGATGGCTTATGAATACTCAACACATATTAAACACTTCATGGAGGCAGCAAAGAGGAAAAGTCCATCATGACACCTCTGGGTGAAAACAAACCCCAATGGAGTAACACACAGCCATCTGCCTACCTTAGATGGTCTAGCAGTACACCCAGAATACGTCTACAGAGGTGTGCATCCAAAACTACTATGATGGTAACATGTGAAATCACACAGAAGATTCAGCTCAGAGATCAGAACATGAATGGCACAGAGTGAGCACAGCAGTAGTATATACTAAGTAATCTGCCGTCACTTCTTCTTCGTACCCTTCTTCTGCCATCCTGAAACTTTCGCCATCAAAAACCAACTATGGAAAGTGGATGGAAATATGTTAAGGATAATTCTCAGATGCTTTAAACATACTGCCATCCAGAGGAAAAGAAGAGATGACGTGATCATTTCTAACCTGAGAGCGCTCTTAGCCAAAACAGGCACATGCTTTGTACAGTATTGTGACATGAATGCAAGCTTTTTCAAATTTGTAAGGAGGTAAACCTGGTCTGCTGATATCTGAGGGCCAAGAAATGACTGCAGTGTAAGTGCCATCCAGTCTAAAGAAACGATGTAAGCTACATTTACCACATGGAGAGATGAAGCAAAAGCACCAATTGCCAGGACTTGATGTGTATGTTTTCAAAGTCATATATCCTCTCGCTTTCTGCCATTAATATAATATAAAAGAGCCATCTGTATGGGAAGAGCAATCTTTCTTGTGAGCAATATGTTCCTTAAGTGATTTGTGAGATGTCAAGAGTGAAGCTGAATTTATTGCTGCTCAATTTTGTCCTACCTGTTGAAGATTCCAGATGTCAATTGAGTTAAACATGTCAGAAAGTGTAATGTAATCTTTCAGCCAAGGTTAAAGGTTTCCGTATTTTTTTCCACCGTAAGAAATTATACAGACAAAAAGAGACAGATGAGACTCATAGAAAAGGAATGAACTGTTGAAATGCACAAAGCCCCGCAGCTGACAGAGTGCATGATTTTAGTGGCGTAATTTGCTGTGCCTTTTGCGCCAGGAACATTTCAGAGCAGATGTACACCAGAACGACCGTTTATTTTCTGTTGGAGATGCTCCTTTTCAAAACAGAAAAAAAAGGATTAGAGTGCAAGCTGCAGCCAAAGTGAAAAATTTTAAAATAATGAACAGACTGAAAGTAGTCAAACAATCACTGCAATGGCCATAAAAGAACAGAGCATTTTGAAAGCCTTGCCAGAGTCTTAAGAATGCATTTTTTTCAGATTTTCTCCTAATAACACGCACTTCTCTAAACATTCTGTTAAAGTAACCTCTGTTGCAATAGTAAGAATGCAAAGTTAACTGAAACTAATTAAAAGCTCTAAAGCTTTTTTGTAGAAAAAAACAGCCTTATTCCAGATTTGCCACAAAAACGTTTCTTCAGAAAGACGTCTCTTAATTCTTTCTTCTTTTCGAATAAATAGCTTTAAATCCGTGCTGAGATTCTGGCACTGTGAAATTGCCATGGAAGAATAAAGAATGCGTTCTTTGTCGAGCCCTTGTCAGCACTGGATACTCACCCATTGTAACATCATTACAGGCCAACAAAAGCAGACAGGACCATCAAAAATACATGCTACAGCAGACGGCATTCGGCTTTCTCAGACACGGAAAACTGGAGAAATTCAATGTGCATTGCAAATGACCCCGGATATGCAGGAGTGTCCCTATTTCAACATGCATTGCCTTGCAAGCCTCCAGAAAATGCATTTTTGGACCGATTGAGGTCAAAAATCAAATGGTGATCTTACTCTTAAAATAAGAATCAAAGACTCCACTTGTCATAAAAAGCATTTGGTCAAAATACAAAAACAAATGAAGGAGTATACATCATCCACAGACATCATTCATAAACACACTGTAAATATACATAGACATTGAAGGTGGAAATCTTAAAACAGGGAATCACATACCCCCATATCTTCCATAAAATCCTCTCCTTATAACAGTTGATTGTTCTCTGTCGATGTTGGTAGTTACTAATTTACAAATCTCAGGCAGCTTCATCAGACCAAGGAAGCTGCCTAGAGACATGGGGACAGAACACAGTTAAGGCAGGCAAGGAACAGGTCAGGTCAGACTGGGGAGCATGCACTGGTACAGCGCATTGTCGCACTCACCACACGACGAAACAGCTTGGGATCCTGGTTGGAAACCCTCCCCCAGGTAGACACGTGGTCCAGTCCCATCCTTGGGAAATCATCCACTATCTGCCACAGCCAGGTGTTACATGGGCACCCCCTTGGCCTTGTCCAGCCATTCATATCCTCGACAATGAGGATCCTGCGAGCCGGATCACCCTCAGGAAATCGCGCCGCTACAGCCGTAGAGCTGTAACTGATGCTCCCTCACAATGCAGGTAATGTGCCCCGTTTCGGGACTCTATGAGCAACCGCTCATTCGACACAAAGTCAAACCAATGGTACCCAAAGATTCTCCAAAGAGACACAGCACCGAAGGAGTCCAGTCTTTGTCTCAGGTCACTGGATAGTGTCCTTGTGTCGCAACCATAGAGCAAGACAGGAAGCACCAGGACTCTAAAGACTTGGACCTTCATCCTTTTGCATAGATATCGGGAGCGCCACACATCCCTTTCCAGCGACGTCATGACCCCCCATGCTCTCCCAATCCGTCTACTGACTTCATAGGATGTTTCTGCCAAGGTAAGTAAACATCTTGACAAGGTCGACACTCTCTTCGCAGACAGACACACTGCTGATGGCTGATGTGTGAGGTCATTAAAGAATACACTGATAAAAGAAATCAGACTGGCCAAGAAGAGCTACTCTGAAAAATATGTTTCCAGACAGTGCATTTACATGTACACACATAATCGGGTTAAGGCGAATAATCAGGCTAAGGTAGAAATCTGGTTTCTTAAAAATTTGTGTTTACATGGCCAAGTAATCTTCTGGAGTTCCCCTTTGTCAACACACTCATTAAACTGCAGATTAAAAGAATTAAATGTCATCACTGGCCACTGTGAATCTGAAAATAAGCGTGATGGCTGTGATCATTTTCTTGCATTTTATAAATTTGTATAGTCAAAGCGGCGCTTTATTTAAAAGAAGGGAGATCTAACGCCATTGCCCTCCTTCCCCCAATCACTGGATTTGGAAATCTATCCCATTCGTAAACCTCCAGTGAAACTGTCTACAAGAAAGGAACCGACCCTCCTGGGAACTGCCCCAAATGGAAAGATGTTGGTTGATCTAAATCAGAAGTTCATTTTTCTGGCAGAAGTGATCACATCTAGTCTTAGGCCAGACCTGAACCTCACAGAAGTCCTTATTCATTGTGGAGTTAACGGTGCCATGGGAGGCAGCAGTTGATAAGACATATGAACACAAAACTCTTAGGCATGCAGACGCTGGGGTACCCAGGTGATCCTGGTAGAGGTAGAGTGTAGAAGGTTTGTAGCCACATCAACATTCAGGCTTCTGAAGAGAGATGGGAGTACAAGGGCAGACCTTCCAACAAACTGTCAAGTTGCTTTCAGAAACTGCCAAACGAAGCAGCAACTGGATTTGGCTGCAGTGAAAGAATCCCAAATGGGCTGCAAAATCACAAACAAAGGGTAAAAGCAGATGGTGGCACTGCTGAGCCCTATGCAGGTGTCGTGGGTCTATCAATGAAACACAGATGAAGCAGTGTGCTCACCTGAAGACCCCAACGAAGCGATTACCCTATATCAAGAAAGTGCTGAATATTGGGATTGTAATATCAAGTCCTATGGGCTTGACCAATAGGTTTCTGTTAGCAAATTGCATGACGCACACTCATGTCTGCCTGGATGTGTGATTAAGCCCTGCAAAGGGCGGTACTGGCACGTGTGCTTCATACCTTACACCCAGTTATGCTGAAATAATAAGAATACGTGTATTTTTACTTAAATAAGCTATGCATTAGTTACTCGTTACTTTAAAAAGTAATTGGACTACGTAACGCGCATTACTTTTAACATGTTACCCTACTGCTCACGAGATTGTGTTGCCAAATTTAGCACTGTGCGTTTAGCTCATCAACATAAATTTAGCAATTTCTGAAATATTGAGACAGATTATTTCAACCTGGAGAAGAAATAAAGCGATTGCTCAAACATTTGCATCTGGAAATGTATTTTGCGGATGATTCTACCTGTGGATACTAAAAGTGTATGAAAAGCAAATACATGAGCAGGGTGCAATGGACATACACAGGCTACAAAATCCTTAACAGCAACCCAGTTAAGGGTTTGCATGGCCACATAATTGGTTTATTTGCAGAGAAATCTACCTCTGCTAAACAGAGGCCAGTAACCCTAATTCTCTAACTGGAATATGGGTTTACTGTACATGGCATTTTAAAAACCAGGTTCTGTAAACAATAGATTATTGAGACACATATAAACGGAGTGGAAAGGTCTGCAAGATTTTGCCAACTACATGAAACTAGCCCCCAACATTGCAGAGTACAATCAGCTGTGTTTTACTGCAGCCTATGATCACACCCCACACCGGCTCCAGCCCTCCCAGTATACAAATACAACCTTCTCCCGCACACCTTCTACCATTCACCCTGCATCTCCTGCACTAAATATCTGAGAAGAGGATGTGTGTCGGCTGTTCAACAGACAAATCACCAAGAAAGCAGCAGGTCCAGATGGTGATCCACAGATGATGTAATAGCACTTGCACTGCGTACTGCCTGCCCTCTCCCACTGGACCAGAAAAACACGTACTCATTGATTACAGCTCCGCTTTCAATAGCCAGAGTTCCATCCAGGTTGTTTATGAAGCTATGTGATCGGCACATCAGTGTCTCCCTGTGCAACTGGATCCTGGATTTCTTGACAGGCAAGGGGTAAGGACTGGTATTGTCACCTCCTCCACACTGGCATTCAACACATGTGTCCCCCAGCGATGTGTACTCAGCCCCCTGTTATACACTCTGTTAACCCATGACTGTATGGCCATACAAAACTCCTGCACTGCCATTAAATTTGCAAAGGACATAACCATTATCAGCTGCATGGATTGATGGATTGATGGCCAGAGGTCCACATGACCATCATCATCAGGTTCTTCAATGTGAAGCCTGAAAACCATGAGGACTGATTGAGATCATTAATGTTAGGTAGAATGCCTAGAGGGGGGCGGGCGGTCTCGTGGCCTTGGAGCCCCTGCAGATTTTGCTTTTTTTTTCCTCCAGCCATCTGGAGTTTTTTTTTTCTGTCCTCCCTGGCCATCGGACCTTACTTTTTTATGTTAATTAGTATTGTCTAATTTTATTTTTTATATTTTGTCTTTTTTCTCTTTCTTCATCCTGTAAAGCACTTTGAGTTACATCATTTGCATGAAAATGTGCTATATAAATAAATACTGTTGTTGTTGTTGTTGCATATCAGATGGAGACGAGCCTGCCTATAGAGCAGAATCATGAAGCGGGGAAAGAAAATCATAACCGACCCCTCACATTCAGGCCAGAATCACTTAGAACAGTGATGGCGAACCTTTTGGGCTTGACGTGTCAAAAATTTTAAAAATGCCTAGCTTGACTCTGCTGGTTTGTTGCCCCCATCAAACAAAGGAGATACAATTCCTTAGATATTAATTTATTTAAAAACAAAATATAGCCTTATTATGGGTAATGTAAAAGTAAAAGGAAAAGCAGTGACTTAGAATAGAGATTATATGTACACTGATAATGGGGCTTAAAATAGTGCACTAAAAATTACCCTACTTTTAATAGTAATTTTGAAATTAAAGTGAGAAAATATGGAACATGCTGCATTTGATTTCAATTAATGGCTTATTCGTTGCTGAGTTTTAATAGATAAGTCTGAAATTGATGGTATGTACTTTGTGCACTTCAAGCCCAAGCAAGCAGCACTAACTTCATCTGTCAGTTTCTTTTGTCTGTTTTTATGTTGTTTAAAGCCGAGAATAAGATCTTGCAAAAGTATAACGTGGAAAATAAAACAGTTTTAGGAGGGATTAAGAGAGAAAGTTGAGCGAAGAGAGCAGACGTTTAGAAAGAGCAGACACTTAGAAATGCAGACTACTTGCCCTTTGCAGAAGTGTAACCACGGAGAGAAAACAACGTCAGCACTTGACTTTGCAGACTCTATCAAGACAGCGTACCGAAATAATCTTTGAGGTTAATAACTTCCTTACCTCTGTGGCAGTGTCGTTTAGAGAATATCTGAATCGCACAATGAAAAAGAAAAAGCATAACCCTTATCTCTGGGGTGTCCCGTATGTACAGTATGTGAAAATATCATGAATGTAGTACGGTAAAGGATATGTACAAATTAAGGGTTATCCCATGATTTTTTTTCATTGTGTGGTTCAGAGCTTCCATAGTTGTTGAAATGGCTCCTGGCACAAAATAATTCAATGCACTTCACATGAGCAACAAATGTAAACGCTGATTTCACACAAACACTGATAGTGCGCTCATTTTGGAGACTGCAGTTGCAGATATTGCATTTGCGGCGTGAAAATGAGCTTCTGGTGCACTGGTTAGGGCTCGCTTGTACTTCACGCTCACAACGTGCACGCATCATGGCTGCCACACATTCCCAGCGTTCATTTGACGTGTCCTCAGAACTTAATGCAACGCAACCGTGAGTTACAGTACCAGCAAAAAGCCAAGGGTCACAGTGTGATGAAAGTCAGAATGTGACGTCAGAGTCTCTGTTTACTATTAACATGAGATAGAAAGCCTCTTTGAGGATCCTCCGGGATCGATGTGCCTGCTTCGATGTTTGATGAATGGTTCCATGTGGTGAAGCAAAATGCTTTTATATTCAAGTGTCGCATATTCCCCAACGTAATGACGCAATACATTTTAAAAGTCTCACGTACCATCTTCTGTACCATTTTTTTTTTTTTTTTTGCACCTTCACAACAGCAACTGAATGTACGGCAGCGTATTTGAGCCACAGAGAAAAAAATTTTGTTTTGTGATTAAAACCTCCAGGTGTGGCAGAAGTGCTGACGTCCAGGGCTGCAAAGTCTTCAGGACACCCCGTGGCAGTGGCCACGGGCCCCTATAGGGTTGAGCTTCCATGCTCAATTCCCTTGGCCCCCATACAAGCTAGGGCGACTGCCCTCTCGTGGTCTGGGGGGGCAAAGTGCCTCTCCCGGTCCTTCTCGGCATCCCGGCAGGGCAAAGCCCCCAGCCACCCACCACAGGATTTAAATGTAAGTCCTCTTCAGTTGGATGATGAGCCCCATCTTAATGAGGACATGTGGAAAATATTAGGTAAAGAGGTCTTATTTTAGGAGTGTGTTATAGACCACCCAATTCAGACAGTAATTTCAACACATATCTTTTTAGTAATATCAAAAAGGCAAGTTTACAGGGAGATATTATAGTCATGGGGGACTTTAATTATCCAAATATTAACTGGGAGTTTTCAGAAGTAATCAGTGACTTTTTTTTAACACAGCATGTTAAAGCACCAACACGGGGTGAAGCCTGTCTGGATTTAGTATTCTGTAATAATCAGGATAGAATTGAGGGTGTAGAGGTGATTGAACCACTAGGGTCAAGTGACCATAATGTAATACAATTCTCAGTAGTTTGTAAGAGTGCAAATACAAAGACTAAAATTGTTAAGTTGAACTTTGATATGGCTAATATTGACCAGATGCGATAAAGTCTAAGGAGGATACACTGGGATAAGGTTTTAAGTGTGAAGACAGTTGAGGAACGGTGGAACAGGTTTAAAAATGTTTTACATGTAAGTAAGACAGATACATACCTAAATTTGGAATTCCATCCATCCATTCCTTACATGATGAAGGGGTCTTAGCTGCCTCGAAAGCTTGCATTTGTAATCTATTTAGTTAGCCAATAAAAGGTGTCATTTCACCCTACTTTCTCCTGTATCAATCTATGGCTAACACGGTACAACACTCTACTGCATAGGAAGTAAAAATGTTAGGTTTGAATACACAATGGGCGGTAGGAAAATTGAGAGGTCACCTTATGAGAAGGGTTTAGGAGTCATAGTGGACTCCCAAAAGAGTTCAGAAGCCATTAAGAAGGCAAACAGAATATTAGGTTATATAGCACCCTAATGTGTGACATACAAGTCCAAAGAAGTTCTGCTCAACTTTTATAACACACTGGTGAGTCCTCATCTTGAGTACTGTGTGCAGTTTTGGTCTCCAGACTACAAAAAGGACATAGCAGCACTAGAAAAGGTCCAGAGAAGAGCGACTAGGCTGAGTTCAGGGCTACAGGGGATGAATTATGAGGAAAGATTAAAAGAGCTGAGCCTATACAGTTTAAGCAAATGGAGATTAAAAGTTGACATGACTGAAGTGTTTAGAATTATGAAGGGAATTAGTACAGAGGATCGGGACTGTTATTTTAAAATAGAAGTCAACTGAACTGTGCGGCTGCCATGGTAACAAATGATGTGCTGATACGGGTGGTGACAATCCATTTTAAGCTCTCGGTGGTGTAGAGTCAATTATTTTTGTTATTTCTTATATTTATGTTTGTTCAGTTTCGTTGGTAATTTGGGTCTTGGTGAATGTTCGTGTGTCACCCAAAACATTGTGGCATGTCACTTTTGACACGTGTGTCACAGGTTCACCATCACTGATTAGAACTTCTCCCATCTGCCAGACTTTACAGACTAAACTACGCCAAAACAAGCAGACAGAAGAAGAGTTTCTACCCACAGGCCGTCAAGCCCACAGATGGCTTAATTCGGTTAATTAGGTGCGGCCTGCCACCCAGCCTAATATGTTGCAACATTTTCACAAATAATTAATGCTTATCCATCTTCCAACCCACTGAATCTGAACACAGGGGTCTGCTGGAGCCAATCCCAGCCAACACAGGAATCCAATCCCAGGCAGGGTGCCAACCCACTGCAGGACACACACAAACACACTAGGGTCAATTTAGACTCGCCAATCCACCTAACCTGCATGTCTTTGGACGGTGGGAGGAAACCCACGCAGACACGGGGAGAACATGCAAACTCCACGCAGGGAGGACCCGGGAAGCGAACCCGGGTCTCCTAACTGCGAGGCAGCTGCGCCACCGTGCCGCCCTAATTAATGCGTATCTCAGAATTTATTTCAGTATTTCTTACACTGCCTTGCACTTTGTATTTGTCTATTTACATTTTATTTATCTCAGGTTTGTACTGATCAATTGTGTGTCTGTCTGTCTGTCTATCATGTAACTGCTCTTGGAGAGCCATCATAAAAAACGGAGTCAAAGTCCTTGGATGTGAGAATCCTTGGCCACAAATTGTGCTGCGGATTCTGATATTACGAGCCAAACAGGTCATTGTGTTTTCTAGAGTGAGGCAAATGTCTTCTATGGCAATTAAAGAAGAGTCAGGACAGAGCTCGGGTTAACCCAGCCAGGTTAAGAAATCAAAAACCGAAATAATAGGAAAAAAGGTTCATAGTGAAAATAAATAATGGAGGACCGTATGTACTGTATTTTTCACTTTGAACATATTTTTTGATTATGAAAACTTTGTATCACCATGTTTATAATGTTTTTTTGCAGTTGTTTGAGGTGTTGTTTTGGCCCTCTTATGGTCTGTTGTGTTCTGGTTGCTATGCCTGCTGTGGGTCATATTTTGAGTCATCAGCCCCCCACCACCCCTTTATAAAAGATGGCAGCATGATTTAATATTAAATACCTCTTATGTGCATATTTTCTGACATGTATACAGTAATCCCTCGCTGTATCGCGCTTCGACTTTCGCGGCTTCACTCTATCGCGGATTTTATATGAAAGCATAACTAAATATATAACGCCGATTTTTCGCTGCTTCGCGGGTTCTGCGGACAATGTGTCTTTTTACTTCCTGTATATGCTTCCTCAGTTGGTTTGCCCAGTTGATTTCATACAAGGGACGCTATTGGCGGATGGCTGAGAAGCTAACCAATCAGAGCACGCAGTTAAGTTCTCCTGACTGAGAAGCTAACCAATCGGAGCACGCAGGAGCTATGCAGCGTTAACCAGGAAGTCTCGTCTCGCTCATTCAGCATCAACGTGCTTCGCTGTGTAAAGAGTTGTGCTCTTTAGTGTTTATCTTTGTGCATAGTCAAGCCCTTCATTATGGCTCCAAAACAATCTGCTACTGCTTCAGGTGCCGTGCCCAAGCGCAAGAAGAAGATGTTAACGATTGCCGAAAAGGTAAACGTTTTGGATTTGTTGAAGGCTACGATTCTTTTTATTTAAAAAGCAGGAAAGGAATATAAGATCTACGGCTGCAGCGTCCTTTTAACCAGGGTGCAAAACGAGTTGTAAGTGGATGTAATAAGGCAGTAGTCTGGATGGAATCTGCTTTAGGGATTTGGATTGAAGACTGCCAGAAGAAGAACAACGGCAGTGCTACACAATCGCCTGAAGTGGCTCCTTTACAAGGGCTGTAACGCTCTCCTTTGTTGTGCAGTAAAATTAAACTCATTGTTATCGGACAAGTCATCGTGTCACTGTTGGTGAGTAACCATAATTAATTTTCTTCTTACAGTGCTTAGTACATGTATGTACGTTTAGTGTCACTGTACACACATTTACTGTATACTATTTTTCTTGCATTGTACGTATTTATTGCTGGTGACCTGTCTATCGTAATGGCTGTAACATATGTGATATCGGAGACACTCAATATCTTTAAAATAATATTTAGGTTTTACTGTATATAAACAGTGTGTGTTTAAATACATAATTTCAATGAATCTTACCTAATATCTAAGAGAATACAAAGGGATTATGCTGTATAACGCTGCGGGGAATATTTATAAACAGTGCGGGAGAGTTTATAAGGGCTTAAAATATATAAAAATAACCATACAAACATATGGTTTCTACTTCGCGGATTTTCACCTATCGCGGAGGGGTCTGGAACGCAACCCCCGCGATGGAGGAGGGATTACTGTATTCTGGTTATGAGGTTTATTTTTTATTTAGACTTTGCTTAAAATTAGAGTTAAAATTTATTTCCGTCTTAATTTGTTTGCTTATTTAATGCTGTCAGGGTGTGTAACTTGCGCTTCTACATTTGCAACGGCTTCACTATGCACTGTCTCTTCTGTTGTTCTCTTTAGTGTAGTTAGTTTTGAATTCAAGAAGGCCCTACAGTGCTAGGTTAGTTTACTAACTTTAATTCTTGAGTAATGTTTTTTTAATTTGATTCTTGGTTGTCTGTTTTGTTGTGCCAGTTTTACTCCTTAATGATTCGTTTACATTTACTTATTTGGAGACTTATGACATCGAAGATACAATTGGTTTCATTTCTTTTGGTTTTCCAGTTGGAGCATTGGGTGAAGTGGGTTGCTCAGGGTCACACAGTGACAGTAGCAGGTGTGGCGAGTGACTGGGGCTACTGCCCAGCCGGGACGCCCAGGAGGACAGGAGGAGGGCTTAAGCCTTCCTCAGACCACATGGGGGCGACCACCCTGGTACTTTTGGGGGCCACAGGTACAGAGCTTTGAAGCTCAACCCTGTAGGGGCCTGTGGTCATAGCCAGGGGGCACCCCAATGCCTTGGGAGCCCTGGACCTCAGCACTTCCACCACACCCGGAAGTGCTGGGGGGAAGAGAAATTGGGGACACCCAGAGTGCTTCCGGTTTCACAGCCGGCACTTCCACCACACTGGGTGGAAGATTGTCAGGTGGCACCTGGAGCACATCCGGGTGACTATAAAAGGGGCCGCCACCCTCCGTTCATGAGTTTTGAGTCAGGTGGAAGACGGAGGAGGTCTGGAGGAGAGACAAGGAGGCGGCCTGAGGAAAGAGGCAGTGTGGTATTGGCCTGGACTTTGGGGTTTGTGATGCTCTTTAATTGTAAATAGTGACTGTGAATAAACGTGTGGTGGTGCTTAAAACGATGTCTGCTTGTCTGTGTCTGGAGCAAGTTCCACACAGGATTTGAACCCACAACCTCAGGGTTTGAAGTCTAAAGCCTTAACCACTGCACTGTATTGCCCACTGCCTTACTATGATGTCACCTAACCAATCATCCACTGGTCTTTTTGATTTTCACAGGGGAGTTAAGACACTCCACATACTGTATCTCTTGACATGTGCTAATTCTCATATCCAAGTTTCTGGTTATTTCAAAACAATACTTCATGTGTTAGTTATTTCAGATCTGATTAGGGAGTTCAGACCATTTAGCCCAACGAGCTTGTCCATCCTATTCAACTTGATTGTCCAAAATAATATCGAGTCAAGAGATCCCTAAAATCCTTTTCTCTGCCACACTACCTGTTAATTTATGTAATTTATTACTTATGCATATGGTTGTTTGCATAAAGAAAAACATTCTAACATTTGTGTGAAATCTGCCCTTAACAAGTTTCCAGCTATGTCCTTGTGTTGTTGCAGAATTTATCTTAAAGTAACAGCTGGGATTCACTGCACTAATTCCTTTCATAATTTTAAACACATCAGTCATGTCACCTCTTAATCTCTGCTTGCTTAAACTGAAAAGGCTCCTCTCGTTCAATCTCTCCTTATACAGTAGCTCATACCTCCGAGCCCTGGAATCAGCCTAGTCTCTGGACATTCTCTACAGCTGCTGTATGTTTTCTGTAATATGGAGACCAAAACTGCACCCAGTACTCCAGATGAGGCCTCACCAGTGTGTTATAAAGCTTGAGCAGAACCTCCCTGGACTTGTGCTCTACACATCAGGGCGCTATATAACCTAACATTCTGTTTGCCTTCTTCTTGGCTTCTGAACACTGACTGGCAGTTAACAGTGTCGAGTCCACTATGACTCCTAAATCTGTCTCATACAGTAAGGTGTGCTTTCGATTTTCAGAACTTTCACATTGTGTATTCAAACCTAACATTTTTACTTGTATCTATGTGTAATACTTTACATTTACAGTCATTAAATTTCATCTGCTACAAATTTGCCTAAGCCTGTATGCTACCCAAGTCTATCTAAAATGATTCAACGGATTCCAGAATATCTGCCCATCTACCTAGCTTGGTATCATCTGCAAACTTAACCAGCTTATTAATTATGTTTTTGTTCAGATCATTTATTTATGTTAAAAAAAGCAGTGGCCCCATTATAAAGAACAGCAGCCATTAAAAAGACCCACTTCCCTGTGTATTGTCTGCGTATCATCTTATATTTATGTATTTATTTTGCTGTCTTTTCTATGTTATTTTTTTGATTCAAGTTTCAAAATTTGCTGTCTTCCTCTTCTTTGAATTGTATGGTTCTTTAATGTGTATAATCAAACTTTATTAATTAAAGAGGCAGTCGAGTGCTGAGTCAAGAGCTTTCCCTACTTTTGTTATTCAGCTTACCTAAGATCGATTGTAACTTTTTGATTTTATTTCTTCTGGTTTTGAATCCTTGGCTGTCATTTTCTGATTTAGATTTTTTGACGTATTTTGTTTGCCTCTGAAGTATATAAAAGAAAACGTTATTGCTTTATTGTTTTTTTCTTGATTTTTCCTTAAATGAGCTCTTTAATATTCAGTTACCTTGCGTTTTTGTCTGTTGGGCCAAGGGTTTTTAACTCTCCCTTGTAGAGTTTGTAAGGCTTACTTTATATTTTAAGTCATATTAAAGTTGTAAGGCCTAGTGCTTGCCTCCCGATGTCATATTCTCTCCCGGTACACATGGTGGCAGCATCTCACTGGTGGGACACCCATAGGAATATCCGCAGGACATGCTGGGATTTGCAGTCCCATGTGACAGCCCTGATGAGTGTCTTGGGTGCAGCCAGGTGGACATGCAGGAGATCATTATAACCTTTTCAAAGGACTTCTGCCTGACCTGGCAATGTCTCCAGTGGGCAGTGCAATGGGACTGGCAGTACTCCCTGGTCTGGCATGAAAGAAGCTGAGTTTCCTGCAAGGGAGGAGCGTAGTCAAAGCTTCAAAGGATGTGTGGAAATCGGAAAGAAATGTATTGTTGTGTTGTGTTACTGCAGAAGAGAATTTGGAGAACAATGGAGGTATTGTAAATAAAGAAGATCTTGTGTTTGAACCCAGGACTGTGTTGTCTAATCGTCTAGTTGTGTCGGGGAGTTTGGGGTGTTTCTATACCCCCTGGTGGTCACCCAGTGTAAATTAGACAATGCTGTGTAAAAATAAAAATATATGAATTTTATGGTTTAATAAATTAATTTTATAAGCAGTTCTTTGTTGGTTGGAACTATCATAATGTATACATTTAAAGTTGTACTCATAAGTTTACGTACCCTTGCAGAATTTGTAAGATGTGCACCACACTTTTAAGAAAAGATGACTGATCAGACAAAACACACTTCATTTACTTTTAACGGAATCCAAATTAAATTATAGCGATCAAGGAGCTGGAGTGAGGACGGCTGGCTGCGTAAGGCCGAGAAGGCAGCGGGGGTCACCAGTTAAAGAATGCACCGGGCTTGTTTTTAAAGAGGCTGCTTCCAGCATTGTTTTAACTTCGTTGTATTTAATGAAGTCTTTTTTCTATTGGATTTTAACCTCCACCTCACTGAAAACACTGCACTTTATTTAATTTGGACTTTGTTTTAGGGTGCACTTGCCACTTTTTGCACCATCCCCTTGCTCCATTGTATAGTAGTGCCTCACTGTCATGCTCATTGGTAACGTTACCAAATGCGACGGGTTTAAGGGCTCCCGGAAGCGAGATGGGAGCATGCAGTGAACCCACATCATCACACACTTTACCTGAAAACTGTAATCTCCTCTCCACCCTGTTCCTCCTCACTTCCTTCATACCAGAACTCGACTCATGCAAGGTTAGTTTATGGTTAGTTTTTGTATTACAGATTTTTCAAATGTTCATTTTTCGGTTCGTAGCGTGAATTGTTGCAATGTTACTTTTCTTGGTTATTAAATTACAGATTTTTCATTTTTTTCCCTGTGCTTAAAACTCATTAAAAAAGTGTTTACAGCAATCGGTTCATAAGGCTATGTGTGAACTACTGCAAGGTTAGTTTTCTTGGTTGTTTATGGTTAGTTTTTGTATAAATTACGGATTTTTCAAATGTTCATTTTTTCCCTGTGCTTAAAACTCATTAAAAAAAAGTGTTTACAGCGATCGGTTCATAAGGCTATAGCGTGACCTCTTGAAATGTTAGTTTTCTCTGTTCAAGGTTTTCTCAGTGTTATTCAATGTTTTTATTACACTGTGCATTCTATGGTATAATTAACTATTTTTGTGCTTAAAAATCGTTAAAAACAATATATTTACATATAGCAACGTATGGTCCTGAACGGATTAATGGTATTTACATACAATCCTATGGGGGAAATTACTTTGGGTCCCAACTAAATCGGGTTGTGACCAGAGTTTTTGAACGAATGGTCGTGACCCGAGGTTCCACTGTACTTCTGTTTTCCAAACAATGACCAATAGTTCACAAATTCTGCCAGGGTATGTAAACTTATGAGCACAACTATATGTATTGCAAAAAAACAGAGGAAGAAAGGAAAAAAGTTGAGGCTCTGCTCTGGATACAACTTCAGACTGAAAATAAAAGGAAACAGAAATCAAATCAGATTATTATCATTGTTGATGCTGCGCCTCTGAGCTGATGACTGAAAGAATAATTTTTTTTAGATATGGAGCTCCTTCTTCTTCTAAAGCAGGTTGCAAACAGAAAGACGACTTTCGGTTGAACGGTGATTTAAACAGCCAGGTGACTAGAAGAGGCGGGACTTGTGGTGATTATACCAGAAGTGACGTCATGCATCTTGTGGCAGCTCTTCTTCCACTGTAGAGGAACAGAAACTGCATTAGTGACGATGCTTCGCTCTCTCTGTCTTCTAATCCCATGATAACCTGAACCACTACCCATGAGACAATCCCCAGGCTCATGTATATGACAACATATACAAATGAAACACCCATCAAATACATCCTGCTTATTGTACAGTAAATGAATTATAAACAGGAAGGATAAACAGGGTATGAAAGAAAATAAGTGCAATAAGTATAGATGAAAAAATATTAACAAAACAAAAGAACATGTAATTTTGAAGATTTAATATGTATACTTCTTAGACGCATGTGCAAAAATGTAAAGTGGGAATGCTTTTAAAAATAATGCCATGAATAATTTGTATTCATTAATAAACTTCCTAGAAAGTACAGTAAATAGAAAACATTAATGAAATCAATATTTACTGTGACCACCCTTTTCCTTTTCTTAAAATCATGTCACATTAGAGGACTTTTTCAGCGCTTTTCAGTCGTGGCCTTCTTTTACATAATCATAGCAGGTCGGAGGCAATTGGCAGCGCACTGCCTGAAGGTCGGTCAGATAATGTGGCATAACCAGCGACTCACTCCAACTAGACTGCGACTCGCTCCAGTAACATCAAACCGGTTTGATTTTCTCTTTTGTTGTAGGGGTGAACTCTGTGTGCATGAGAGCTGACAACCAGTGAATGCTCATGTGGAAGTACAAAGCATAAAAGACAGCAACGAGGAATAAGGAATGCGGCATGGAAAAAAGAAAAAAAAGGCTGTGGCAGAACTCACTGTACCTGTTAACCCTTCATACGCCACCAGCTCCATTAGACAGTGTGGGGACTTTGGACCTCCCAAACAGAAGAGAGGCTTGTCTGTCTGATATCTTGTGTTTTAAATACCATGACAGCATGGGGAAAAAAGGGTAGAAATTGTAGCTGAACTGACCACAATGGTTATTTAACCCTTCATACAGCACCAGCTCCATCAGGTAGTATGCTATTGGCTGACAGAAAAGGGGGTTGGCACAATGTGCTGGAAGATCAGCACTCGATTGGTAAATGTGATATATCATGTCATTTTCTAACCCTCTTACTCCTGAACAGGGTCACGGGAGGAGAGGGAGCCTATCCCAGCTAGCATAGAGTACAAGGCAGGAACAAATCTTGGACAGAACGCCAGTCCATCGCAGGATGAACACACACACCCTTCAACCACACAATATGGCTAATTTAGTATTGTCAATCCACTATGGCCTTCAAGGTGGCACTTAACTCCCAACACCCAACACAGACAGGTACAGACACAAGTTCTTTCACACACATGGCTTTTATTCAGCTGTGGGAAACGCTTCCTTTTCATTTTCCCATATGCGCCAAAGCACAATGCAAAAGCACAATAGTAACAATAAAGCAATCAGCACTCTTCTCTCTCATCTTTCTTTATCTCTCCTTCCACCTCCATTCCTGCTCCATCAAACTTTGTCCTCCACCTCCCGACTCTGGCTTCTGGAGCAGTGGCAGCTGGCTCTTTTAATCCTTTATTAACCTGTTAGTGTGATCTGGAAGCACTTCTGGGTAAGGCAGAAGCCCAACAAAGTAGGGCTCCCCAATCCCTGCTGCACCCCCTGGCAGCACCCATAGAACCCAACAGGGCTGTACCAAACTCCAGCTTCCATGAAGCTCTGTGGGAATCCGAGGCACTGCTATAACCCAGTGGGGCTGCCACCTAGCTCCCCAGGGGAGATAATGCCCTGTGCCTGTTTTCTTACCCAGGCCTTCCCGGCAAGATAAGGGTCCTGGTGGTCCGCCACACCACCTAATCTGCAGACCTTTGGACTATGGAAGGAAACCAGAGCTTCCGGAGGAAACCCACGTAGACATGAGGAAAACATGCCCAGCAATTTTCAGCCGTTTAAATTGATGTGGTCTGGTGACAAGATCCGCAACTGTGGTCTGCAAATCTGACATACCGCACAATTACAAGTAATCAGCTTTAGATGCACCATCCACTTTCTGAAGGTCCACATGTGGTCCATGGTTCCAGACATTGTTGAAGGTCTTGCCACAGTTCCACTGCAGGCTTTGGACACCTCCCTGTTGAGACTGCATGATGGATAATAATCTGTCTGTACTTCTTAGCAGAGTGGGGCCAGCAATTTCAATTAAATCATCAACTGTGTGTGGGGAAATGCAGCCACAGACCTGTAGGCAACCTCCACCATGCTTGAAGGCATTCATCCACGTAGTGCTCTCCAGCCCAAACTGCCTGCCTTCAGTTTGTAACACAATTTTTGCATTTTGACTTGTCAGTCCAGAGCAATAACTGCCATTTTTCTACACCCCAATGTGGTAGAAATCAAACTTATTGATTGAAGAAAGAAACTTATCCTCTACTAGGACAAGTGTGATAAAAACCGTTTGAGTCATTAATCATGCAGAAGGAAAACTTGACCATTACGTCTTTAATTATCTCCTCAGCAAATGCCAAACAGGGAGCAATCATCACAGCAGTCTGTTACAGAATGATCAAAAATGAAAGGACAGAGGTCCATTTTATAAGCAACTGAGTTTACACAACAGTGTCAATCAATGCATACTTTTGACTCTGATTGATTTGTTGGTCTATACACAAATGACTTATATACAATAAAAGTCTATTTCATTATATTCTTATTCTTCTCATATCCTTTGGGTTTAGCTCTCACCCTTGAGATTTTTGTGTATGTCCAGTTATTTTTGTTTGCAGGACATCTGCTGATCTCTTAATCATCCCTTGGTACATTTTGTGTATTACCGTACATCGACCTTTTAATCCTTTCAGGAGCTCTGTTTGTGACATTTTAAAACAAAGCCTTATATAAACTGCTCAGAAAATTAAAGGAACACTTTTTAATGAGAGTATAGCATCAAGTCAATGAAACTTCTGGGCTCTTGATCTGGCCAGTTCAGTAACAGAGGGGGTTGTTAATTAGTTCCAGCTGCTTTGGTGTTCATGAAATTAACAACAGGTGCACTAGAGGGGCAACAATGAGATGACCCCCAAAACAGGAATGGTTTAACAGGTGGAAGCCACTTACGTTTTTCCCTCCTCATCTTTTCTGACTGTTTTTTCACTAGTTTTGCATTTGGCTACGGTCAGTGTCACTACTGGTAGCATGAGGTGATACCTGAACCCTACAGAGGTTGCACAGGTAGTCCAACTTCACCAGGATGCCACATCAATACGTGCCATTGCCAGAAGGTCTGCTGTGTCTCCCAGCACCGTCTCAAGGGCATGGAGGAGATTCCAGGAGACAGGCAGTTACTCTAGGAGAGCTGGACAGGGCCGTAGAAGGTTCTTAACCCATCAGAAGGACCGGCATCTGCTCCTTTGGGCAAGGAGGAACAGGATGAGCACTGCCAGAGCCCTACAAAATGACCTCCTGCAGGCCACTGGTGTGAATGTCTCTAACCAAACAATCAGAAACAGACTTCATTATGGTGGCCTGAGGGCCCGACATCCTCTATTGGGCCTTGTGCTCACTGCCCGGCACCATGGAGCTTGATTGGCACTTGCCATAGAATACCAGAACTGGCAGGTCCATCACTGGTGCCCTGTGCTTTTCACAGATGAGAGCAGGTTCACGCTGAGCACATGTGACAGACGTGAAAGGGTCTGGAGAAGCCGTGGAGAATGTTATGCTGCCTGTAACATCGTTCAGCATGACCGGTTTGGTGGTGGGTCAGTGATGGTCTGGGGAGGTATATCCATGGAGGGACACACAGACCTCTACAGGCTAGACAATGGTACCTTAACTGCCATTAGTTATTGGGATGAAATCCTTGGATCCATTGTCAGAACTTGTGCTGGTGCAGTGGGTCCTGAGTTCCTCCTGGTGCATGACAATGCCCAGCCTCATGTGGCAAGAGTGTGCAGACAAATCCTGGAGGTTGAAGGAATTGATACCATTGACTGGCCCCCACACTCACCTGACCTAAATCCAATCGAACACCTCTGGGACATTATGTTTCGGTTCATTTGATGCCGCCAGGTTGCACCTCAGACTGTCGAGGAGCTAAGTGATGCCCTGGTCCAGATCAGGGAGGAGATCCCCCAGGATACCATCTTTCGTCTTATTAGGAGCATGCCCCCCCCTGCCCCCAACGTTGTCACGCATGCATACAAGCATGTGGGAGCTGTAAAAACTACTGAGTACAATTCTGAGTTGCTGCAATGAAATTTGGGCAAAATGGACTAGCCTGCCGCATCGTTTTTTCACTTTGATTTTTGGGGTGTCTTTAAATTCAGCCCTCTGTAGGTTGATAATTTTCATTTCCATCAAACGATGTGGCATCCTTTCATCCCTAACACATCCCTAGCCAGTCCATATCAGTATAAATATTAAGCAGGAGGTTTTTTCCCATTGAGATCTGATGTGTTTTCAAAGTGTTCCTTTAATTTTTTTGAGCAGTTTATTTCAATGTGCACTGCAAACCAAAATACTGTTACCTACACATTATTCTCTCACCTCAATTGTTGTGTTTTCATAGAAAGGTAAGCATGGGTCAGTCATTTGACTTCATTTCCAAGTCAGAAGAATGCTATTTTGGTCACATGAAGACCACTTCTGGTAACACCTCACCCAACTATAGATGGATATACCAGCGTCCTGGTGCTTTCTGCCAATTTTGCACCGATGGAAGCGTTGGATGTCTTCTAATTTTGAAGGGGAGTAAGCTCGGTGTATTTCTGATTTGCTGCACTCAGTTACACTCTATTTAAATTATTCACGTGATCAGAAGAATATGTGACTATTCATATTGATTTATTCATATACTCCTTCTATACTTGACATGATTGTTCTTTAATTTTAAAGTTACCATCGTTCTTACCACAAAGATGTTGGCTTTTTGTGTGTCTTTTAAAAAAGATTTGATCCAATCAATAAATAAATCAAATAAAGTGTTGCTTGAGTTGTGTTTTACTTACAAGCTTAACAGTATGCAATAATACAGTATGTACCTTTCAGTATGAATCTATAAGGAGTCTGTTTGTTAGATTTATAAAATATCTAAAAATTTAACTTTATTCATTTATTCTTCTTGCAAAAATATGACCTACTGATCACATTACAGATTCTATCATTGTTCTCCTCTATAATGTGACACTCTTCACAGATTTGCTCCAGTAAGGTTTAGAAGCTTTTTCCCAATATTTGTAGCAAATCTCAATTAAAGTGTAAGTTTAAACAAGTTACTTGCAAAGTACGAGGTCTGTTTTGCTGTTTTCTGGCATGTGAACTGCACTTTAAAATTCACTGGCCGCCAAACGCTGAGATTGGAGTTCCCATTTCTGTCAGAGATGCGTCCAGACTTTGATTGCCGCACAATGAATTCCAAGTGGTGTGTGGCTCACTGTTTGCCAAAAATTGGATGAATAATCTGCAAACAAGGACAAGAGAGGAGAGATGCAAATAACAAAAGAAAGGCGTTTCCAAGGCAACAAATACGGCCAAGTGGTGTCACATGGGCTTACCATTGAAATCTCTTGGTTGGGATTTCTCTCGGCTCACTTGGGCCATTCCAATGACAACATGACGGCGAGCGCAGCTGTTTTTAACCTCAGCCACACGGCAGACTTGGGCACCGTGAACAGGGAGCAGGATGACGGCTCTATAGCTGGTAAGTGCTCACTTTTCTTTTCAGTCCTATTGATGTCAGGATGCACTTTGCCTGCAGAAGTCCTGCAAAATGAAAGGAAAGCGGAAAGTTAAAGCAAAAAACTTGCAAGATTTAATGAAGTGGTGCATCAATAGCAAAAATTTCCTTAACTTTAGGTGACTTTCACAAGTGCTGTCTAAGTCAATGACAAGACGTATTTTAACTAACATTTCACATTAACTCAGAGTGGGCTGAAATTAAAGAAATGTAGGAGATCTTCATCATATTTGCAATATACTTTTCATAACGCTCACAGTGCAGGGCACTAGATTAAATATTGTTTGGGTTTTGGTGTCACCCAGAGTCCTAGCAATAAAACATGTCCAACTGGCATTCGCAAGCAACTTGCTTGGTACTCCCCCCAATTACATTTAATTTTTTTTTCTTGCAACTGGCCTCCTCCTCTAAGTTCATGAATCTTCAAGTAAAGTAGTCAAGCAGTCAGAGGGGGTCAGCATGGCTCTTTGGTGACGGGTCTTAAACTTGATCCATCAGGTGAGACTCCTGGCACCCATCTTACAGTTAGGACTGCTGCACAGACTTCTCTGGGAGTTTTTTCCTCAAGATAGATAATAAATATCCAACTGCTAAAATATATGAAAGTCACACTTGAGCTATGTTTTTTAATTAAAAACACTGAACCAGGTGGCACAGTGGTTAGCCCTCCTTTGATGTATGTCTGCCTTGGCACTGTCTGGGTGCAGTTTGCTTGTTCTATCCATGATTTAGTGCATGTTCTTCTAAATATTCTGTTTTTCTCCCCAAAGATATGTGCGCCGGGCTATTTAGTAACATTAAACTTGACCCAAAGGTGTGAGTCTGGGTGTGCCCATGAGTGTGTCCTGCAATGGACTGCTATGCTGAAAAGGCTTAGGCTAGTTTCAGGTGATTAGAATGGTGATGTTTTAATTACTGTATGTATTAGTCACCTTGAATAAATGTATGTGCTGAATAAGGAATAATAATAATAAAATAATGCTGTTGATGCCCACCAACATAGTTCTAGCTGAAGAAAATGGGGATGCCATATTGGAACCAAAGACTGTGTTGTCTGAAGCAATCGAGGTCTTTTGGAAGCGCTCTCTTTCTATATGCTGTATATGTTAATGTACCTTTATTATCTATCTATCTATCTATAAATGAATGAATTAATCAATCAATAATATAGTGCCTTTATTATCTATATATCATAGTGCCTTTCTTTATCTGTATCTCTAGCCATCCATCCATTCATCCATCTATTAATCATAGTGCCTTTTGTTATCCATCTATTATATAGTGCCTTTCGTATCTATCTATCTATCTATCTATCATATAGTGCCTTTATTATCTATCTATAGTCATATGAAAAAGTTTGGGAACCCCTCTCAGCCTGCATAATAATTTACTTTCAACAAAAAAGGTAACAGTGGTATGTCTTACATTTCCTAGGAACATCTGAGTACTGGGGTGTTTTCCGAACAAAGATTTTTAGTGAAGCAGTATTTAGTTGTGTGAAATTAAATCAAATGTGAAAAACTGGCTGTGCAAAAATTTGGGTCCCCTTGTAATTTTGCTGATTTGAATGCATGTAACTGCTCAGTACTGATTACTTGTAACACCAAATTGGTTGGATTAGCTCGTTAAGCCTTGAACTTCATAGACAGGTGTGTCCAATCATGAGAAAAAGTATTTAAGGTGGTCAATTGCAAGTTGTGCTTCCCTTTGACTCTCCTCTGAAGAGTGACAGCATGGGATCCTCAAAGCAACTCTCAAAAGATCTGAAAACAAAGATTGTTCAGTATCATGGTTTAGGGAAAGGTTATAAAAAGAAGAGGTTTAAACCGTCAGTTTCAACTGTAAGGAATGTAATCTGGAAATGGAAGGCCACAGGCACAGTTGCTGTTAAACTCAGGTCTGGCAGGTCAAGAAAAATACAGGAGCGGCATATGCGCAGGATTGTGAGAATGGTTACAGACAACCTACAGATCACCTCCAAAGACCTGCAAGAACATCTCGCTGCAGATGGTGTATCTGTACATCATTCTACAATTCAGCGCAATTTGCACAAAGAACATCTGTATGGCAGGGTGATGAGAAAGAAGCCCTTTCTGCACTCACGCCACAAACAGAGTCGCTTGTTGTATGCAAATTCTCATTTAGACAAGCCAGATTCATTTTGGAACAAAGTGCTTTGGACTGATGAAACTAAAATTGAGTTATTTGGGCATAACAAGGGGCGTTATGCATGGAGGAAAAAGAACACAGCATTCCAAGAAAAACACCTGCTACCTACAGTAAAATATGGTGGTGGTTCCATCATGCTGTGGGGCTGTGTGGCCAGTGCAGGGACTGGGAATCTTTTCAAAGTTGAGGGACACATGGATTCCACTCAGTATCAGCAGATTCTGGACACCAATGTCCAGGAATCAGTGACAAAGCTGAAGCTGCGCCGGGGCTGGATCTTTCAACAAGACAACGACCCGAAACACTGCTCAAAATCCACTAAGGCATTCATGCAGAGGAACAAGTACAACGTTCTGGAATGGCCATCTCAGTCCCCAGACCTGAATATAATTGAAAATCTGTGGTGTGAGTTAAAGAGAGCTGTCCACGCTCGGAAGCCATCAAACCTGAATGAACTAGAGATCTTTTGTAAAGAGGAGTGGTCCAACAACCACAATCCAGACTCTCATTGGAACCTACATGAAGTGTTTAGAGACTGTAATTTCTGCAAAAGGCGGATCTACTAAATATTGATTTCATTTCTTTTTTGTGGTGCCCAAATTTATGCACCTGCCTGATTTTGTTTGAACAATTATTGCACACTTTCTGTAAATCCAATAAACTTCATTTCACTTCTCAAATATCACTGTGTGTGTCTCCTATATGATATATTTAACAGACATTTTTTATCGCAACAACCAACGATTTATACAGGAAAATAATGACTATTAACAAGGTTGCCCAAACTTTTGCATCCCACTGTATTTGGTCATTTGGTCAAAAAGTGCTTTGCATGGCGGAAGAAAAACACCGCATTCCAAGAAAAACACCTGCTACCTACTGTCCAATTTGTTGGAGGTTCCATCATGCTGTGGGGCTGTGTGGCTAGTTCAGGGACTTGTTAAAGTCGAGGGTCGGATGAATTCAATCCAATATCAACAAATTCTTCAGGATAATGTTCAAGCATTAGTCACAAAGTTGAAGTTACGCAGGGGTTGGATATTCCAACAAGACAATGACCCAAAACACAGTTTGAAATCTACAAAGGCATTCATGCAGAGGGAGAAGTACAATGTTCTGGAATGGCCATCATAGTCCCCTGACTTGAATATCATCAAAAATTTATGGGATGATTTGAAGCTGGCTGTCCATGCTCGGCAGCCATCAAATTAAACTGAAATGGAGAGATTTTATATGGAAGAATAGTCAACAATACCTCCATCCAGAATCCAGACACTCATCAAAGGCTATAGGAGGCGTCTAGAGGCTGTTATATTTGCAAAAGGAAGCTCAACTAAGTATTGATGTAATATCTCTGTTTGGGTGCCCAAATTTATGCACCTGTCTTATTTTGTTATCATGCATATTGCATATTTTCTGTTAATCCAATAAACTTAATGTCACTGCTGAAATACTGTTTCCATAAGGCATGTGATATATTAAAGGGAAGTTGCTACTTTGAAAGCTCAGCCAATGATTAACAAAAATCCAAAGAATTAAGGGGGCTTCCCAAACTTTTTCATATGACTGTATCTATCTATCAATTATATAGTGCCTTTATTATCAATCTATCATATAGTGCCTTTATTATCTATCTATCTATCTATTTATCATATAGTGCCTTTACTTTCTATCTCCATATGTCATATTGCTCTATCTCTACTGATCCTGCTGGGAGTGAATGGAGATGGACAGGGATGCACATATGCAGTAAATCTGGAGCTATCAGGTAAATGACAGAATGACATTTGAACTGCCGATGAGCCGTGAGAAATAACTTCATGTTACTATCCAGTTAAAATAACCACAGAAAATGTGTTTTGAAAATGAAAGCAGAAAACCTGTGACAAGTGAAAAGTGCAAACACAGAGATGCTCTAGTACCAAAATTCTAAAACTAAATTCATTAAACATAAACTTCATGTATTTGTAGTTTTACACTCCATTGTGTAATTTATAATGATATAATCTTATTCTGTAAAAGTCTGCTCATGACATAGTAGCCTGCTAATGGACTGTCTTCTTTGTCTTTTCAGAATTTAAGCACTTCAACATTGCCATCACTTCACTGGCTCTCTGCATCCTGACTGCCACTGGTATCTTTTGTAGTTTCTCCTACTGCAATAAACGGAGGTATAATATATCTTTGATTTCATATGAAATTTTATGCATATGTAACACTAATACTCATTTTCTATCTATTCTCTATCTACTATAGAGTGCTTTTCCTATCTATCTCTTTAAATATCTATTTCAAATAGCACCTTATGTTATCTATCAAATAGTGCATTGCCTGTCAATTATAAAGTGCCTTTCCTATCCATGTCTCCATTGTAAGTAAATTGTAAAGTACAAAGTACAAGTCTTAGGACCCTTATGGCAGGGGTTTTCAAACTCAGCCCTGAGGACCCCAGGTGGCTGCAGTGTTTTGTTTCTACCAGTTTCACCATCAGGGAATCATTTTACCTCTAACTGATCTCATTATTTAATTAGCTCTTCTCTTTTGGCATTTAGAAAAGAACAACAGTGTGATTTTTACATTTATAAGACGTTTAGAAATATTTGTATTTTTGATGACTTAACTCTTCTTTTCTACCTGTGTCGTTTGCTCCTTTAATTGTATCCTGATGATGGCAACAATGAGCAGAGAAGAAAACCTGGGAATGCTTAAAGTTGAAACTACTTCAATGTCAGACTCAATGGTGTCCTCATTAGTAAAAGATGGATTAGAAAATCAGAACATCTGGGAAAACAGCATAAAAATGGTGATGATAATACAGTATATATATATTTTTAAATCAGGTTTAAAAAACACACACACACACACACACTTAATTATCCCCATGTGAAATACAAAAATGCTTAGTACATCCATCCATCCATTATCCAACCCGCTATATCCTAACTACAGGGTCACGGGGGTCTGCTGGAGCCAATCCCAGCCAACACAGGGTGCAAGGCAGGAAACAAACCCCGGGCAGGATACCAGCCCACCGCAGATGCTTAGTACATTCTCATAAAAATTTACCAAACATAGTGTGGTCCCCGACCAGGAGGACGAGAGGAGGGCTTGTGCATCCACCAGACCGCGAGGGGGTGTCCGCCCTGGTTATGTTGGGGGCCTCGGGTAAAGGGCTTGGAAGCCCAGCCCTATAGGGACCCGTGGCCACCGCCAGGCGGCGCCCCGATGCCTTGGGGACCTGTTACCCCAGCACTTCCGCCACACCAGGAAGTGCTGGGGGGAAGATTTAGGACGGCACCCGGAGAGCTGCCGGGAGGACAGCCGGCACTTCCACCACGCTGGGGCGTGGCCAGAGGAGGAATGCCGGGAACACCTGGGGCTCATCCGGGGACTGTTTAAAAGGGGCCGTCTCCCTTCATTCGAGGCTAGAGTCGGGTGGAAGAAGGACAAGGCAAGAAAGGAGAGTGGAGGCGGCCCGAGAAGAAGGCATTTGTGGCCAGGACTGTGTTTTGGGGATTGTGCACTGAATTGGGTCTGTGTGACCATTGTAAATAGTGTAAATAATAAACGTGTGGTGGTGAGTAACAACATATCCGCCTGTCTGTGTAGTTAAGTCATTTCTACATTGACCCCTAAACATACTTAATAGGAAAGAGCAGCTCATCTAATTAGCCTAGAAGTCCAATTCAAAACAGAGGTTGGTTGGAACAAAAACCTGCAGCCAAGGGGAGTCCCCAGGACTGAGTCTGAGAGGTACAGGCTTACGAGAAGAACCTGCGAGTTGTAGAGGACTCGAAATTATCTGCAACCAGACAGTGCGAAGAAGCCATTAAGAGGGCCAATAGAATGTTAGGCTATATGTGATGATGTGAGAAGGTTATGCTGAAGCTTTAAAACAGTCTGGTGATGCCTCATCTGGAATCCTGTGTGCAGCTTTGGTCTCCAGGCTACAAAAAGGACATAGCAGGGCTGGAAAAAGTCCAGAAGAGAGCCTTAGGCTGATTCCAGGGCTACAGGGTAAGAGTTAGGAGGAGCGATTGAAGGAGTTGAACCTTTTCAGTTTAAGCAAACCAAGATTAAGAGGTGACATGATTGAAGAATCTAAAATTAAGAAAGGAATTAGTTCAGTGGATTGAGGTTGTGACTTTAAAATCAAGAACACAAGGGCACGGCTGAAAAGTTGTTAAGGGCACGACAAAGAATGAAAGACTCATGAAACAAATTACCAAGTAGTGCATTGAAGAGTGGAACTTTAGGGATGTAAAGATCTCAACTTGATTTTATTTTTGAACAATTTAGGCGAGTAGAATGGTTGAGCTTATTGTACTGAATAGGCTGTTCTTATCATCATTGCTGTGCTTTTCTATTTGTCTTAGTTACACCTTATCTATTTATCTGTCTGCATATTATAAAATACCTTTCCTATCTATATATCTCACTATAATCTAGTGCCTTTCCTATCTATCTATTACGCGTATATGGTGTGTTTCCTATCTATCTATCTATCTATTACCCTCCATGTTTGCTTATCTATGTTCCTTTTGTAAAATAGTTGCCTTCTGTTTAACTTTATTTATCTTTAGTTGCTTCTTATTTCTCTGTCAACAAAAGTCAGTAAAAGAGAATAACCTTTTCAGTTAAATTAAGGCCTTTGCCCATGTGGATTTAGGGGATGACCCAGAAGAACACCTCCTAGGTAACCAGTTTAACTCTTTCAAGGCTGGCGTCGACGTATAATGATGTACAGTAGTATCTTCACGCAGCTGTCGGTCGCTACACGAAAGCATTCAGCACAACGATCAGCTAGGGACTCACCGATCAGCTGACGCTGGTTCATCACTTTCGTTTTTGATCTCCAGATCACTTGCATCAAAATCAGAGTGCGGTATGTCTGAGTACGATTCAGCAATAATACGCAAAACGTTGTCTACGGAGTATTTTGCTTTGCACATTCCCTATTCTCTCTTATCAGATCCTCCTTTAGCTCTGGCGGCAGGCGCCTGCATGAAAACAGCTGAAAAAATATTCAGCCTCAAAGAGTTAAAAGAGGTGCCACGGGCCACTGGCAAAAAAAAGACTTTTCATTGTCTATGGGGTCCTGTGTTGAAGGCAGAGGAGAGGTAATACTGGTGGACTCTTAGGCTCTTTTGAGTTTATCAACACTTTTTCAACTGCCTTTGTTCATCTCTAACTCATGTTTTATTAAAACACTAGCCACACCACCTGTCAAAGACAGATAAGAGAACAGTTTAAAAATCTTTTCCATCACTTTAACATCTTTACTCTGTATTCGCACATGTGTGACCATCTCTTCACTGGTGCTCCATCTCTCGAGCACAAACCCAGAAAATGTTCTTCTCAGACTGGCATTATTTTTGAAGGTGTTATTGAAGATGACTCACTGCATGCCACCCATTCCACATTTCCTCCTCGTTTGTCTCACACTTGCAGTTCTACTTTTGTCAAAGATTATAGTGTTTTATTAGATAGATAGATAGATAGATAGATAGATAGATAGATAGATAGATAGATAGA
>JANRMT010062813.1:1985846-2003963 GCA_026402145.1 Polypterus bichir lapradei
GGACATGGCAATTTATTGCCCTAGCCACATCAGCAGTCCTCATGCCTCCCTGCAGCATGCCTAATGCACGTTCATGCAGATGAGCAGAGACCCTGGGCATCTTTCTTTGGGTGTTTTTCACAGTCGGTAGACAAGTCTCTTTAGTGTCCTGCGTTTTTAGAACTGTGACCTTAAATGCCTACCTTCTGTAAGCTGTTAAGGTCTTAACGACCATTCCACAGGTGCATGTTAATTAATTGATTATGGTTAATTGAACATGCATGGAAAACATTGTTTAAACAATTTACAATGAAGATCTGTAAAGTTATTTGGATTTTTAAAACATTATTGTTGAAATACACAGTCCTGAAAAAGGGACGTTTCTTTTTTTGCTGAGTATATATATATATAAACCTAATTGAGCCAATACAGATTTCTACCTGTAGCAGTAGGAATCTTTTACACTTCACCTTCATTAATATACTTCAACATTCATTCATGCTTTGTCTCAAACCTGAAAAAAATTAATTTCCTATTGTTACAAATCCATCAATCTTAGGGTATTTTGACTATTGTAAGATTGTGACTTTAAGAGGGATAACAGCCATCACAACCCCAAAACCCATAAAGCCATCTCACAGTGACAAGTGCCCATGTAATGTCATACGTACCCGAGTTCCTCAAGGTCAGATGTGTCAGTAGGCTGCAGTTTCTTATTCTGTCTTCTTAATTAGTAATCAGTTTTTGCAGTTAATTAACTTATTTTGCCTCTGTTTTAATTGAGTTGCTATTTAAGACTCAGACTCCTTAATTAACAGCCTAACAGTAATGAGATCCAATACAAGCTAACAAAATACCAGCTAACCTGTGTCCATCATACAAGATCTGAAAATAAAGAAAGGTGAAGTTCTTAGTTATGTTGATCTGCTCATTTTGATGGTGCTCTTAAAAAAGAAAAACAACCATTTTGCACATGTCTGCTGTGGCCATGGAATTAAATAATGGGTTTAATTAACAAGAATCGACTTCTATTTAAGAAAATGGTTGGAGTTTGAGGCCCTGAATTAGCTGGTCATCTGTTGGCTCACTTCACATCTCATTTTTGTTTGGCTGCCATTTCAGGAAAAAAGAATCAATTTAGAGGACTGAGTCTTAAAAAAAAACATAACAATTAAAATGAAGGGAAAAGAACTCAATTAATAGTGGAAATTGGTCGCTGATGAAGAAAGTGGCAGGAAGGAAAACCTGCAGCTATGTTAAACCTCCAGGATTAGAGCTGAGGTAGATGAATCTGAAGAACAGCATAAGCCATCAGCGGGTCCCATTTCTAACTCTATGTAAAAAGTCAAAAGGGTAAGCCTTGTTTAAAATTTCCTTTCGTGCCTTTTTATAAGATGGATTGTGCTGTTGCCCTCTAGTGGCACCATGATGCTCTTGCTAACTTTACAACGAGGTGTTGTTTTCACTAGTGTTGCTCTCTTTTCCATGTATTTTCTCCAATTTTCTTCTCTCTTTGCCTTTAGTCTTCTATCTTAATAATGAAAGGATAGATATTCTCCTCAAATGGTTATTTTAATGGCATACATTCTGTAACATTTTTGCTATTTTCAGACCACATGCTGATTTGGCTGCTTTGGTTTTTACAGTCTGAATGTTACAGCTTCTAAGATTTCTCATAAAATATATATGTTGTTTTGTCTGCTATTATTGTAAAACAGTAATGGCTGTTTAGTGTTTTTAGCAAATATGTGTAAAGGACCCTCGTTCAAATTACCTCTTGGACTCCATTCTTTAAAATGGGATCTAAAAGCTGAGGTGTTGGTGAAAGGAGACTGTGAGATGTACTCATTCACATCCTGTCGATTTCACATTCAGGTCTGTGTAAACATTCCAAGAGTTACCTATAAGATAACAGGTGCCATAACAATTCTAACATTATGAACTACAAGCTGAATTCCCACTGTGAATAGCATATTCAAGAACCACAATGTCAAAAACGTTACTTACAGTGTCCATAAAAAGGATTCACCTTTGGAAGTTTATTACACAGCACAGAATCACAGTGGATTTCATTTGGCTTCTCTGGATGTTGACCAACAGAAAAAGACTGTAAGTGTAAATCAGTTACAAACATGAAGCTCAAAATAATCGATCATACAAATATTTACCTCCAGTGGCGTAGCTAGGGGCGGACGGAGGGGGCTGTCCGCTCCGGGTAGCACATTTTTGGGGGTGGCATTATTGGCCAAAAGGCTCTGTACAATTCGTGTGTAAGCAGCAGGGTTCGGCAAAATATCACTCATGAATGAAAAAAGTAAAATTCTCTGATTTTTATCCACAAATGCTTCAAAAATAATTTTCAGACTGTCCTTCTGTGACGGCATCAGACGCAGCAGTTAAAATTTATGCAGCAATAACAAAAATAAACATAAACATTACACCAATAATAATTTCTGGGAAGATCAACTACTCATTTACAATTTATAATTTTGTTTCGTTATCAATCCGAATGCATTCTTGCTCTGCTCAAAAAACATCCCCACCTATCACTTGTACACTACACTGGTTCTGGTTTTCGCAGCGTAATTATATTATACTAATAATAAGAACATGGCTTATCAGTGTGTCATTACTACAGTATATTCTTGTCTAGTTGATGCTTATAAATAATTATTGCTGTTTCTTTATATATGAATAAATCTATGCAAAATCTCATTTTTCTCTATACGTCATTTTAACTTCCTATTTAAATAGGTTAACATATAGGGAGGCAAATTGAAGCTCCGGCCCACTCCGAGTGTCACGAACTCCAGCTACGCAAAACTGGTTACCTCCTTCAAGCCGGTGGATGCACCTTTGGCAGCCATGACAGCCTTGAGCCTGTGTGCACAGCTCTCTCTCTGTTTCAGATTTGCATATCTTTTGAAACTCTTTCAGATTTCTATAGTAATTAATTTGGACCACTTTGCAGAAATCTATTTTCACTTTGACATTAAAGAATCTTTATTGTGTCCAAAAGCCAAATTAAATCATTTCTGTTTTAAGGCAATAGAATATGAAAACAGCCGTATGCTATATAGCACAAGTAAAGGAAATAACATCTTCACAGACAGAGTTCAAAACAGAACTGGAGGCAGTATATATAGTTGGCTACAGGAAGTGATGTCATGGGTGGAAGGCATTCTGGTACCGGAAGTGACGTCATGAAGAGGTGGGGTCTTGAGGGTTGGAACTGGAAATGATGTTGTTATTGTGCGGATTCTTCAATTGTTCTGCAGGGAGAGAGGAGAAAGAGTTAGAGGGCAGCACCAACCCCTGGTTCGGCGGGTAACTGCATTTATTTGAGCCCGTAAATGCACATGTATGACAGGGGTGAATAGTTTTTAGACTCTGTCTCTCTCACTCGTGTCTCCCATTGACTGATCGGCTCCTTCTCAGCCTTCATTTTGCAGTCATCATAATATTCAGTCACTTTGTCTATCAAGACACGACAGCATAGCATGTCTCAGAATTAAAGTAGAGTTGTGTGTTGGGCAGTGCGCTAATGAAGATGTTCACAATAAAAGGAATACAAATGATCTGAAGCTTTTTGCTTCTCTTTCATGTTGTACACTGCATTTAATGAGGCCGTGGAAGAGATTGTCGAGTCTTTCTTTCTGCGGAAACACTTTGTACCTAAATGTGTGTTTATTTGATTGCATTTTTCTCTGCTACTTCACAGGCAATTGAGGCAGGCCAGGGAGTACGAGAACACAGTAGTTCGTGAGAAAGGACTCAGCCCAGTGGATATCAAAGGCCTGAAGAGGACGCATAGCCTTCGCAATCCATTCAATGGCCTAATGAGGAAAGCCGATGATTACAAGGACAGCTCTCAGATTTACTTTATCTACAGCAACCCCATTGTAATTACTGAGGAGCAAAACAGCGTGATGCCTGAAGACAATCGAGTCTCTTATGACACCATACAATTACATGAACAGAAGCAATCGGCTGGGATCATTCTTGATCCATCCATGTTTTATATGCAGTTGTAGCCATTAAATGAGTAGTGGTACTGACGTTCTGACGGATCAGGAGAACATGTCAACAAATGCTTGTACTGCCCATCTTGTGCATCTTGTGTATCCTTGAAATTGTTAATATTTAATTTCTTCTGAGGCACATAGAATTCAGGAGTTAATCATTCTTATAGAATATAGCACCTTTCTGGGTTAAAACCATCCTAAAATACTAATGTAAGCCACAATCTATTGTTACTTTAGAGCTCACAGGTTAAGAGACTTACTCAAGATGACTTGCCTACAGTTTTACACTAACTCCTTTAATTTACTTATCAGCAGTAAATTACTTACCTTGTTTCCTGTTGGTTCTGTCTGATCCACAAGTGCACTTAACTTCTAATTACAGGTTAGCCTAATGAGTTATAAACGTGAAATTTTAGTATCCTAGGTTCAAACGCCGTACCCATCCATTGTGTGTGTGTGTATGTATGGAGTTTGTGTGTCATCACCGGATTTTTGTGTCCCCAACGACATGCATGTGAGGTTACTTGGCAAGTGTCAATCGGCTCTGTGTGAGTGTGATGGACTGGCATCCCAACCAGGGCTGGTTCCTGCCTTGTGTCTAATGCTGCCAGCATAGGTTCCATTCCCCCAGAGCCCTGAATTGAATTAAGTAGGTGTGCGAATCTTCTGTCTTTTTCTTGTTAAAATGGTGGCAACAAAAACAAAACACAAATATATATACCCAGGAAAATTAAAACAACTAAAAGTTCTCCGACAGAAAAAATGATTTGTGAGTTTTATATAAATCATGAAAAGGATATTGAGGACTACGTAACGCGGTATTTAAAATGGCATACAGTGATCCCTCCTTTATTGCAGGGGTTGCGTTCCAGAACCCCCCACGAAAGGTGAAAATCCGCAAAGTAAAAACCATATGTTTATATGGTTATTTTTATATATTTTAAGCCCTTATAAACTCTCCCACACTCTTATAAATATTTCCCGCACAGTTATACAGCATAAACCCTTTGTATTCTCTTAGATATTAGGTAAGATTCGTTGAAATTATGTATGTAAACACACTGTTTATATACAGTAAAACCTAAATATTATTTTAAAGATATCGAGTGTCTCCAATATCAAGTATGTTACAGCCATTACAATAGACAGATCGTTTTGGAGCCATAACAAAGGGCATGACTACGCACAAAAATAAACACAAAAGAGTTCAAAAGTTAAATCTTTACACAGCGAAACACGTTGATGCTGAATGAGTGAGACGAGACTTCCTGGTTAATGCAGCACAATCGAATTTGGCGCTCCGTCACTAAGCCAATCAGCACACAGGAACTTAACTGCGTGCTCTGATTGGGTAGCTTCTCAGCCATCCACCAATAGCGTCCCTTGTATGAAATCAACTGGGCAAACCAACTGAGGAAGCATGTACCAGAAGTAAAAAGACCCATTGTCCACAGAAACCAGCGAAGCAGCGAAAAATCCACGTTATATATTTAGATATGCTTACATATAACATCCGTGAAAGTCGAAGCGCGATATAGCGAGGGATTACTGTATACTCCTTTCATTAGATTAAAAATGTTTTGCCTGTATATCAGTGGTACTCAACTGTTTCTATGCCCCACACCACTAGAAAATATTTGATTTATGTTCACACCCCCTACAAAAGTAATATCACATCAGAAGATGAAGAAATCAAATTTCTAATTTTTGAAACACAAATTGTACCACAAAAAGCACAGCAGGTGAACAAATTAAAAAAAAAAAAAGTATTATCTCTTAAAGCAGGGCTATTCAATTACAAATTCAGATTTTCAAACTAAGAAGTGTAGCTAGGCCAGACATTTTCAGCAACCAGTAAGCAGCAGATAATAATACATTTTAAACCAACACAAATGAATGCAGTGGAAAACAACTAAAGTTAATTCATTGTTTCCCTTTTAAATGTGGTCACATCTAATACAGGCAATTCATAAAAGTGTAGAAATAAACAATAAAAAGTTAAAACTGAACAGAATCTGAGTTACTAGCAATACTTTTTTCTACTTTCGAAATAAAAAAATAAACATATCTGACCCAGGCACATCTCAAAGTGCAATCAAAATATGGCACAGTATTAGCAATAACATTTGTTTCCCTTTTGAAATAATATAAACATTTTACTCACATCTGACCCAAGAACATCACAAAATGCTTTTAACAGAATAAAAAGAACAATTAATGCTACCAAAGCTATCAGCGCACAAACCTAGCAACTGACACACATCAACATACAACGTCTACCGCACACTGAGGGTTCATTTTAAATCACCACATGTGTGATTAGCGGTGCTTATTTTGTAAGCATAAATGTGGCGGTGCACATACGTTGTGTTTGGATCAAGTCTGAGGTACTGTGAAGGTATACAGAGGCCGACAGTCCTAGCGCTACATGTTTGGTTTATTTGCTGAAAAAAACATAACCTTTAAAATTTGAAATTGACAATTTGTCAAGTATAATAATTACATTTATAAAGCACTTTATTTACTACTCAAAGTAGTTTGCAAACTCCATGCAGGGAGGACCCAGGATGAAAACCCCTCATCTCCTTATTGTGAGGCAGCAGCACCTCCATTACACCACCTGTGTTAATGTACTGTACTGCATTATAATGTGCCTGATAGTTAAAAATTACACACACAGACTTTCCGAAATAGAAGAATATTAACTGCAGGTTAATAACAAGCTCTGCATTCTACAGAACAATCAGTGCTTAATTTGATTGAGTTTTAAATAAAGCTTTTTTGCATGTCTTCATTCTGTGCTTTGAGTGTCAATGGCTGATTGTCATTCTCGTAACAGCCATGAAGCTGCAGGATCGAAGCTGTGAATGGAGGATCAACCAATCATATGAAGAGAAGTGTGAGAGACAGTGCTTGTCAGTAACCAGGCTCTCACTCAGGGCCATCTTAATAGCATTATAGGCCCCTGGTCAAAGCAGTGCACTGGGACCCCCCCACACACCCCCCACACAAGTCATGACAAACATAGATTAGCATGGGGCCCCCAAGTAACTGCCCAGCGTGCCCATGCGTTAAGACAACCCTGTTCTCACTGAAGTAACAATAAGATTCATTTTTGAAAATCCACATTCGCACTCACTTGATGAAACTGGAATACAACTAAGACTCAGCACACGATTGATTGTAGAATCATTTAATATGTAGTCCATGCCACGACCACCAGCTGTCGTGGCCAAGGTGCCAGTACATCTTTACTGGTGCAAACCGTCACCAAAAAAAAAATGACTGTATCATGGACTACTACCGCCACTTCTAGACACACAACAACGTGCTGCATTGTGGGTTGAATGTTGATAGGATACGTGGAGTATTAAATTCATGGTCTCTAGCACTGTAGGAATTTCTGCAGGCTCACAAAATGTGTTTTTCTCGGTTTTTCTCTGCGTTTCTGGTGAAACCACGGGCTGGGCCACTCAGACCTTGCTTCTAGGCCATATGTGGCTCGAGGACCACCATTTAAATACGCCAGTCTTGAGGCATCAAGTGCCACAAGGAAATGACACACGATTAATGATCAAACTGTTTGGGGAACTGAAGACCCCCGTGAAGTGATGGGTATCAACGTGCCAAAGAGCTTTCTCCCCCAATAACATCTGCGCTGCCCAGGTAAAATTGCTGCGCAAATGCCAGCACTGCCAGCAACAGAGATTTGCTAAGTTTAAGCAGCAGGTGTTGCATCCAATTCAGCCCCGGTTGCCCCCCTCAACCATAAAAAATATCAATGAAACCTTGAAATCAGTGACATTTCACGATCAGGGCTTGGACAGAAATCAATAATAGACCTTGCTCTTGATCACTGCAAGGTCCAAATTCCGTTATCTTAAGAAAAGTTATTCACCTTTACAAACATTCGCCCTCACCAAGAAACCTGGCATCCAGCCATCCAGGTTGGGAACCCCTGCTTTTTTGAAAATTAATTGCTGAGAAGGGGGTTGTAGAAATGAATCCAATGTTAAAAGGAATTGTTTCATTTTTACTAATTATTACTATATGTTTAATTTTAAAACACAGGTCAGTTATGTGGAACCATCCATCCCTTGATTCATTTATAAATTAAATAAATCAGTGTGTAAAATGCCCCACAGTGATCACAAGTCCCTTTAGTGCTCTAATTTTTGCTGAACACTGGTACTGGTCACAATAAAATACATTAATTATGAATAATGGTATCAGTTAGGATACTCCTCTTTTAAAGAGTTGAATCACATCATACATGTATACTCAATTTGCAAACAAAACCCACACCCTGGCACATCTGACTGGCATCACACAAACAGCCACTTTCCATGATACTTTAAAACATACATTAGACGACAATCTAGGTGAGAAAAAGCCATGCCTCCTAACAAAGCTCGCCAGTCTTATCTATTTAACTTTTCCAAAATAACTTCAAGTGTCTAGTTTGTGGGTAATTTACCCTTAACAAGTTTCCAACTGTGTCCCCATGTTCTTGATGAACTCACATTAAAATAACATCCACTGTACTAACACCAATCATAATTTTAAACACTTCAATCAGGTCTCCTCTTAATTTTCTTTTGCTTAAACTGTAAAGGCTCTGCTCTTTTAATCTTTCCTCACAATTTGTCCCCTGTAGCCCTGGACTCAGCCTAGTTGCTCTTCTCTGGACCTTTTCTAGCACTGATATGTACTTTTTGTAGCCTGGAGACCAAAACTGCACACAGGACTCCAGATGAGGCCTCACCAGTGTGTTATAAATTTTGAGCAGAACCACCAAACAAGCAAGCAAACGGGGCTCTGTTTTATTTATTTCATACAAAAGCCGCTGCCTATTCCTCAATTTCTGCTGATTTAAATGATGCACTGCTACAGTACCACTTAAGCATCTCTCCTTGCCCAGTTATGAAACACTCACAGACAGCTGCCAACTGCTGCCCCCTTGTTCATCCAGTGATGAGCTGCTTGCTGGCTGCTACAATATTTTCTCACAAACCCAGGAATTTATAACACCATAATATGCTTTTCATTTTTTTTTCCAGGACCCCGCATGATTTTGATGTTTGGGCTTTAAGGGTCCATGGTGTTATTTAGATGGTCACAAACTCGTCAGGATCCCTCCTACTTTGTAATTTGATGCTGTAAGAGCAATGCTATAATGGATAGTTCATCTTATAAATTAAGGTAATTGCATCCCACACACCAATCTGGTACCCTGCCACAGGCTAGTGCTGCAGCTCCAGTTACTTAAGAGTGGTCTGGGGGGGGGCAGAAGCATTCCATTCTGAAAGTAAAGTAGTGTTCGTCTGCAACTTGAACACTGCTGGTGGCATCAAGGTAATTGGCCTTACTTTCTGCTATGCAGAGTCGCTCTCCTCGACATTATTGAGACCACAGCAAGCACTAATGGCTATATGGGCCTCCTATTTATACTTTTTTGCTTTTAAAGTCTGTGCCCACTTTTCAAATCATATTCAAGGCATGTTAAAGGATATGCTTCACAGCCCAGCTATCACTCAAGACTGTCACCCAACCGCCTATGAGGAGCTTGAAGACTGGAGCCGTCCCACACAACCTGCACTGCACACTGACTGCAGCAATACTTCTACAAAATCGATAATGGGCACTGAGTTCTTTGTAAACCTATAATATGCGTATAAAATTCATTTTTAGGGTCTTTCCACAAGTTTGATTTTCAGACTTTTTTCAGGTCCAAAGGAATAATTAAGAGGTCCCAGAGCAGCCCTCCCTGTGTCCCTCCATGGAACCCTTCCATTTTGCACCTTGCACTTATTCCGTTAACTATCCATGCCTATTGCCTAAATGCATAACTATAATAAAATACTTTATCCTTTATTAAAAACGTTTTTTGATATGCATTCATTCATCCATTATGAAACTAGTCCAAATTCATGGCACCTATTCTGGGGGCATTTCCCACCTGGCAGGAACCAACACTGAGCCAGGCCAATTCAGACGTGTGTATGATAATGAAGGGGACAAAGAGAACCCAGAGAAAGATCTACACAAAAATGAGAAGAACGTGCAAACTCTCAGCCGTAGTTTATACGTATGTCTATGTTTGTACAGTATCTATGCATTACTAAAGATTTTTTCACATGTAGTGTAATCTAATTCTTACATTTGCTTTACATTATTGGTTTGTATTTAATAAAGTTATGTTTTTTGCCATCTAGATTTTAATTATTTACATGATACAACGGTACTGCTCACATGTCACTATGTATAAATATGGTGGCAGTCACTTCTTCCAGTGATCCCTCAGTGAGTACTCATTCTTTAGTGATAGCTTCTTAACAAGCAGGCTCAAATGTCAGGCTCTCTTCATCTGGTTTTGAACTTTGACTTTCAGTCTTTGCTGTGCCCTTTAGGTTCTGGTTGCTTGATTTTCTTTTGCTTTTTGGTATTTTTGACTCTCACTTTTCTTTTTACTTTCTCATAAACATAGTATAGAGAAAGTATAGGAATCGTGAAAAAAATTGACCTTGACATTTTCATGAATCTTGACATTTTAGACCAGGGGTTCTCAGTCACAGTCCTGGTGGGCAGCAGTGGCTGCAGGTTTTTGTTCTAACCCGGCTGCTTAATTAGAAAGCAATTCTTGCCAATAATTTAATTTCATGTCTTGTTAGTGCTTTAACTCTACTATGTCAGGTAGTTCTCATATCCTAGATTTTCTTCCCCTTTCTAAGGATATCATCCAAATGATTTGAAGGCTGAAATGGAGGAGTAATTCTCAGTCCTTCACTTTTTTCTCTTCAGTTTCTTTCCAAGTATTTAATTAAACTCAACAGTGCATGATAAATACATACAGGTGTAAATGGTAACACGCTAAATGGAGAAATGCTGCTCTCTTTTGTCATTTGCATGTTATTGCTAATTAGGAGCAATTTAAAAACCAAGAATCCAGCTGTTTAAGACTAAGAAAAGCAATAAGGGTTCAAACTCTTAACAAGCGAGAGAACTAAAGTGAAGCAGAAGTGTTACTTGAGCAATAAGTATTCTTATTAAGCAGTTGGGTTGGAGCAAAAACCTGCAGGCACTGTGGCCTTCCAGAACCGTGATTGAGGACCCCTGACTTAGACATTCTTGAGTCCAGAAAATACCACTTTTGAAATTATGTCTGTGTGTCTGTGTGTAAACACGATAACTCAAAAACAAGAAAAAGCTTTGACCTACATCAATGAGATTTTGTACACCTTCTTTATATCGAAAATAAGGAATCCTATCAACTTTTGGACCACTTCTGGTTAACTGAGTACTTTTGCGAATTTTCAGGTAAACTATGGTTATAAATACAGATAGATGATTCAAATTTTGGATAGATATTTATAATGATAAAAAGCAAATAGATATGAAATTTGAGACAACTGGAAGTAGTATTTTATTTAAACAACCATCCAAATTTTTTTGTATCAAGGAAATATAAAAGTGCACATGATACTAAAAACTGTATTCAATATAACACATATTCTTTCAATAACTATTATTAATTTTAATTTATACGAATTTAACAATTATGTGTAAACATTGAACATGCCATGTAAATATAAAGATGTAATATGTACAATAAGCTGCTACATCCCTGTCGTATTCCTGGTAATACATTGAAATTTATGATTTTTGTATTTTTATTTCTGCCATCATTATCAAAATTAAATGTAGCTAAATGCAGTTTTACCTATAGCAATTTATTGCAACAAATATTATATAATACTAACACTTTTTCTATGTTTTTAGGTGAGTATAACTCTTTTTACTTTGCACGTGACCTAGGTAATGCATATGTAATTATGGAAAAATTTCACCACTCCCTAGGTATGAAAATATATGTTTAATATAAAGTTTAAATATAAATAGAGATAAATGACTGTGTATCGATATTATCAATCAGTTATGATGAGAAACAAAGACATATGTTATTTAAGAAATATTGTGGTTCTGATGACCTTTTCCTCTGTCTCAGTATACAATAAAGTTGAGGGGAGCACACTCCCAATTTTTCAACTAGAGTTCTTGTCATTCTTGTCATCTCCCAGTCCCTTTGTTTACAACAGTCTCCTACAGCAGTGGTTCCCAAACTTGGTCCTGGGGACCCCCTGTCGCTGCAGGTTTTTGTTCAATCAACTTCTGTTTTTAGTCTAATTAGGTGAGCTGTTGCTTCCCAGTTTCTTTATTTTTGGGGACAATGTAGAAATTACAAAACTACCGTATATACTCATGTATACGGTAAGTCGGGTCTTGAAACCAGAAAAATCGACCATAAAATCAGACCCCGACTTATACGCCTGTTCAAAAATACAACACTTATTTTTTTTTTTTAACATCTTCTTGCCTCCTCCAATCTCGCATCAGTTTCTCAGACACATCGAATTTTGTTGCAGCAGCGCAGTTACCAATTTCTTTCACCACTTCAACAACTTTTAATTTAAAACCAGCTTCATATTTTCTTCTGATCAAACGCTCCATCTTAGATAAGAGATATATGAGGGTGTGAGATACAAAAAACACAAAACAGTGCAAACTTCGCTTTGGAATAGTTTGGGTATTATCGTGTGGTCACGTAGGCACAATACACAGAAAAAAAAGGAAGTGTGCTCCGTGGTTACTCGCTCAGGTGGGAGTTAGCGTATCATAATCTCTTGGACCAATAGCGTGAGTTTTCTGCATTCAACTTAAATGACCGACATTATAAAATCCCGGAAATTATACGGTAAAATCAAGCCCCAACTTATCCATGGGAGAATTTACACGTGAGTATATATGGTAAATTTGGTAATTTTTATTAAATTATACTAAGCAGTTATATGGGATAACAACATTTTTTGTTCTTTTTAACAATATTTTCATCTTGATTTTCATTCTGTGTCTCTAGATGTTCTGGTTATTTAACATATTTTGACTAATTGGTGTGTACGACGCTAAAGTGGGTGAAGCCTTTCATCCTTTCGTGTTGTTTTCCCAGATGCCTGCTCTCATTATTAAGACACAAAGAAGGAAGCAAATTGCAAAGAAATAGGGAAAATAGGAGGAAAACAGCAAAAGAGAGTTAAGAATTTAAAGCTATCACAAAAATAGATTTCTAAATGTCTTATAAATGTCAAAATCACACTGTTGTGCTTTTTTGAAAGCAGAATAAGAGAAGACAAAAAGAAACCACCTAATTAAATGAGATCAGTTATTACTAATTGTTATCACTGATCATGAATTCAGCTGGAACAAAACCTGCAGCAACTGGGGGTCCCCAGGACTGAGTTTGGGAACCCCTACTCTGCACCTTGGGTGTCATACGATACACAGACCGTGTCCTGGCTGGGATTTGAACCCAAACGTCAGGAGGTATGTGGCTGCTGTATTAACCACTGCACTACATTATCACCCAGTTTCAAACTGTTGAAGAGAAAAATTCAACAATAATCCCAGTTTAAGAACAGTGCTTTATTCCAAATGATCTATCCACTCATTTTCTTTTGTACTTATCCAACTGAGGTTTACCATGAATTAAACACATTTTATTTTACTTTATCTATTTATTTGTCTGGTCTTTTGTGCACCAGCTTAACCGTCTCTGCACTTGCACTCACATAATTAGACAAGTCATGTCGCCTAAGGCCAAGACCTCAATAAAGCCTACACCATTGTGAGAGCCATTCCTAATGCTGTTGTGTGTCTTCAGTCTTTTTGAGAAAGTTGTAAGGAAAGGAGAGAATTTTAACTCGGTTAATTATTTATCAGTTTTGCCTTAGGCAATGTGGGTGATTAAATAATTTGGTTAGGCTCCCACTTTATTTTCGTAACACTTCTCTGTTGGGGTGGGGGAGTCTCTGGCCATTAGACTTATATCAAGGTAACAGAAGCACACTCATTGTAAGAAACAGAGTAATACAATTTACTGATAAACACAAGGATTATAGAAATATGATAACTGCATATACATTGACATAGAAAGCAGACCAACGAGACAGTCAAACATGTAACACAGAACAAGCTGGCTGCTTACTACTTATTTAGTCTTCTAATTTATCTTGGGGAAAAAACTAGCAGTTTTACGATACCAAGACTTTAGGAATGATGTCTCATGTTGAGTGGAGTCTCCTTGCATTTCAGTGCACTTCTAGTTTTGCTCCATGGCCCTTTGTTTGTGGTGGGCTCTGATGCTGCCTTTCTCACCTCACTGTTAGGCTCTTTGCTGTGCCCTCTCCAACTTCATCTTCAGTCTAAAGCTGAAGTCCATTCAGTTGCGTGGAAGTTGGATGTCGGGGGTGGGAGTGACATCACACCCAAGTTGATTGCGTTCCAGTAAAGTATTCACAAAACCAATATGTACGCATCCAGGAAAAACTTTGCTTCATCGGAATAAAGAGTTGATAACAACACATTATACAGTCGCATATCCAAACACTGTAGCAGCATGTCAAACTCACTACCATTGGTGGGCCGCTTTGACTGCCATACGTGCGTCAGCGGGCCGCACTGTAACAAATACTATTATACTATTATACAAAGTTGCTGTAGCTTTCTTTCCAATACTGAAAACTTTAAAAAATGTAACACTTAAAGTTTAAAGTTTAAAGAAAAGCAATTTATTTCCATACAATCTCCGTACAACAGCGTACAATTAGAGTCTTAGCCTCTTAGCTAAGTCCTTATATTATTATATTATATTCATTGCTTATATAGGAGTCTTACAGTGTGAGATCTATTTCTTTTGTCCCGACACTTGGCATCTCTTTTTAGTAACCAGTTTGTCAATATCAGGCTTGAAATCTTGTGCAGCTGCAACTTTTATGAGGGATGAAAGGTGCTCGGCAGTAAGTGTTGAGTGATGTGGGTTTTTTATAGCTTTCATTAACAAAAACAATTGCTCACAAACGTAAGTGCTTCCAAACATAGACAGTACTCTCGATGCCAACTTATGGATCTGCACCTACGAGGGTGGCAGGTAAGCATACAAGCCTGGCACACCAACTTCATTGTATTTTGCCATCAAAAT
The DNA here is from genome assembly GCA_026402145.1 of Polypterus bichir lapradei. Taxonomy (NCBI): domain Eukaryota; kingdom Metazoa; phylum Chordata; class Cladistia; order Polypteriformes; family Polypteridae; genus Polypterus; species Polypterus bichir. Next base: position 2,000,883 of record JANRMT010062813.1, read on the forward strand.
AGAATCTGACTGCAGTTCAATCAATTCCATTTGGATATCCTCAGACGCATTCTCAACGTTGTAAGAGTATAGTGACGTAAACGGCACAAAGTCCTGTTCATTTGAACTGAAATCGCAAAAACACTCACTGAATTCATTGCTCAATAATACATGTTGGAAAACAAATCCTCCAAAAATCAAATATTACTTTACTAAGTTTACTTCAAAGTTAATATTGTAAAATAAGCCAATATGCAAAAAGCCCCCTGACCTACACTAATTATAAAAACTCAAAATCACAAAAATCCGTTAATAAACAACTCACCACCTTTCGCGTCCACTTCAGATCTTCAGCTTGTGGTCCCCGGCCGGGGCTGGAGCCCGGCCGGGACGCCCAGGAAGGACGAGAGGAGGGCTTGTGTCTCCTCCAGACTGAGAGGGGGCGTCCGTCCTGGTTAGGCTGGAGGCCTCGGGTAGAGGGCTTGGAACCCCAGCCCTGTAGGGGCCCGTGGCCACCGCCAGGCGGCGCCCCAGTGCCTTATTATCCCGGGAGCCCGGCACTTCCGCCACACCAGGAGGTGCCGGGGGGAAGACGACAGGGGACACCCGGACGGCTTCCAGGTGCGCAGCCGGCACTTCCGCCACACGGGGGTGTGTCCGCAAGAGATTGCCGGGAAGCAGCTGGAGCCCATCCGGGTTCCTATAAAAGGGGCCGCCTCCCTCCAGTCATGAGTGGAAGTCGGGTGGAAGAGGACGGAGCTGGAGTGAGGACTGGAGGCGGCCAGGAGGAAAAGAGGCACAGGACTGTGTGGCCTGGACATTGGGGGAATCGGTGCTGGAGGCACTGGGGTTTGCGCACGTGATTATTGTAAATATTATTGTAAATAAACAGTGTGTGGTGGAAACAAAGATGTCCGTCTGCCTGTGTCCGGGTCCAAGTTCACAAGCTGTAGTCTGCACTAACTGTTCGTTACAATACTAGCACAAAATTACATAAAACTAGAGCAAAAAAAATGTGAAAATATGCGAGCTATTACTACTCGTGATGGTCAGTTCTGCCCAGTGGCCAGTCTCAGTAGCCCAGCCAGTAGTGTAGCCCAGTGGTCTGCAACCTTTTTGACACCAAGGACCGCTTTACTAGAAGCAAATTTTTCCAGGGATGGGTGGGTTGTTGGAAGTTGGAGTTTGTGGGGTGATTATGGGAGGGTTTGTAGGGCAGTTTTATACACAATTTACATTACATTTCTATTATTATTAAGTTATAATATAGTAATAGAAATTATACAGCTTACCATAATGCAGAATCAGTGAGAGCCCTGAGCTTGTTTTCCTGTAACCAGACGATCCCATCTGGGGAGGATGAAAGACAGTGACACATGAAGTGTGTTGCTTATGTTCAGTCTACTCCATAATCTTGTTTTGGTTGCTGTCACTGCAGAAAACGTGCATCACAAAGATAGGATGTTGGAAATGGAAGCAGCTTCAATAGCTTCTTTCGCGTTAGTTTAATCTTCTCCTGCCTACAAGTTATGCTGACAAGAATTCTTCTCAGCATTTCCTTGCGATAATACACTCTCAGGGTGCGAATGATGCCCAAACCCAATTGCTGAAGCACTGCTGTGCAATTGGGCGGGAGGAATTCAACACGAACATTATCTGAATGTGGAAGTATGTTGTGGGCAGCACAGTTATCAATCAGAAGCTGAATAATCCTCTTCTTCTTCTTCATATTGTGAGGTTTCTGAACTATTTTGGGATCCCCCCTACCCAACGGGAACGTCACACTAAAGTGCATCCCGAAGCACGATTGCAGTGTCTGTGTAAGATTGTTTGTCCATTGCCGGGGCAGGGAAACAGCAGGCTCACAGCATGTTGTCCCGTTGACAGAGGTCCCAAGACAGTTTAAAAACCACACATTTTCTTGAATGAGTTTTTTTTACAATGTTTCTGTTTGGGGATCAGAACTAACTGCTCTGTAGATGATTCATTCAAGCATTTCAAGGTCACGTTGTAATGAAAGTATCTGCTGCGGAATGTACTTCGTAGTAACGAGATTTCTGTAGACTCATGTCATATGAAGAAACTGTCAGAAACATAAAAATACTTTGTTGTAATACTCTCTCACCGCGGCCTCTCCTCTCTCTGTGCCGCTCCAAAGCCCCGCCCGCCTAGCGTTCTGAAAAGTGTCCTCAGTGAAGGGGGCAGCCTTTTTGCTGTAGCCCTTCACTGAGTGAGTCTCCGTTGCTGGCAGTTCTCTCGCGGCTCGGTAGTGGGCCGAGACCGCAGCCTAGCACTTCAGTTGCGACTTCGCGGCTGCAACTGTACTAGCAGCTGACGTTTCCGGTACCATAATGCCATGGGAAAACGTTTTTGCCAGAAGGCAGAAGTAAGAAAAGTCAATAAGTAACGCCGAAGATGCAGAATGATTCAATCACAAATGACACAGTAATCATTTTGTACAAGTTTAGTGCTAACTAGGATCTGTCATCAGGGCTGCACAGATTTCTGTTGCGGGCCGCATGCGGTCAGGGGGCCGCATTTTTGACATGCCTGAGTTAGACAGTACTGTATGTATGACCGCTTTCATGAGACACAGATAGAAGTGCTAATAAACAGTATTCTCTTACTAAAGTTTATGATGTACGGCACCATTTTGGATTGACATCATGATCTGAAGTTGGACAGACTCAGACTTGACAGACCAGTCCCAACTTAAGGGGACATTCCAGTTGAAAATTCTGAATAAGCAACTCGGAAATTATGACTTCTCACTTCAAATGGAACGCAACATCAGACAGGGCTCACTCACTAACATGGAGCTTTGCATGGCAGAGTGGACCTGAGAGTTAGTTCAGGGCTCCCAGCTCCAAGGTCCTACGGAGAGCAGCTTCAAGGCCAAAGAAAGTTTATGAGCTCATTGCTCCACAGACAGTGGGAGGATTATCACCCCAAAGAGATCACAGCTCATCAGCTTTTAGGGTTCAGAAAAGAAAAGAAAAAAAACAGAGATGGGGTGTTCAGAGAAAGCAGTTTCAGAGACAAAGGCAGCTAGTTGATAGATAGATAGATAGATAGATAGATAGATAGATAGATAGATAGATA
>JANRMT010062813.1:2003973-2014668 GCA_026402145.1 Polypterus bichir lapradei
ATAGATAGATAGATAGATAGATAGATAGATAGATAGATAGATAGATACAATTTTATTGATCAATCTCACTTTTACAAAGGAACAACGAAATTGAAGGTGCAGTCGGCTCAGTGTAAGGCATAAGAGTTAAAAAGACAAGAAGAGAGAAAATAATAACAAACCGAATAGTAATAAAAGTACTTTACAAAATATACAAATTGCACTGGTTGACTTAAGGTCTATATTGCACATTGGGAGAATGATATGGAGCAGTTTTATTCTGAGTTCAGGGCCATGATTGCTTTTGGATAAAAGCTGTTTTTAAGGCGGTTTGTCCTGGTTTTCATTGCTCTGTATCTCTTGCCCGATGGCAAAAGCTGGAAGAGGCAATGACCGGGATGTGATGAATCCTGTGAAATGTCTATTGCTTTTTTGCGGCATCGGGAGGTGTAGATTTGTTCCAGAGTGGGGAGGGTACAACCAATTTTTCTCTCCACTGTCCTGACGACCCTGTGGAGTGCTTTCCTTTCTGAGGAAGTGCAGCTGCCATACCACACACACAGTCCATACGTGAACACACTCTCGATGGAATAGTGATAAAAGGCAATGAGCAGATTTTTGGGGAGATTGTTCTTTCTGAGGATTCTCAGAAAATACAGTCTCTGTTGTGCCTTCTTCAGCAGCTCCTTGGTGCTGGCGCTCCAGGTCAGGTCATCCTCCAGCACAATGTCCAGAAACCTAAACACTGGGACCCTCTCCACACATGCCCTGCCAATGATGAGTGTCTGGATGTCAGTTTTGTTTTTTCTAAAATCAATAACAAGCTCCTTTGTTTTTGTGGTGTTGAGGAGCAGGTTATTGACTCTGCACCACTCTAAAAGAAGCTCTATCTCGTCCCTGTATGCCAGCTCACCCTCCTTGCCCGAGATGAGTCCGACCACAGTCGTGTCATCCGCGAACTATATGATGTTGTTGCTATGGTGAGTGGGGACACAGTCATATGTGTAGAGGGTGTAGAGGAGTGGGCTGAGCACACAAACCTGCGGCGCCCCGGTGTTGAGGCTGAGAGCAGTGGAGGTGTTGTGACCCAGCCTGACCCCGTGGGAGCGACCAGACAGGAAGTCCAGTATACAACTGCACGTGAGTGATGGATGTCCCACATCTGCCAGTTTGGACACCAGTCGTAGTGGAAGGATGGTGTTAAATGCCAAGCTGAAGTCTACAAACAGCATTCTGACGTAACTCCCCTGCTGCTCTAGGTGGGTCAGGGCAGCATGAAGGGCTGTGGCTACAGCATCCTCCATGGATTTCTTTGCTTTGTAAGCAAATTGAAATGGGTCCAGGTCTGCTGGCAGGCAGGTGATGATATGACTCTGCACCAGTTTCTCAAAGCACTTCATGATGACAGATGTGAGTGCCACCTCAGGTGGCCAGATCATGGTTATTTCCAGTTACAGAACCAGTACCTGCTTAATGGATCATGGTTTTTACCATCATGTATAGGCAGGTTCAGTCCATGGTCACTAGCTGAAGATAAATATCCATTTGGATTCCTATTTGCCTGAGGGAGCCTCGGCAAAGCTGTCAGTTCATCTCTTATTTACATTTTTGTTATCAGATGACAGGCAGAGCTGACCAAAGTTTGGTACGTGCTGAAGTTTAGCTTTATTTCTGGAATGCAGGTTGGGGAAGGTCCAGCTGGATTTCTGCATCTCTGTCTTAAGAGGCCTTGTGCTCCACTAAAAGCCTAGCAGAATGGGCAAAGTGCTACAGAGTTAGTGGAAGTACGCAAAGAATTTGAGGCCACATTATGACAGTTAGCTGTGCTTAATATCAATATAATGGTGTGTTCATGTGGAACATTTCAAGCTGCCTGTAACTGTTAGTGTTATCACTCTACAAAAACTGGAGTTAAGATAGATAGATAGATAGATAGATAGATAGATAGATAGATAGTGTCATGGCCGAAATTATCGGCACCCCTGGAATTTTCCCAGAAAATGCACCTTTTCTCCCAGCAAATTGTTGCAATTACAAATGTTTGGTATACACATGTTTATTTCCTTTATGTGCATTGGAACAACACAAAAAAAACAGAGAAAAAAAGCCAAATCTGACATCATGTCATACAGAACTCCAAAAATGGGCCGGACAAAATTATTGGTACCTTTTCAAAATTATAGGTAAATCGTTTTATTTCAAGCATATGATTTTTTTTTCAGACTCAGGCTGCAACAGTGTCAGCTCGTACTATCCGCCGACATCTGAACGAAATGAAACACTATGGCAGGAAAGCCAGGAGGACCCCACTGCTGACACAAACATAAAAAAGCCAGACTGGAGTTTGCCAAAATGTACTTGAGGAAGCCAAAGTCCTTGTGGGCGAACGTCTTGTGGACAGATGACACCAAGGTTCAGCTTTGTGATAAAGCTCATCATTCTACTGTTTACAGAAAACAGAATGAGGCCTATGAAGAAAAGAACACAGTACCTACAGTCAAACATGGTGGAGGTTCTAAGATGTTTTGGTGATGTTTTGCTGCCTCAGGCACTGGATGCCTTGACTGTGTGCAAGGCATCATGAAATCTGAAGACTACCAAAAGATATTGGGGCGCAATGTAAGGCCCAGTGTCAGAAAGCTGGGTCTGCGTCAGAGGTCATGGGTGTTTCAGCAGGACAATGACCCCAAACATACCTCTAAAAGCACAAAAGAGAGTTATGAAGTGGCCAGCAATGACTCCGGATCTAAATCCGATTGAACGCTTATGGAGAGATCTCAAAATTGCTGTTGGGAGAAGGCGCCCTTCAAATCTGAGAGACCTTGAGCAGTTTGCAAAAGAAGAGTGGTCGGAAATTCCAGTTAAGAGGTGTAACAAGCTTGTTGATGGTTATAGGAAGCGCTTGATTTCAGTTATTTTTCCAAAGGTCGTGTAATCAAATATTAAGCCAATAATTTTGTCCAGCCCACGGTTTTTGAGTTTTGTGTGAAATGATGTCAGATTTGGCTTTTTTTCTCTGTTTTTTTGTGTTGTTCCAATGCACATAAAGGAAATAAACATGTGTATACCAAACATTTGTAATTGCAACAATTTCCTGGGAGAAATTGTGCATTTTCTGGGAAAATTCCAGGGGTGCCGATAATTTTGGCCATGACTATAGATAGATAGATAGATAGATAGATAGATAGAAAAAAAGTACTACTTCATTTGCCCCAACAGAAGGTTAAGAAGTAAGAATATTATAACAACAACCAGCCTCAGACATACATAAGAATTACGAAGAGCAGAAAATCAATTTGATTTGGCCAAAAACAAGAGTGCAGTCACAATGAGACATTATAAAGGCATATCACATTTGGTATAAAGGATCCCCATTAGTATAGTATTTCACACACTTCTGCCTAATAATTTGTAGTCTTAAACTCAATGTTAGTGCGTCAGAGAGAGGGTGTGCAGCATCGTTCATAATGGCCGTCAGTTCTGTCTTCATTCCCTTCTTCAATACTGTATAATTAAATAACACTAGTTGGCTGTTGTGCTATGAAACTTTGTATATAAATTGATAAATATTTTTGTATGTCTTTATTTGTACGTCAGACAAGCAAATGTAATATTAATCTTTTATTTCATTGATCTGCTTTCATGTCTAATCCAAGCATCTTTAGGAGTGACTCAGGAAGTGAATTTAATGACGCAGTCAGGTTAAGTGTTAAGTGCCAGTTTGGCCAGGACTCTACAGGACTCTCTCAATCAACCCCCACAGGAAAGCCAAACTACCTAAGCTGGCACGCTTTACTCAACAAACAGTTTTTTGGGGCAGGTGTGAAAATACGCCAGTAACTAGGGGATATGGTGCACCAGAATTCTGTTGGTCTAAAGTTGGCTGTTTGGTTTTGAATCATTAGCCATTCTGTACCATGACGCCCTATTGGCTGAAGGATTTGAACATTGTACAACTTTGGTCGCTTTACCCCTCCCTCTCTCTCTCTCACCCACACCATTATCACAAAAAGAACAACATAATGAAGAGCACAGCTCAGCAGCCACATTGAGAGAGACATGCGGCCTGTCCTGAAGGAGCTAGAAATGATGACTTAATAACTAAAGACATGTAAGTAAGTTATAAGTCTGTGTGCTGCCTGAAACTACACATCAGCATTTATCAGGCTGTATGGTTACCAATATTCACTTGTACTTTGCTCATTGTTATTATTGTATAAATATTATCAATAATGCATCATTTAAAGTTGTAACTTAACCCCTGCTTGTCTTTTACTACACCTAATTGCCTGAGGTTATAGATGTAGAAGGGAAGGTGTTGAGAAGTTATATACTACAATACCCTATAAACAGTGGTAAGATTTGAGGCATTCTGACAAAGGTTACACAATAAAGAATATTAAAGGGTAAAGTAGAGTAATACAGACCTCTACCAAGACAAAACACTGGCTTTTGAGGTTTATCAATATTGTGCATGGCCATAATCAACTGTTTATAGCCTGCAAACAACAAGCCCTATTCACTCTTAATTTTAATTCACTATATTTTAATGTGCTTGTGGGTGCTCATTAAGTTGTCAGAAAATGTTTTATAATTGAGACCACTTTTAGCTCTGTTTTTGTACGCCTTTCTGAAAGTTATTCTAATGACAAGTAGCTGCTGAGGTCTGCACTGTCAGGGAGCCAATTAATTCTTAATGCCAGTATCATAGCTTATTGCGCTTAGAAAAAAAAGAAAAAACTTCTTTCATTAAAAAATAAAAAAACCTTCCATTCATCTTCTTCATTGTTGGAGCATATCTCAAAAGAAACTCACAACGCATGTTGAACCTGGAAGGGCACACTGATACAAACTCCCAGCCTCGGCCAATTTAGTGTTGCCAAACAACTTAAACGTTTTTGAAACCATAGTGACAAAAAAAAGCCAAAACAAACCCAGCAAGAAAACACAAAAAGGGTCCTCAGGTCACAAAACACACTGGGATCTATTAAAAAAAAAAGAATAGCATCCTAAAATATTCCGATGACAGAGTCGCCTTGTTTCAGGATATATACTGTGTGCACAGATGTACTGCACATCTGGCTATTGACTTGCCCTCCTCTTTCCATATTAAATGCCATTAATATCATTTTAATGAAGCACACCCTTTTCCACAGTTGTTTCAGTAGTTCTTAACGTATCTTTTTCATCTGAAAGGTCAGTAACAAAGCATACAATGAGGCATCCTAATGTAAATCAGAATTCTCCCCGTGAAAAGCACACCCAGGCTGCCATGTTCATTTTGTGTAAAGAAATGACTGTGTTCTAAATGCTAAATAGTTAGTAATGGCTTACTTTACATAAATGAAACTCATTTGTCTTGTTGCCATGGAACATCAGGCTATGTTGGGACTTATTTTTGCTGTCACTCAATAGATCAGCAATTTCAGTAGCCGATCAGAAGAATTCAATCTTGGACTCTTGCTAATTTGTAATTCCAGTCAGTGACAGCCGTAGAGTCTGCCGGTTTCTGATGATAAAAACTGGTAGTAGCTGCAGCAGCTTTATAACAAAAAAAAAATTTTGATTAAATTGAGAATCTCTAATTCTCCAGGCTGCAAATTGTGTTAAACAGTATACAGAAGTTCATCCTGAAATATCTGAATAAAGAATATTTAGTGAATAAATAAAGCAAAACTGCAAAGGAATAGACTTAAATATGCAGCTGTTACAGAAATTAGCATAAAGTAAAACTGGCAACTGTTGTACATAATCTCTCAAGATGAGACTTTTTTCCTGTGATGAGACGTGATCTTTGGAAGAGAGTACAGAGAGAGACACTTTCACGTCCCGCGAGACGGTCAAGTCACGTCATAATCACAACATTTGGAAGCAAGTCCTGTGATACACATGCAGAGCAGGTTAGAGATAATGGAATTAGGAAAATTCAAAAGTCTCAAACAAATGAGAGTAAAGATTGCATTAGCGCAAACAAACAGAAAATATTACTCAGTGAAATAACGGAACAGCAAAAAGAGATCGAATAGTGTTTGAGGATGTCGAGCAAAGAGGACGTAAAAAAAACAGCTACTATTTGTTTCCCATTGTATCACTGTTTAAGAGGGGTTTTTGAAGGAGCGGCCGCAATGGCATGTAGCACTGGCGGAGGGGGGGAAGGAGTTGGTGAGTGAAGCAAGCAGGAGCCAAAGACCCCTAGTACTGACATAAATAATAATGTTATATTTGTAATTGAGTATATGCGCTGATATAGAAAAATAGAATTATGAGAAAAATAGAGATTAGGTAACAGGTGTGACTGATAGGGGGCACCCGAGAGTCCCAGATACAAGTTCACTGATATTGTCTAGGATCCAAATAAATCTCTCTGTTATATAAAAAAAATCCTGGGATGAGACGAGACTTTTTCAGAGAGATAATTTAATGTCCTGTGAGACGAGACTTTGTGCCAAGAGATTTATCCACGCCCGGGGCCGGAAATAAAAGACAAAGAGTAGATGACAAACTAAAACATTGTAACACATTGGCGCAATACACATGCAGAGCAGGTTAGAGATAATGAAAGTACTAAAATTCGAAAGTTTCAAAAAATATGATAGTAAAGATTGCATTGGTGCAAACAAGCGGAAATTATTACTCGGTGAAATAAAAGAACAGTGAAAAGAGATTGAATATATGGTGATATGACAGAAGTATGTAGATATTGTTTGGTTTTAAACTTTAAGTCAGAGACTTGTAGATCATCTAATTCATGTTGTCATCAGGGAAAACTAGTGTTTCTTCCCAATGAAGAGGCCTATCCACAAGATTTGTTGTTTGGTGAAAGTGAAATCCACATAGGCAAGCAGCAGAGAAGCGAAGTGGCTGGTGCGTAGTGCAGGACATGGGTTGGCAAGCGAAGTGAGCTTGGGGCGAAACCCCCTAGTACTGTTTTATAATACAAAAGTACCTTTAACAGGTTCTTCATCCAAAAGTACAAATACAATTGTAAGCACAATTCCAGTTACCTTCATCCATTATCCTCTCGACAAGCGTTGTCCCCTGCCACCTGACTACCAACCCCCTGAACAAGGTTGACAAGCTTCCTTTTACGTTGGACCCAGGAGTACTTCTGGTGCTACAGCATTGCATAATGGAAACACTTCCGGGCCTGGCATAAATTTCACAAAACAGAATGCTCTTCTCCCAGCAGCTCCCTCCAGTGGCACCCAAGGACCCAAACAGGTCTGCTTTTTCAAACTCTAGGTCTCATGTAACCAAGTGCGTGTCCAAACTGGGATCATGGTGGAGTTGCGCTGCCAAGTATCATATTGGGGGGACGAACCATCTCTGATATCCAGTCTCACTCACCCCATCCATTATTCTATCTCCACAACTGGGAAAAGAGCTGGAAACCATCCCGGTCAAGCTGCACCTCCATCCACATGATCCAGCCATTATGGCCTCCTGACCAAGCAAGTCATCACACTCAATCCCAGCCTGGACACTAATCAATCTGTAACTGAATTCACACAGAATAAGAATTACAATGAAAAATTTCATGTGCACCAGAAACTAAGCTGGTCTTTATCCAATATAACTGAATGCAGATCATTTAACTGTGTAATTTCGTAATTACAACAAAAATTTGCTTTGGGCATTTCACCTGATATTCTTCATCCTTTCATTCATTTTCTAATTTTATGTTGTTCATATTAAATTTTGGGAATTCTATAGTATTCTGGTGCAAGTCTCATAGCATGACAGGATCACTTCATCAATGTATTCCACAACTCCCAAATATTTCTGGAGTCTTAGCAATGGGCAGAAGAACAGCTCAGTGGCATAGCAATGTTACCAGGTGCCCCAGCAGGACACGGAGAAAAGAAACAGAATAAAGGGGGGTCAGTAACGATTCATAATTATTGTAAAACTTATACTTGACTAGCAGAAATGCAACAAGGATGGCTAATCAGCAACTCTAGTCAGGGTATGCTAAACTCAAGTAGAGATTCTTCAGATCATCTTTATTTTCTATTAATTTTAAGCTGGGTCCTAGATAGTGCCGTATTGTGTGTTTTAATAGACAAACTGGAGTCAAAATAATACTTGCATTGCTTGCCAATTTTGCAAAACTAATGTTTAGACAGACTTATTTAAAAAGTAACAGGGCCCTGTTGTGATGTAAATCACCAAATCCTCTTTAATAATACTTAAGGACATAAAGTTATTCTCTAATGCCTCAGACTGCTGCAAAGCAATAGCTTCAGTGTCGACATGTACTAATAAGGTGGACGCTTCATCATTGACCAGGGAGTCCACTTAAACCTCAACATTGGAAACCTTGGCACATGTGAGGTATTTCTTCTTAAATACTGGGTTTACATAGTTTGGAATTGTAACATTACACAATATTAAAATAACAATTATAAATCTAAGTGCGGAGTATAAGTGCAGTATAGCGGGGTCTGTGGCAATTAACCATTTAAAATAAAACTGTGAGGCTAGGCTTGGGGCTTATCGGTGCAGCACTCTGCTGTCATAGGGAGTTCGGTGGGGGCAGTGAGTTGACTGTCTGTTGTGTGCCCATGCAGTCAGTTCAGTTGTTTCCCATTGACACTCAGCACCTCATTAAGGAGAGGACCTGTGCCCACAGGTAGAAAAGGCAGACTGAGTAGAGAGCCAGAAGAAAAAGAAGAAAAGAATAGAGAGTAAGGAAAGTGAGAGGCAGAATGGTGAGGAGCCTGTGCAGTAAAGAGTGGAGGCAGATGATCGGGAGTATGGCCCAATGGAAATGAGCAGCAAGCCTGAGGTCAAGAAGGGGGCTGGAGAAGGGGCTCTTTATGCAGGAATAGGAGCAGCCCTGTTGTGCAACATCTCACTTTAGATGCCGAAGGACTGGCTGAGGGAGACATGAGTGGGGTTCAGAGTGGTGTGCTGCAGATGCTGAGAGACTGGCAGTGGGAACTCAAACATGGCATAAAAGGTTGATTATCCCTATAGGTGGGCGCCTCCTTTTGCAGCAAGGTCCATATGGGACAAACAGAGGAAATGCCAGATTTTAGAAAGAGGCACTGGGGCTCATGTTTTTATAAAGGAAGACCCACCTGAGTTTTAACCTTGTATTTATTGAAAATATTGATACTATTATATATACTCGCATTTAAGTTCTCCCGCAGATAAGTCAGGGCTTGATTTTACCATATAATTTCTGGTATTTTATAATGTCAGTCGTATAAGTCGAATGCTGAAAACTCACGCTATTAGTCCAAGACAGGCAATGTCTTGCAGGTTTTTCTTCAAACCAAGTTTATTAATGAAAAGTCAATTACTGCTGATGAAGCACTTATTGCTCAAGTGACATTTTGATGCTTCATTTTAGTGGTCTCATTTGCTAAGATTCCCCACCCTTAATTGCTTATTTCAATCTTAAATAGCTGCATTCAGTGTTTTAATGGCTCCTTAATAGCAATAAGATGTAAATGACAAAGCAGTCAGCAGTTCACCATCTAGCTTGTTTCGATTTATATCTCTGTGTGTTCATAATGTTTGATTTATTAAAACACTTAATAGAAAACTGCGGTGGGCTGGCACCCTGCCCGGGATTTGTTCCTGCCTTGTGCCCTGTGTTGGCTGGGATTGGCTCCAGCAGACCCCCGTGACCCTGTGTTAGGATATAGTGGGTTGGAGAGTGACTGACTTAATAGAAAATGTGAAAATTATCCTTTTAAGGTTTCTAATTATTTTGATGGAAAGGAAAGGAAAAAAAAATCTACGATATAAGAACCTTACATTGCAGACTAACAAGCCATAAAATAAAATAAGGTCTGAGATTGGAAAGGATTGGTGTATAATTAAGCAATTGGATTTGGAATGAAAACCTGTAGGCACTGCGGCTCTCCAGGACCGACATTGCCCACCCTTGGTCCAAGAGATTATGAAGTGCTAGCGCCCACCTGAGAGAGTAACCATGGAGCGCACTGCCTTTTTTTCTATGTATTATGCCTACGTGACTACACGGTAATACCTGAACTATTCTGAAGCAATGTTTGCACCGTTTTATGTTTTTTGTATCTCACACCCTCATACACCTTTCTCATAAGAGCATCCCTTACGTACGATGGAGTGTTCGATCAGAAGAAAATATGAAGCTGGTTTTAAATTAAAAGTCACTGAAGTGGCAAAAGAAATTGTTAACTGTGCTGCTGCAACAAAATTCGATGTGTCTGAGAAACTGGTGCGAGACTGGAGGAGGCAAGAAGATGTAAAAAAAAATGTGTCATATTTTTGAAAAGGCATATAAGTTGGGGTCTGATTTTATGACCGATTTTTTGGGTTTCGAGACCCAAGTTACACGCAAGTATATACGGTATTTATTAATTCATTTTAACCTCCACAAAAGTCACTGTGTTTATGGATTATTTATTTATTATTAAGCGCACTGCACTGGTTGCACCCTTGTTTAAATTTATTGCTTGTACATAAAGCATTTTCTACCACCTCTAGCCGTGTGTGTCCGCATTAGGTAAGCTCATCCTCTGACAAGTTATCTATCTATCTTTAGTCATTATACAGTATATTTCCCATCAGAAAAGAAAATCATTGGGGTCCCAGCTCTATTCTACTTCATTTTTCTTGGAAAAAACAGCAAATTCAAATTTAGCATTCCTCCTACAACTAAAACCCTTGTTAGATAGATAGATAGATAGATAGATAGATAGATAGATAGATAGATAGATA
>JANRMT010062813.1:2014678-2041637 GCA_026402145.1 Polypterus bichir lapradei
ATAGATAGATAGATAGATAGATAGATAGATAGATAGATAGATAGATACTTTATTAATCCCAAAGGGAAATTCACATAATCCAGCAGCAGCATACTGATACACAAAAAGAAAAATAATATTAAATTAAAGAGTAATAAAAATGCATGTAAAAACAGACAATAACTTTGAATAATGTTAGCGTTTACCCCCCCGGGTGGAATTGAAGAGTCGCATAGTGTCGGGGAGGAAAGATGTCCTCAGTCTGTCAGTGGAGCAGGACAGTGACAGCAGTCAGTCGCTGAAGCTGCTCCTCTGCCTGGAGATGACACTGTTCAGTGGATGCAGTGGATTCTCCATGATTGACAGGAGCCTGCTTAGCGCCCGTCGCTCTGCCACAGATGTCAAACTGTCCAGCTCAGTGCCTACAATAGAGCCTGCCTTCCTAACAAGTTTGTCCAGGTGTGAGGCATCCTTCATCTTTATACTGCCACCCCAGCACACCACCGCATAAAACAGGGCACTCGCCACAACCCTCTGGTAGAACATCTGCAGCATCTTATTGCAGATGTTGAAGGACGCCAGTCTTCTAAGGAAGTATAGTCGGCTCTGTCCTTTCTTACACAGAGCATCAGTATTAGCAGTCCAGTCCAATTTATCTTCCAGCTGCACTCCCAAGTATTTATAGGTCTGAACCCTCTGCACACAGTCTCCTCTGATGGTCACGGGGTCCATGAGGGGCCTGGGCCTCCTAAAATCCACTACCAGTTCCTTGGTCTTGCTGGTGTTCAGGTGTAGGTGGTTTAAGTCACACCATTTAACAAAGTCTTTGATTAGCTTCCTATACTCCTCCTCCTGCCCACTCCTGATGCAGCCCACGATAGCAGTGTCATCAGCGAACCTTTGCAAGTGGCAGGACTCCGAATCGTATTGGAAGTCTAATGTATATAGGCTGAACAGGACCGGAGAAAGTACAGTCCCTTGCGGTGCTCCTGTGTTGCTGACCACAATGTCAGACCTGCAGTTCCCGAGACGCACATACTGAGTTCTATCTGTAAGACAGTCCACGATCCATGCCACCAGGTGTCTACTCCCATCTCCCATCTACTCCCATCTCTGTCAGCTTGTCCCTAAGGAGCAGAAGTTGGATGGTGTTAAAGGCGCTAGAGAAGTCCAAAAACATAATTCTTACTGCGCCACTGCCTCTGTCCAAGTGGGAGAGGGATCAGTGTAGCATATAGATGATGGCATCCTCCGCTCCCACCTTCTCCTGGTATGTGAACTGCAGAGGATCGAGGGCGTGACGGACCTGTGGCCTCAGGTGGTGAAGCAGCAGCCGCTCCATGGTCTTCATCACATGTGACGTCAGAGCAACAGGCCGGAAGTCATTCAGCTCGCTAGGACATGATACCTTTGGGACTGGGGAGATACAAGATGTTTTCCAAAGCCTCGGGACTCTCCCCTGTTCCAGGCTCAGGTTAAAGATGCGCTGTAGAGGACTCCCCATCTCCAACGCACAGGCCTTCAGCAGTCGTGGCGATACTCCATCTGGACCTGCTGCTTTGCTGGTACGAAGTCTCCTCAGCTCTCTGCTCACCTGCGCTGCTGTAATTGTGGGTGGGGATGTCTCTACTATGCTGGTATCAGCAGAAGGATGGTTGGAGGATGCAGTACTTCGAGGTGAGCGTGGGTTAAGATGGTCAAACCTGTTAATGAAGTTGTTCATTTGGTTTGCTCTCTCCACGTCTCTCTCGATGGTGGCACCCCGCTTCGAGCTGCAGCCAGTGATGATCTTCATCCTATCCCACACTTCCTTCATGCTGTTATTCTGCAACTTCTGCTCCAACTTTCTCCTGTACTGCTCCTTCGCTGCCCTGAGCTGGACTCGGAGTTCCTTCTGCACGCACTTGAGCTCATGCTGATCATCGCCTTTAAAAGCCCTTTTCTTCTGGTTCAAAAGGCCCTTGATGTCACTTGTAATCCATGGCTTGTTGTTAGCATAGCAGCGTACTGTTCTTACTGGAACTACAATGTCCATACAGAAGTTGATGTAATCAGTTGTGCAGTCAACAACTTCCTCAATATTCTCACTATGTGATCCCTGCAGGATATCCCAGTCTGTAGTTCCAAAGCAGTCTCTCAGAGCTTGCTCTGCCTCAGGGGACCACTTCCTGAATGAGCGTGTGGTTGTAGGTAGTGCCTTCACTCTTGGTTTGTAGTGAGGCTGAAGCAGAACCAGGTTATGATCTGCTTTCCCAAGCGCAGGCAGCAGGGTGGCGCTGTATGCGTCTTTAACGTTTGCATACAGTAGGTCGATAGTCATATTTCCCCGGGTGTTACAGTCTACATACTGCGAGAAGGCAGGTAATGTTTTGTCCAGCGTCACATGGTTAAAGTCTCCAGCTATTATCACAAGCGCCTCGGGGTGCTGCGTTTATAACTTAGTAACTGCGAAATGGATGACGTCACTCGCTATCTCCGCGTTCGCTCGAGGGGGGGATGTAAACAATGAGAACAATGACGTGTCCAAACTCTCTGGGCAAGTAATAGGGATGCAGACTTACGACCAACAGTTCGATGTCCCTGCAGCAAATGGAGATTTTAATGTTTACATGTCCTGAGTTGCACCATCTTGTATTGACACAGAGAGCGACTCCCCCTCCTTTCTTTTTACCACAGGTATTTGCGTCTCTGTCCGCTCTAACTGTGCTAAACCCGAGTAGCTCCACGTTAGCATCTGGGATGGTAGTTGTTAGCCACGTTTCACTAAAACACAGTAAGCTGCATTCTCTGTAGGTTCTGACATTTTTTACCAGCACGGCCAGTTCGTCGATCTTATTTGGTAGTGAGTTCACATTTCCCAGGATCACAGAAGGCACCGAAGGTTTATATTGCCATTTTCTCGCAAGCCGCTTGGCTTTTATCTTAGAGCTGGCTCGGCTGCCCCGATATCATCTTCTTACCTTGCCAGTTAAATACGGAACCACACCGGCGTGGGCATTTCTTCTCAGTGCTTGAAGTTGACTACTTGAATAGGTGAGTCTCGGTGTGTAAAAATCCATGTCAAGTAGTAAAAGCAGTAAAAAGTGTCCAGGGAGCGATTCCACATAAAAGAAAGTTGTAGAAGTGATCAGTGAAATAGACTGAAATAGAGAAAAAAGGTAAAATGTCATACACTGAGCTGCTGGAATGGCTGCCACTCGCGGCGGCGCCGGATGTTAAATGGCAGATTTTTAGGTTGAAGTGACGCACTCTCTTTAATAAAACACAAACAAACAGAAAAAGAATGTAGCTTGCATGAATATATTAGTATTAACACCAAGATAAATGGTATCAGGTTAACGCAAAAAATATTTTTAAAAAATGCATGGATAATGTCTGAACACATAGTATTTAGTATTAACTCATTAATTTACTGTATCGTTAATATGTAAACCTGCTCTTCCCAATACATGGCTTAGGAATGATGAAGAGTAGCCTAGCAGACAAGAAACAAACATTGATGATTTACCACTCCAGCATGGGGCTAATGATTTAAATCTGCATGTGTTAAGTATGTTTAGGAAGACCAGAATACTCAGCACAAATCGAAATAGTCCAGAAGAACAAATGCAGCCTCCACGCTGACTGTACCCAGGCTGAATTTGAAAGAAAAAAAAATTAATATTAATTTAAGAAATATTATTAAAGCGTTGTTTTAAAAAGAATACTTAAAAATATGCCAATTTCTACTGATACTACATGGAGCTTGTTTTTGATGTGGCATTTACTATAAATTAAAGGCAGAATCACGGCCCAATAATAAACTCAGACAGACTTTACCATAATAAAATACAAAATCATTGTAAGAATAAAGGGTTAATAATATACAGAAGACGGCAATCAGAGATCAGTTCTATCTAGCTTAAATACTGAAAAAAGTAGATGAAGACCAGACAAAATATGATACATGTTTATAAAAGTTGTATGGTTCAATAATTTGCTATTGCTGTCTTGTAACTGTGAATTTGTGCACACATTCTCGATCTGTTCTCAGAGAAGAGCACTATACAAAGCAAACTGAACTGAAAAGAAAAGATATAAATTGACTAGCTTATTGCTGCACATTACAAAACAAAGATTAGTAGGAAATCTAGATGTGAAAACAGCTTCATAAAAGAGACAATAACACCACAATGACGACAGGTACTTGTTGAAGAAGTACTTTGTGATGTAGGCACATGATGATTATTCTGCTATGGCTGAAACTGGCAAGGAGACTTGTTTGCCAGCACACAATGGATGCATTCTTTCTCTGTGGTTGCTTGCTTTTTCTTGGTATTTACTTGGAAGCAAACAACATTTCAACTTCTGAAATAGAAAAAAAGAGATTGTGACAAAAATAGATACTCAACGTGACCAGACTGCATGAAGAGAAAATTAGAAACATGCACACTGAATAACGGGAACGACAGGTATAAATAGTCATCTGGAACATATGTTTTAGAAAGAAGCCATTTTCTATTTTATGATTTAACCAGAAGATGATCAAATTTCATTTAACAGAGTTCAGGGCCTGAGTTATTAGTTAGTCCACAGAAAAGTTGAAAGCAGATTTAAACAGTGAAGAGTGGGACATTAGCACTTTACTTTATGGAATTATACAATACATTACAAAATGTAAATGGAATGTTTGAGACTGAAATCTTATTAACATATATATAATGAAATCAAAGGTAATTAATGCAACCATAAAAATCAACGTGTGTCTCCACTTTCTAAGCTCTCTCTTTTTTCAGGTCAGGATTGTGTGGGGGCCAAAGCCTATTCTGGCAGAAAATGGATGAAGGCAACAACCACTTAGTCTAACACATGGCATGAACACACTCACAATCTCTCACAACCAGACAATTGCTTTAGTTTTCTTTTCTTTTAGTCATTCTGGTATATACAGTCATATGAAAAAGTTTGGGAACCCCTCTCAGCCTGAATAATAATTTACTCTACTTTCAACAAAAAAGATAACAGTGGTATGTCTTTCATTTCCTAGGAACATCTGAGTACTGGGGTGTTTTCCAAACAAAGATTTTTAGTGAAGCAGTATTTAGTTGTATGAAATTAAATCAAACGTGAAAAACTGGCTGTGCAAAAATGTGGGTCCCCTTGTAATTTTGCTGATTTGAATGCATGTAATTGCTCAGTACTGATTACTTGCAACACCAAATTGGTGGGATTAGCTTGTTAAGCCTTGAACTTCATAGACAGGTGTGTCCAATCATGAGAAAAGGTATTTAAGGTGGTCAATTGCAAGTTGTGCTTCCCTTTGACTCTCCTCTGGAGAGAGACAGCATGGGATCCGCAAAGCAACTCTCAAAAGATCTGAAAACAAAGATTGTTCGGTATCATGGTTTAGGGGAAGGCTACAAAAAGCTATCTCACTTTCAACTGTAAGGAATGTAATCAGGAAATGGAAGGTCACAGGCACAGTTGCTGTTAAACCCAGCAGGTCTGGTAGGCCAAGAAAAATACAGGAGCGGCATATGTGCAGGATTGTGACAATGGTTACAGACAACCCACAAATCACCTCTAAAGACCTGCAAGAACATCTTGCTGCAGATGGTTTATCTGTACATTGTTCTACTATTCAGTGCAATTTGCACGAAGAACATCAGTAGGCCAGGTTGATGAGAAAGAAGCCCTTTCTGCACTCACGCCACAAACAGTCGCTTGTTGTATGCAAATTCTCATTTAGACAAGCCTGATTCATTTTGGAACAAAGTGCTTTGGACTGATGAGACAAAAATTGAGTTATTTGGTCAGAACAAACAGCGCTTTGCATGGTGGATTTCTTTCCCCCCACTTCATATTTCCAGTGAAGTTTGAAAATAATACCAGACAAAGCTGGGAAACGAAGCTACAGTTACAAAATAGCAAATGTTAGGTCTGGCAGGCAGTGTGTTATAGTAGTTAAGACTTTGGACTTCAAAACTGTGGGGTTGTGGGTTGAAATCTCACTACTGACACCGTCTGACCATAAGCTAATCACGTCACCTTCTCGTACTACAACTGGCAAAACAAAAAAGAACAAAAAGTAACTAACTGTATCTCTCAAATGTTGTGGGTCTCCTCGGATAAAGGTGTCAGCCAAGTAAGAACAATACATACTAGTGTGGGACCTGTTGACAGAGAAACAGAACCACACAGATTGTGATGGTGTTATGGTTAGCACACTTGCCTTTTAAGAACCAATTACATTTTGATTTTTCTTTAATCAAGCAATTATTCCTCCATTTTTGTCAGGGTTCCAAGCCACCCAAAGTACGGGCATACTCCAACCGGAGTTAATTTTTGCAATATGGGGGTCTTTGCATCAGAAGGAAAAACAAGAATACTATATACAAATAGCTTTTCCAATACTAACAATAGTCATGTACTAAATGCAACAAGTCTGAGGGTGATAAAGTTGGGTAATATATCATTTGTAATTACATTTCCACTTTCCCACTTTTTCACCTGGGAAATGCTGGGATAACTCAGGTAATATCCACCTACCGTTAATAGTCATTTCCTAAAAGGAAAGCAAGAATTAACTGATTCATCATAGCTAATTGTTCTAACTTTCAATCACTTGTAAAAGTTCTATTTTTACAATTTTATCAAAATTGTTTATATTAAAAAAGCAGTTGTGACATATTTCCTGATATATGCAATTTCATATTTTCATGGATCACAGCGACCCTTGCCCAGCTGGGATACCTCTACCTTGGAAGGGCCAGTGGAGCAAGTGTGGACAGAGCATCACCTCCCCGGAATGCTAGATGGCAGCGGTACCTCGGACTCCCATAGGG
The DNA here is from genome assembly GCA_026402145.1 of Polypterus bichir lapradei. Lineage (NCBI taxonomy): Eukaryota > Metazoa > Chordata > Cladistia > Polypteriformes > Polypteridae > Polypterus > Polypterus bichir. The sequence continues at coordinate 2,021,482 of JANRMT010062813.1, forward strand.
CTTCATGGGAATTGGGGTTCATTACAGCCCTGTTCGGATCTGGGGAAACCGCTAGGGGGTGCTGCAACTATTCCCGAGCCCGTGTTGGCAGTTCTTCCACCACACCCGGAAGTGCTGCAGGAATTATGTCAATGAGCACCTGGAGCACTTCCGGGTGACCTATATAAGGGACCAGCAGACACTATTCCAGAAACCAGAGTCGGGACGAGGGGGACAAAGTTTGCCAGGAGGAGTGGAGAAGAACGAAAATAGAGAAGGAAGAGTATTGTGCAGTGTTCTGTGTATTGGGACTGTGTTTTGCCTGTGGGAAAGAGGAAGGCGTTTCCTAAGAGGTGAAGAAAATAAAACCATTTGTGTTTTATCAGTGTGCCTCCTGCGTCTGTCTGTGTCGGGTTAAGCGCTGGTATAGCACCATCCTTTGTCACAATATATACAATACACAACTGTGCTGCATTAATAAAAATAAATGATTAATTAGTGTAGATTACTCAGAATTAGCACAATAAATAGCTTTATTCAATATTCTGTACTCAGTATTTAAACAGTATTTAAAAATATTTATTAAATGGCTTTGTGTAAAGATTTACATGAACTGAATTAAGTAAAAATACTTACTAGCAACATGAATACAGTACATTTGACTTTGCTTCCACAATTAAATACCAAATGCAGATTATAAGCAAAACATTAATATTTTCATGTAATTTTTTATATTAAAGCAAATCATCAAAAAAATAAATAAAACATAGCCACTGATGTGAAAGAATGCTTAAACATTTTTAAAGTCTCTTTAGAAGCAATTCTTCATCTCACAGTATGAATATACAGTATATATGGTTTCCTTTAGCTAGGCACAGTTAGGCAATGGGTTGTGTTTCTCTGATCAGCCACCGCAATGCCTCATGCCGCCCTTGTCTTTCAAGCTCTGCTCCAATTACTTCTCTGCATTTCTGGTGATAGTCATTCAGCCATGTGCGCTACAATAAAAAAGTATACACATTAGAAGTCTAATTCTAGTACAGTCTGCCATCTTCTCTCACAGTTTTTGCTTCCACATGTGAAACATGCGGAGAGCACAAAAGATACTACTAAGAAGTGACAATAGACTCCAGCTACAGACGAGACAATCGGAAGCCTCAAGCTCCTTCAGCAACCTGAGACACTCTGAGGCCCATAAAATGAGGCCCCTGTCATCGGCATTCAGATCAGAGCCCACCCAGCCTCCAGCAATCTCACATTTTATCAAGCCTTGGAACTAAACATTTACTTAAACATGATGATATGGTGTTATACAGGTCATTCGATTCAAAAGCTACAAGCTTTGTGCTTAAAAAGTAACATATAAAAGTACAGCTTACAATGCTTACAGTAAAAGTACAGTTAATTAAAACATTATTTTCTGTTGTATTATTATCTGCAATAAGAAACTATCTAACTTTATTAAATTAGATAACTCCATGGGGAAATTCAAAAATAAACAAGATTAAAAAATTGTGTCAGGAATAGTATCATACAGTAATGGTGACTGGAAGTTTATGCCAGGACAACTTTTAACATAAACAAGCAACAGTTTTCCATCCTTCCAGAATGAATGTTTCTCCTTTTGGGCTCCACATTCTCTGAGGTGTGCACATCTGTCCACAGGCTAAAAACGGTCCTTGCTGCAGCTGGATAAGAAACTGGCTAAGATCTTTAGATGCTTCATGGCCTGTTCTGCTTCTATTCTAGTAGGGACCAGAGGTGCACAAGAAGTGCAGAAGTCTTGAAGACAGGATGTGCATCTCGGGATAAACTAAAATTGCCAGGAAAAAAAATGCAGGAAGCAAAAATGAGACTGCTCCTTATTGTTAACTAGTGATGGGTATAAAGGGGAACCAATAAGGGGGGCGATTTAGTCAGCCTATACACTCATTCTCTGCGTGGGATGGAACTTCACCAGTTAATTGGGAAAGAACACGGTTTAATAAATTGGCTCAAACACACACATCTTACAGCAGAAATATTCCTTACCTCCTTTTCTGTCAGCATCTCAGTATTAATCATTTTAGTCTGAATGGGTACCAGTGTGATTGGTTCAAAAGTCAAGCTGCCTCGATTTCTGTAATTGTACTGTTAAAAATAAATAAATAAATAGGTTACATATGCAGTAAGAATTCTAAATTAAAATGGAACAGATATTCCTGTCAGCACTATTGACACTACTTACTTTAGACTTAGTAGATACCACAAGAACAATATTTTCAATTCGAATGCCAAATTTTCCATCTTCATAATAACCAGGTTCTGTATTTTAAAGAGAAACCAAACATTGATTTTCAAAAGAATACAACATAACCAATACGAATGTAATGTATTGTTAAATTTACATTATATTCAGGCTTGACTTTAACCTCAATTACAAACTGCCCACTACAGAGTTTTTGAACAGTACAGTGGAAGCTTACATGGACTGGTTAGGCTACCTGAAACAAATGTGACTCTTCAAAGTACATCAATACAATATGTCACTAAAAGCATTTCAGTACTTTTATTATTTTATATAGTTTTGACAGAGCAAAATGGCGCAGTGGTAGTGATACTGCCTCGCAACAAGAAGACTGGGGTTCAAGTCTCAGGTGCTCCCTACATGGAATTCATATTTTCTCATCATGTCCGAGTGTGTTTGCTTCAGTTTTCCCCCGCTCTTGAAAGGTTAGTTGATTTGGTGAAGCTAGATTCTGGTCTGTTCTTGCTTTGCAAGCCTAAATAGGCTCCAGCTTCCCCACAAACCTTCCCTGCATCAGCACATTTGGAAAATAGCTGGATAGATGGATATTTTTCACATGACAAATTTTAAGTGATTACGCTTGCAGATGGGCAATCCGAGACAGATAAAGCATATATTCATATTACACTGCAATGCAGTCATTCTCAACCTTTCTCTTTTAAAATATTAATTTCCAATACCACCACCCACCTCTGACATGACAGAAGATATATATACTGAATGCAAAATGTATATAAAGGAAGTGGACAAAATAAAGAAAAACCCAAATGAAAAAGGAGCTTAACATTTAACTAAATTATGATTACAAATGTAACTGTGCGTGTGACATTATTAACAATCATCACTACGTGCCAGCTACAAAAGAGGTCCAAAGGTTAGCACTTTGATATGTGAGTTTATTAAAGCAACATGAGGCAACTAACAGTTTCACAGAGGTCTAGTGCTGGAATTACTGGTCACAAAAATTTCCAACTTATTTTGTGTGTTAAAGGATCAGTCTCAAATATGATGACAGCATATACCAAACACAGAACAACTGCACCAGCAAAGAGAAACAGTGGTCACAAGTTGAAGCGCCAAGAGGAATAGACAGGATACTTCAAAGGATACTTGATAAATATGAGCACATAGCTTAATCAGCATTTCCATGAGCTTCACAAAGATGAAGTTTACTGTAAGATGGCCTTATAATTCTTGGTTGTTACACAACCATGCCCAGTATCTATCTATCTAATCTTAAAATGTAATCATTCCTACAAGACAGATCCTCAATCCGTTATGGAACCTTCGCCATGTTTAACAGTTGGCAACAGACATTTTAGGTCAAAGGTATCTTTTATCTTTCTCCAAGCATAAAACCATCTGCAATTAGGTCAATAAATATTTGGACAGAAACAACTTTTTTCTAATTTTGGTTCTGTACATTACCACAATGAATTTTAAATGAAACAACTCAGATGCAGTTGAAGTGCAGACTTTCAGTTTTAATTCAGTGGGTTGAACAAAAGGATTGCATAAAAATGTGAGGCAACTAAAGCATTTTTTTTAACACAATCCCTTTATTTCAGGGGTTGAAAAGTAATTGGACAAATTAAATAACTAGAAATAAAATGTTCATTTTTAATACTTGGTTGAAAACCCTTTGCTGGCAATGCCAGCCTGAAGTCTTGAACTCATGGAAATCACCAGATGCTGGGTTTCCTCCTTTTTAATGCTCTGCCAGGCCTTTACTGCAGCGGCTTTTAGTTGCTGTTTGTTTGTCGGCCTTTCTGTCCGAAGTTTAGTCTTCAACAAGTGAAATGCATGCTCAGTTGGGTTAAGATCAGGTGACTGACTTGGCCATTCAAGAATTTTTCACATCATTGCTTTAATAAACTCCTGGGTTGCTTTGGCTGTATGTTTTGGGTCATTGTCCATCTGTATCATGAAACGCCGCCCAATCAATTTGACTGCATTTAGCTGGATTTAAGCAGATAGTATGTTTCTGAACACCTCAGAATTCATTTGGCTGCTTCTGTCCTGTGTCACATCATCAATAAACACTAGTGTCCCAGTGCCACTGGAAGCCATGCACGCCCAAGCCATCACACTGCCTCCACTGTGTTTTACAGATGATGTGGTATACTTTGGATAATGAGCTGTTCCACGCCTTCTCCATACTTTTTTCTCGCCATCATTCTGGTAGAGGTTGATCTTGGTTTCATCTGTCCAAAGAATGTTTTTCCAGAACTGTGCTGGCTTTTTTAGATGTTCTTTAGCAAAGTCCAATCTAGCCTTTCTGTTCTTGAGGCTTATGAGTGGCTTGCACCTTGCAGTGCACCCTCTGTATTTACTTTCATGCAGTCTTCTCTTTATGGTAGACTTCGATACTCCTACGCCCTGGAGAGTGTTGTTCACTTGGTTGGCTGTTGTGAAGGGGTTTCTCTTCACCATGGAAATGATTCTGCGATCATCCACCACTGTTGTCTTTCGTGGACGTCCAGGTCTTTTTGTGTTGCTGAGTTCACCAGTGCTTGCTTTCTTTCTCAGGATGTACCAAACTGTGGATTTTGCCACTCGTAATATTTTAGCAATTTCTCGGATGGGTTTTTTCTGTTTTCGCAGCTTAAGGATGGCTTCTTTCACCTGCATAGAGAGCTCCTTTGACCGCATGTTGTCTGTTCACATCAAAACCTTCACAAGAATCCCAATTGACTGTTCATTGTCTTTCAAATGTCTTGCTCTTAAACTAATAACAAAATCTGGTCCTGTCTTCCTTTGTCTGTCGTCCCCCAAAATATAGTACAATGGGTCTTTCTGATCTGACCTGACTGATCTTTTAATCCACTTCAGTTCCCTCTCAAAGAGAGTCATTCTTCTTGGCGATTCCAACATCCATATCAACACTCCCATATGTAAACTGAGGAATGATTTCCTGTCCTTGCTGGACTGTTTTGACTTGGTGCAACGTGTTAATTTTTTCTACCCATTTTGGTGGTCATAGATTGGACCTGATGTGCACATCTGGCTTATCTGTCAGCAACACTTACCGCAGTGATTTGGGACTCTTTGACCATAAAGCAGTACTTTTCTCTGTCTCATTACCTATCCTCCTCTTACCTGTAAATGTCAAATTTCTTTCAGAAACCTTAAAAAATATCTGACCCTCTATCCTCGTTGGATCCATTTCTGATCTTTTTCTGTCTTCCTTGATTCCATAAATGCCAGATAGTCTTGTTGACTACTATAACTCAGCCGTTCATTAAGCACTACATAAAACAGCTCAGTTAAAACATAAGGAAGTTTCCTATTAAGCATTCAGCTCCATGGTACAACTCAGAATTACAGTCTATGAAAGCAGTTGGCCAATGCCTTGAGAGAATGTCACGCAAGACTGGCCTCACTGGGAATATACAGACTTTCTCTGACCATCAAAGGCTTACAGAGATGCACTAACTGTAGCCAAGAACACGCATTATGGCAGAATAATATGAAGTGGCCATGATAACCCAAGGGTTTTGTTCTCTGTAGTTAAAAAACTACTTCAACCTGCATCTAGCCCAATTACCTCCTCTACTGATACCTGTGAAAAAATCCTCCTCTTTTTACACAATAAAATTAAAGATCAAAATAATTCAACTAACAAAATTCCATCTATTTCTTTCCTTACCTTCCCACTCCATTCAGCTCCTTTACTAATTTTTTGCCAGTCACATTTGTTAAAGAACTTCTTTGTAAGATAAGGCCAACTACCTGTGTACTGGACCCAATCCCCTCCACACTTCTTAAATCCTGCCTTAATGTGTAATTTTGACTGTTGTGACAATATTCATTCAGAAAATTCATCAGAGCTTTCTCAGGACACAACTAGCCGCAGTGAAATTAAAACCTCGATGGAGCGGATCTCTTTAAAATTAAATTGCAACAAAACTGAACTCCTGAAGAAAATTGGCCTTAAGCACGATTTAAGAAAATTAGTTCTTTTCCAGTCACACTTGACAGTGATCTCATCAGACATTCTTCTACTGCAAAGAATCTTGGTGTAATTTTTGATTCCTCCCTTTCTTATTCTGCCCACATAAACCACATTAAGAAACTTTCTTACTTTCACCTCCATAACATATCCCGTGTTTGCTCACTCCTCACTTTTTCTAATGCTGAGAAACTTGTCCGTGCTTTTATCACATCCCACATCGATTATTGTAATTCCCTACTGGGAGACACTCCTTCAAATCTTATTTCACATCTCCAGTTAATTCAAAACTCTGCTGCAAAAGTCCTTACACAAACCAACAACAGCAAGCACATCACACCCATCCTGCTACTCCTTCACTGGCTCCCTGTGTCTTACAGGATGGAGTATAAAATTCTATTAATAACCTACAAAACTTTAAATGGCCTTGCGCAAGACTACATCAGTGACCTTCTCCATTGCTCTGCTCCAATTTGCCCATTAAGGTCATCTGATTCTGGCAATCTTGATATGCCCCACGCTAACTTGCACTCTGTGGTTGACAGGGCCTTCAGCTCCATAGCACACAGACTTTGAAATGACCTCCCTAAATTTATTAGGTCATCTGGCTCCATTCATTCTTTTAAAAAAAAAAAACAACTTAAAACTCATCTGTTCAGGAAAGCTTTTACCTTAACCTAACACTCTGTCCCTTGTTTCAGTGTACCTGTCCAGATGCTGGGGATAATCTGAGTGTGTGTTGTATCATAAATTATGTGACTTGTTCAGGCATTTGTTTTAATATTAAATTTAGTATTATACTCTGGTTTATTCTTTTATTCTATTTAATGTTTTTGTATATCTTGTGTTTATTTGTTTATTGTTCTATGCAGAAACTATTTGTATCATTTTGTTTTAAGTGTCTTGAACATAGGAATGCTGCTATATAATTAAAATGTATTACTTTTTTTCGTATTCTTCTTTTTCTTATGATTATTCCCGGATTATAATGCCCACATATACAATGCTATACTATTGCAAGAGTACTTTCACCAATCGCTAGATCAAAGAACCCCTAAACCTTCATGGAAGCTTCTAGAACACACAGTGAAAAGCAGAATATCACTATCTTTATCCTTCAAAGAACAAGGGGCTTCTCTTCTTGAAGAGTGGTTCTGTATCTAACTGCAAACAATTCTGGTCTAGTGGGACAAAATTCCAAGAAGAGATTAAGCTGCACCAAAGGCAAAAGGGTGGTGATACTCCTTACTAGTTCATTGATATTAATATATTGTTTGGTATTTCTGTTATTTTTATCTGTCTTAGTACAGTACATAAATTATAAACACATATATACACACTCTGACATACACACCCAGTTTCTACTGGAAGTTTAGAGCTTAAAGCTTAGCTTTTATGATCCTGCTCACTCTGCTTCCCAAAGTTCGATCATATATAAAAACATTCACTGACTCAGTGAGAAGCTTACTTTTTGCCAATAATCCTATCAATGTGTCTAGTAATACGTGACAAATAGAATGACGTGTCATTATCAGCGTAAACCTTCACAGTAACCTTTGATAAATTGATTGATGTGTCATCTTTAGTATTCAGTATCACCTTTGTCTTTGCTGTCAGTTTGATCTTTACAAAAAAAACAAACAAACAAAAATAAACATTACATAAATATGTGATGCTGACCTGAATCAAGAGTTGCCTGGCTACATCATGAGCTTTTTTGTACTAATCAGCACACTCATGCCACAATGTCTGCAGTGGTATTTTACAGAAACAATCTAATAGGCTGCTATTGTATGAAATGTCAATACATTCTTCCAAGCCTGACATAATTGTTTTCAAGTTGCACCTAAAAGTCTCTGTAAAATGGCCTGCAGTAAATGCATAATAAGCTTCTAATTTCTGTAGTACTTCATGAAACACAGGCTTGGCAGAGGGTTCACACTCTCTCTTGAAGGTCTGTAGATAAATTATATTGGTGTTCGCACCATGCATTATTTTATTGATCTTTTTTCAATGAACAGGTCCACAAGATACAACAGTTATGATGAACTAGGCTGACCCGCCTTTTAAGGCGACCGACTTTTAAGTTGACCACTTCTTAAGGCAATTCAATATGTAGATCAATTTGATATTTTATACAAACTCATTAATTTGGTTATATTGCATTTGAGCGGTATTACTTTAATACTCGTAGTTTCTGTTATTTTTGTGATGAAATTTAAACTTTTTTCCTATATTGAGGTCGTCCTTTTGAACCCCCTTGATATTTACTACGCGGTGAGGCATTTGTACTCCATCAACATTAATTATTTTCAGAGACATAATTTTGTCTATTTTTCCAGCGCATCGCGCACAAAAGCAAGGGAACGATGGGAGCACCAGAACTCTGCTCACATCATGTCGCTTCGTACCGCAAGCTGCAAGTAGTAAGTCTGTGATAAGCGGAATACCGCTACGCTTTCCACTCACGGGACGGAAGGACAATCCTGACCGCTGTTATATAATAAGAAAGAAGAAGAAGATATCGCACAGTCTGGAGTAGAAAATCATCTTTTACCTGAAAAAATGAAACTACAAATCCCATCGTGCATTGCAAAATGGACGGAGCGTGTGTGAAACTCTGCGCCTGCGTAGCACTCATGGGACAGAAGGACAATCCCGACTGCTTTTATATAGAAGGAAGGGCAACATGTCACTACCAACTAACCGTTCTTGTTTGTGACAAAATTAACAAACTCTTTCCAAAGACTAAAAGATAAACAATGGAAGCAATTTTTATAGGCCAACCACCTTGCCTAAATGTGCATCAGACTACTATTTTACAGACAGCAACATACAGCAAGCATTCATGCCTGTTGCCCTTACAAAATTCAGAACAGACATCAATATACTCCACTTCATTAAGGCATTCTGCTGTAAAATGTGCATCATAACTGCACAAATATTTTATTCAATGCATTGCAAGCATATAGCATATAACCGTTTCTTCATTGTTGTTATTCCTGTCCTTGTATGTACCCAGTTAAAATGAGCCTAATGGATTCTCATGGCTGTGAAGTCAAGAATCTGAAAAATGTCACCAGCCCTTAATGTCATCTAAAGCTTTTAAAAAATTCCATAACAGTACATTTGATTATCTACTTATTTGGAACATACACAATTGAGAAATAGTTCAATTTAGTAGAAATATAAAATCAATATCACAAATACATGGCACTGTGTAATATTTTTTCTAAATTAGCTATCTTTGACAACAGACAATGTCACTGAATATTGTTATTTTAACCAGAGTCATGACTTTCTTACAAGAAGAGGTAGTCTCCTGAGCAATTTTCCAATCAACAGTGCACAACGCTCTAAGCAATTCATCTGATTATGGTGAAACAGTGCCAGGGTACCAGGGCAACAGCACCCTATGATGGCAAAGGACATAAGGAAGATTCCAGAGAGTTCTCATGACAAGGACAAAGCCACACAGAAGACCTGCATTACTGCCAACGTGGAAGTTCATGCCCCATTGGTTTGCTGTATGCCTCAGAAGTGCAGTGGGTAGGGGCATCAGCATAATCATGAAAGTGGAGGTTACAGAGCCAGTGACCTAACAATTGACAGGAACACCTTGCATGCTGTGTAAAGAAATAGTGAATGGCAAAAAGTACAATACACTGTCCTCTAAGGGGCATTTAGACACTTATGTCTATGTTATCCCGGTAATAGCACGGATTTGTCATATGACACCAGGAAGACCCAACCCTTTCACTTGCAGGGACACCAGGAGTTACTAGTTACTGTCTTTGAACCCTGGTGTCCTGAGTGCAAATGGAGGGCAATCCAGATCAAAGAGAAGTAACTCAATTCTGGCAAGAGACTTCAAATCTGGTAAGAGACTGCATGTTTACAGTCATTACATAAGTGATGGGATGAGGAGATAGAGGGTAGAAAGAGAGAGAGATGAGAAGTAAGATATGAAGTGCTTTTGCAGCGGGCATGGGACAAGTTACTTCACCAGACAGGAGCTGAAAACCGTTCTAAGTTGTCCTGAAAAGGCATCTGGGCTTTGTTTATTGTCCTGTTAATTTATACCATGTTGTTATTTGTTTATGTGTTTTTCCCCAGCGATTGTTTTTTGACTTTTCTTTTTTTAAATAAAGGCACAATTTTTATTCAGACATTTTCGACCCTTGAAACGGTGACAAAATAAATATTTGCAAATATATGCCTACTAAAGTGTGGCATATAGTAAACAAATATTTTTCTACTAATTTAGCATACTGTATGTACAAACAGAACAATTCTTGAATGAATGCATTCAGTTGCTGTATATTTTTGGGTGTTCGTGGAATTGTGGACTGTTTCAAACTGATGGTATACTGGATTATAGCACATACAAATTCTAAATATTTTTTCACTGTATTTAAGAATTATACAATAAAAGGCCAAGAAAGCCTTCCAACTGTGTATGCAATTTGTACTTTTTTATTTAAGAAACAAAACACAACAGCAAAAGTGAACAAAAAACATAAAAATACTATAGTATGTTTCAAAAAACATCCCTGAAGCTCAGCATTCACAAACAGATAAGGCCCCAACAATAAAGGTTCTTTATTTAAGATAAAACAGCAAATTATTTATTATTAAGGTTCAACATATTAGAGGCCTAGTAATCTTAGTTTACTATTTTATTAAGGAGTTCTTGTCAAGTTCTGTAAACATTCTTAATAAATCCTTGTAAAGAGAATCTGATTTTTTTGCATTTAAGGTTGAAATAGAATATGACTGTCCAAATGAGTTATAAAAGTGGAATGGGAATCATTCAGTTGAGAAAAATAGGACCTTGTACATGTAGTGTGGTACAGGATATTAAAACTGGTTTTTCATAGCAGAATGTTATCCTATTTGATATTTATCTACTGCAAATATTGTTGTTGAGTCTTTAGGGGTTATGTTTAATCCAAGGTGATATGAGATATTTTCAAAGATTTTGCCCATAATTGCTTAAGTTTAGGACATTTGCAGAATATTTGAATGAAGGTGCAAATGTTTGATGACATCTACTCACACGATGGACCCTGGGGACAATTTTAAAAAAATTAGACACGATGCCAGTGAAAAATAAACTATTTGAATTGAATTTTGGAGTGTAAGGCACATATTGAACTACAGTGTATTTTATGAAGGGTTAAATCCCAGTCCTTTTCTGAAATTATAATTATGAGATCCCTGTCTAATCATTCCATATTCCAAGTTCATTAAAGGATACATTTCTTATACAGTATTTTGATATACTCTGGAGATGATGTCTGAATCTTCATCCAAATTAGCTAGTTTCACCTCAAGAATAAACATAAGTGAAAGATGAGTGAAGCTGGGTACGTTGCTTTTAATAAAGTTTCCAATTAGTATAATGAAGGACAAGTGTACTGCAGGAAGATTACAACTGGACCATAATAGTTCAAAACAAGTAAGTACATTATCAACATATAAATCTCTAAATGCCACAGTCCCTATTAACTTCCACAGAACGAATGCTCAAATGATTAAAGTAGGCTGAAATACAGTAGGTATCATATACAGTATAGGGGTAACAGAGAAAAGCTTCCCTGCCTTACAATGTATACTTCATTGGCTACATATCTTTAATAAATATTGAACCAATGGATTACTGGTAAATATGATGATAATTAATGTTGACTTGAAAACCAAGCAAATCTTGCAAAGCAGATTTAAAACAAGGCTTCCTTTCAATGGCAATCCAAGCAAAAGTAGTTTTGATGACTTCTGCCAGTTTTCAATATTTTATTGTATGCATAATTGCAGCCCAGTAGTAGAACTGATAGTTTGGTAACAATAATTGAATTTTGAGACTTTACTAGGCTGGGAAATAAACATAAAAGTGATGATATGTTTTAATAAATTTGATTCAATTATAAGAAAACTTTTTTTGCAATTGTTTATAGCAAGTATCGGGGAAAAAATGTCACAGAAGCCAAAAAAATACAATCAGTGTGAGCAAGTTTGGGTATGTGAACTGGCGCCCTGCCTAAAGTTGGTTTCTGCCACTAGTTTAATGCTATTTGGATGGCCTTAGAACCCCTGGCAACCCTAGAACTGAGTTAACAGAGTTCAAACAATAACTGAATTGAATTGTCTCAAAAACTCTATTAATGTGAGACGATATTTCTAAGTACACTACAAAGTAGCTCATTGTCAGGAAAATGCAGAATTACTTGGGTTTAACTTCAAGTTAGATGCATATACTCTTTCCCATTAATTCATTTAAAATACATGAAAGCATATGAAACTTTTTAATAAGTATACAATTAGCAACACAAAAAATAGGTATTATACTGTATAATAAACTTAAGAAATACAGTACATTTCAGGAAAGGTAATTCTCAATTGCAGAATGTGATTCACTCTTAGGAGAAGGTGAAAATGAAACCATGACAGAGTGAAGTTTATTTAGTTAGCTTTCTAAAAACAAATATAAAGCCTTGTTCCTGCCTTGCATTTATGATTGCTGGGACAGGCGCCAGTAACTCCACAACTCTGCCAGAATAAGCAGGTGAGGAACATGACCAGGTGGAAGTATAAAGCTGTGAAAGTATGGGTTCCTTGCTACTGTGATTTACTAATGAGTACAATATGCAGTATCAAGTAAAATTTGCATTATCTACCGGTCTTAGACCACAGCATAGCTGTAGTGGAACGGAGCTTATGTTGGGATGGTTGCTGTTCCAATCTTGTTTTATTATTTCAGCCTACTTATATGCAGGTTGCCAAAGTTCACACGTGTTTCAGTTCTCTTTGATTCACTGTTAATAAGATGGAACTCAAATTCTACCCTTCAATTTCAGCAAAACAATCTCTGACTTGTAGTTGTAATGACAGATTTCCTAATTCATTGAAAAGAAAATTGATAGAAAAAAGACTGCTGCTACGTACCATCTGACAATATCATGCCAGCCTCCAAAGGTTCATCAGCAAATGTTTTGTAACTGATTCCACAAGGGCCCTCATGGACATTCAGGAAACATCCAACTCCATGTCCTGTTCCATGAAGGTAATCCAGACCTGACTCCCAAAGAGCAGAACGAGCAAAAGAATCTAAGAGATGTCCTAAAGGAAACAAGAACATAAATGAAAGAATGAACAAAAGTCATAAGACTGATGTATCTATTTATGACTTCCAATAAAAATAAAATACTAAACAAATCAACTTTTGGTAGCTGACCTAAAGATACATCAGGTATAGATTCTTCATCTCATTTAGTAACTCATAGGCTATCGTTTGATGGCCAAACCTCTTGATTCAACCAGTCTTGGTGTTGGTACATGTCTCAGGTCAATGAACAATCTGGAAGGGTGTTTTTGTTTTTGTTTCCCAGTGTTCAAAACCATGGCCCCATGATTAACAAATCTTTTAAAGCTTATTTGGTAACAGACTAGACAGGCAGAGATGCCATCTATAGAGATTTTATCTCCTATATCACAAAGAATTTAAAAGGCAGCAATTTGGACACAACAGCACTCTAACTGGTTTACTGCTTGTGTTTTATTTAATGGCACTGAAGCCCACTAAACAGCCAACAAAATGTCATTTTACTCTGAGACATCCATGCAGCAATTAAAATTGCATATTCCCTCAGGTGGAGGGCAAAAAGATCTGCAAAGTTAACTAAAGGAATACAAATTATGATTTGTGCAAGTATTTTGTTACTATATGTATATTCTATCACGTAATGCACATTAACCATATTACTGAGAGCCAAGTAAAAAAATGTAAACAGAAGCAGGCTTTTACATGTATGATACATCAACTATTTCTTGTCTTAATATTTGGCTAGTACCTTTAGTTCCATTGGGAAAAACTGCAGCACTTACTGCAATATGGCCTTTAAGGACATATGTGAAGCATTCCTAGAGAAAAAAAAAACACGTTAACTAAAAATCAGTAAATTACAGTGTAACTTCAGCTATTAAAGTCATTTAGTTATTTATTGTGTTTAATGACATGAAATAAAACTGTAAACATGTGGAGCTCACATTTATACTTAATGCAGCCTTATGTCAAAAGTGTAGCATCATATTTCCAATTGCTGTCAGGCTAGATGCTAAAGTACATATTTAAACCAGTATTTAGTAAATAGATTTTAAAAACAATTGTTTCATACTATCAAATATGAGTTAAACTTCAGTGGAAACAGTCAGTTTATTAACCTGTTTGGAATGTGTGTAATTATGTGTAATTCTACAGTGGAAGCCACGGTGGCACAATAGTTACTGATACCACACAGTTACAGAAAACTGTGTTCCAAGTCCTGGCCTAATCACTATCTGCGTGCAGCCTACATGTTCACACTGTGTTACATCCGGTTGTTCCCTGGTAGCTAGCTTTTCTCTCATATTCCTGTGATGTTGTAATTAACAAGCTAGTTATAAATGTCATTAAATTGTACTGAAATGAAATTTAATATTCACCTAAGTCCTAATAATAAAAACAGCCAAATTAAACACATAGCACACATACAATTGTATCATCCCATGTTTTACTTAACATGACCGTCCAAAATTCATTTTTTATGAGAAAAATTATGTAAACCCTTAAACATCATCAAATAGTTCAAATAAAGTTTAGCTGATCATTTATTAATACGGGACATCTTAGAGGTATACTTTGACCAATTCCCCTTCACTGAACTACTTTTGTGTTTTTCTTGGATGAACTGCTCACTTCAGGCCATGCCATATCATTTTAGCTAAATTAAAACTGAGACATTGAACAGGGACGTTCTAAAATATTACATATCTTTTTTGCCAGCTTACTTTGTTCTAGATTTCTTTATTTTGAGTAAGTTTTGTTAGATAACTAATTTTTATACTGAGCTTTGCCAATCTGCACTCCATTTACATGATCTTGGAGGCTGATTTTAGAAATGGATTTATCACCCTGTCCTACCTACCACATGAGCACTGACACCTTCTTTCTGAAGTTCTCTAAATATTTAATGGAGCATGAGTCACTTTCACAAATCTACGTAATGAAGCACAGATTCTGATGTTAACATGTTAAGGTGAAGATTTTTTTTTTTGTTTTGTTTAAATAAGAATAGCTCCTCAGACACACCTAAATTTTACATAACTGGCTGAAGAACTCAAATTACTACCATAACATGGATGATCCTCTTTCTTTTGCTAATAAAGATATTGAATATATTGTGATTTTGATAAAAGTGTTAAGTAATAACGAAGGATAATCTTACAAACTATTTTGATTAAAACCAGAGAGGTTTAATTTATAAGTTTTAAATGTAGATGCATTTTCATTTCAGCTCATCTTAATGCAAGAATACTGATAATTATAAAGCATCCCGAAATATCTTCTATTACTGCAAATGACTACTACTAATTATCCTGACTCCCCTGCAGTCTTTGGGGCTTAAGTAAATAGTGCAGAAACAGAAAATGAACAAAAGCCCACTCACTCATCCCCTTTTTCTAAATGCCTCCTCTAGTTGCCATTACAGCAGGTTAAAGCAGATATTCACCCTAACAGCATCACACACTGGGGCTAACCGAGTCTTGAGAAAATGCACCCAAATTTATTTCTACAGTGAACGGCAACTTGAGACACCCGTAACTGTATAATGTTTTAGAGTCTCTGTAAAAGTTTAATTATAAGTTAAGCTAGTTTCAGCTAAGACAAAGCGTACCTTTTCAAAAGGAGAAGGGTTGCCAAAATGCATTGTTCGTGTCACATCAGTAGTTCCATCTCTACAAAAAAAAAAAAATTATATACATACATACATACATACATACATACACACACAGTACACATTTTTTTATTTATATGTTTCAAGATCATAATATTACAAAGCAGGATTTAAACTGAAATATGCTTACTTGAACTGAGCTCCTGAATCTAACAGGTAGATTTCATTCAGGGTTAAAGTCCGATTAGTTTCTGGAAGAGGCCTTAAGGAAAGAGAGAAAAAAACAAAATGAGAGGGCTTCTTAAGCAGTCTCAGAATAAATAAAATACTGAAATTCTTCTAATCCTTCTAATGCAAGATTGGTATAAAATTTATATAATAAGGAAATATGGATACAATGAAAACTTTAAGTGCAGCTCTACTATTATAACATTTTTCAAATTTATTATAAATATTGGATCTAAATAGGCACTTTTGGAACTCAATAAAACATGTCTTATCCGAGTTCATATAGTGATGCATCTCCTTCTCCCTTGATGTCCAAGCCCATTATTTGATAAGGTTTAGGGCAAAACTGGATAGCTGTCTCCATAATCATAAGCAAGGGAAGTTGATCAAAGCTATCACCTCAGATCAGCAAATACTTTCTAATAAATACAGATAAGGCCTAACATAAAAAATAAAACAAAAATGATGAACATTGAAGAAAAAAAAAAAGACAAGAGATATCGCTATGTTAAACTGTTGTCTTCTGTAGTTAAATTATTGCCGATTTGTTTGATAAAATTAAGACACTAGGTAAGATCAAAACACATGAAAGCAGTCTGTCTCCTTAACGATAAGCAAGTCAAAATGATGACTCAGGTTTTGGCAGGAAATCAATGTAAGTTATTCACAAATCTATTTATTTAGGTTGGCATTAATTATACTGTACAAAGTGCATTTTCAGAGGCAATACATAGTATAAACTGTAAATTAATGTTACACAAGAAAGATAAAAGTTTATTTAATAATTATTTGCATTTACATACCGCTTTTCTCACTACTCAAAGCGCTCAGCAATTGCAGGTTAAGAGCCTTGCTCAAGGGCCCAACAGAGCAGAGTCCCTTTTGGCATTTACGGGATTCGAACTGGGAACCTTCCGATTGCCAGTGCAGATCCCTAGCCTCAGAGCCACCATTCCGCCCCTATTTGCATTTCATTGGCAGCAGTTAAAACATGCCCTGCTTTCTCATTATTAAATAACTGATTTCTTCAATTTCACATAGTTCAAACAACAAATAAAGACATTTATTAAGCTGTGGCTCAAACTGCCCCTAAAAATATAAAAGTCTAGTGGAAAAATCATTAATCATGAGCCTAGGCGTGATTTAAATCTGGGATAGTGTTGTCTCAAGCACATCTGGTTACACCGTAATCTGCATTACCAATTAACATTTAAAATGCTTGAACTTACCAATAAAATATAGATATTAATATACAAAGATAATATACAAATATTCAGACACTATAATTCCTTTATAGATCTGCAGAGTCAGCAAAGCCAATCAGTATAAGTATGTATGAATGTGGACCACATGGTGCAGTATTTTTTTCCCCCCAAGTATATCAGAGAAATGGTAATATCAAGAAAGAAATATTGATTGTAGGCAAGGGCAGTCCTAGTACAAAACTGCATGTTTAATATGGCCTAATATTATACAGTTTAAAGTTCCATGACTAAAAACACTCTGCGTCTCATTACACTGTGAAAAGTAAGGAATTAAATACTCTTTTATGCAGACAGTTCTTTACAGTATTTAAAGTCTTTTTAAATAATTCTTCTTCTTCTTCACATATTTAAAACCGTAACGATCTAGCCTTTTTCACTATGATGAAATAATCACATTAGGATACATCCCAGGAGTATTAAAACAAGGGAAAATTTTACAGCTAGCACAAATAGTCAATACTGGCCACAGCTATTGAAAACTAGACTTTGAGTTTGTGGCCTTTTGAAGCCCTGCTACTGAAACAAGGCCAATGGTTTAGTTAAATAAACGATTAAGCTCTAAGTAAAACAAAGAGCTATTGGGTATTATGAGTCTAGTCTAAAACAACAAATGCAGCAACTAAAAGAAAAAGTCACAATCGCCTTCCAAGTTTTCTGTTTTGCATAACATATTAAATTAGGTAGTGATTTCTAATTACTCTGTTTCCATACCTGTAATGAATGATGGCACCATTTGGCCCCACACTCGAAATTGTGGGAAAACTTAGGTCAACAAAATCTTCCTGCTGGCTAAAAAAATAAATAAAAACAAAAAGTTTAATGTCAATAAACAGTAGTCATATGTAATCTAAACATATATAAATAAATTCACACAAGTTCAAGGTAGGACGCTGGATTTTAACATGAAATTTAAAGTTTTAAAAGAAAATCTCCCTATGAACATCATAACTATTTTTACAGATACATATATGTCTGAAAGCTCTCAGCTAGATATGCTATTTTTAAAGAAAACTTTCTTCCATTTTCAGCCAGCAATGCATTTGTACTCAATGAAGCCAAGTTCAAGTCACAAAAACACATAGCTGTAGCATATCAGGATGTGAAATTAGCATATAAGAAACACATTTGGCAGTCAAGTAAAAATATAATAAAAATAACAATTGTAATAATGTGTACTGTACAACATTGTACTGCCGCTGTATATATAAAGATAGTGTTCAAAAATTTTCCACCACCAGATGGCAGCCTCGTCATAAAAATAGATTTTTAAGCTCCTCAAATGCAACAATTTGGCATGCAACGTCCAAATTGACAGTAGGGAAAATATAATGATCTATTATTATATAAAGTGTATTTTTTTTTTTTGAACATGGCTTTGCCTTGTGAAAATCTACAGACCTATATGTTACAGTAAAGCTGCACTAAAACTGTACTGTTTTTTCCTAATACTGTATATTTATATTACTAATTTGGAGGTAAATTCAAGATTTTGCATGTTTCAATTACAGATGGTTATTCATTTTCATTTACTGTTTGAAGTACGGGAAAGTAACAGGTATATGCATAAATAAAAGGGTAGACTTTTCAAGTATGTTGGACAGAAGATAATGCAGGTAAAGCTATGTTGACAAAAGGCAAAGATTTTCTGAAGTGGAAGTTTCAATAGGCTACCAAGTAGAAAAGAGCTGATTATCTTAACTTGCATGTCTTTGGAGATATGGGAGGAAAACTGTAGCGTGTTGAAGAAAATAAAGATACAAAGAGAAGTGTAAACTCCACATGGACAGCAACATTCAAGTACCCTGGATCCATATGGCAACTAATGCTACCACTGTGCCACCATTCTGCCACAATTTGTACATAAATATTCAATTTTTGCATATTTATTATCTATTAAAATATAAAACATGGCAGAATGATTAGTATTGCTACCTCATATACCCAGGGAGACACGCTTAATTCCGAGTCTGCAATATTTGTGGAAAGTTTGAAAGTTACACACATATACACACACACAGTGAGTACGGAAAGTTTTCAGACCCCCTTCAATTTTTCACTCTTTGTTATATTGCAGCCATTTGCTAAAATCATTTAAATTAATTTTTTCTCTCATTAATGTACACACAGCACCAAAAAAAAGAATTTTTGAAATTGTTGCAGATTTATTAAAAAAGAAAAACTGAAATATCACATGGTCCTAAGTATTCAGACCCTTTGCTGTGACACTCATATATTTAACTCAGGTGCTTTACATTTCTTCTGATCATCCTTGAGATCACCTTCATTTAAGTCCAGCTGTGTTAGATTATACTGATTGGACTTGATTAGGAAAGCCACACACCTGTCTATATAAGACCTTACAGCTCACAATGCATGTCAGAACAAATGAGAATCATGAGGTCAAAGGAACTGCCTGAAGAGCTCAGAGACAGAATTGTGGTAAGGCACAAGGCTGGCCAAGGTTACAAAAAAATTTCTGCTGCACTTAAGGTTCCCAAGAGCACAGTGGCCTCCATAATCCTTAAATGGAAGACGTTTGGGACGACCAGAACCCTTCCTAGAGCTGGCCGTCCGGCCAAGCTGAGCTACCGAGGGAGAAGAGCCTTGGTGAAAGGGGTAAAGAAGAACCCAAAGATCACTTTGGCTGAGCTCCAGAGATGCAGTCAGGAGATGGGAGAAAGTTGTAGAAAGTCAACCATCACTGCAGCCCTCCACCAGTCAGGGCTTTATGG
>JANRMT010062813.1:2042037-2063991 GCA_026402145.1 Polypterus bichir lapradei
TATAGACACTGCACACTAGTAGGGCAGCATGATGGCGCAGTGGTAGCGCTGCTGCCTTGCAGTAAGGAGTCCTGGGTTCGTTTCCCGGGTCCTCCCTGCGTGGTGTTTGCATGTTCTCCCCGTGTCTGCGTGGGTCTCCTCCGGGTGCTCCGGTTTCCTCCCACAGTCCAAAGACATGCAGATTAGGTGCATTTGGCGATCCTAAGTTGTCCCTAGTGTGTGGGTGTGTGTGTGCGTGTGCCCTGTGGTGGGCTGGCACCCTGCCCAGGGATTTAGTTCTGCCTTGTGCCCTGTGTTGGCTGGGTTTGGCTCCAGCAGAGCCCTATGACCCTGTGTTAGGATATAGCGGGTTGGATAATGACTGACTGACTGGCTGTATACTAGTTTTCTCCAAGCTTCCTCCAACACAGATTTCAAAAATGTGTATATTAGGTTAATTAGCATTTCCTCATGAGGGAGGGAAATGATTGATCAACATGCTATTGAAGGCTCATTCTTGTCTTGCACTTGAAGCTCTGGCTCCATAAAACTATATAATGGACAGAGTAGGTCCAGAAAAGTACACATTAATATTCTATACACATACATTAATTGAACATTTAAGTGGCTGTGGCCAGAATATATGACATGCAATTCTTGAAAAACAAGATATAGAGACTGGTCAAGTAAAAGCATAATAAATCCTCTAAATCGTCCATCGATTTACTGCACTTACTTGCATTACAAACTTAGCCAACACTATAGCTTTCTATTTCCACATTTAACAGCTCATATGCAGTATAGATTGCTACTGTAGCACCTGTAATTTACTTCCATCATTTGTAATGTATAATATAAGGCTTGTTCAAATTAAGTTAAACTTTTTCTTCATAGCAGGAAAAATGTATTTTTTCATCTCCCTATGAATCTTCTATACCACTTCACTTTCTGAGAGGAATGCCAGCTTGTGGTATTCTCCATGTCTTAATGATCTCAATACTATCTTTCACATTACTTGATATTCTGAGTAAGCTCCTGAAGCAGGCTACAGTTTTGCAAGATATTTAAAAGCATTCATTTAGAAGATTTCTTTTATACAAAATAACATATAAATCATAAAATAACAGCAGTTTTCTGTTTCTGGATCCCTGAAACAGGCTATAATGAGATTTGTTGTTGGTAAAAGAATGATTTTGGTCTTGACACTGCAATAGGGATTACTCTTTAGCCCTCTTCACTGGTACTCTAAATGCCTTGCATTGTTGTTTCTTTACTGATTTGCCCCCAACCTAAGTTGGTAAATTAGAACTCTGTTTTAAACAATACAAGAAGCACAGTCATCCTGCTTGTTGTTAGCACTAGTGGAAAATGAGCAATTAACCCTCAACATTATGTACACAGACATACATATTTTCCCCATGTGGTACTAAGAATTAGAGTAGAATTCAAATGCAGATAGTCTAAGTAAAAATAGTGTATTAACATTACCTAAAAATTAAAAAAATGTATATATATATATATATATATATATATAAAATAAAATAAAAACTTACCTGCGTAATTCATTAGCTTTTTCAGCGGCTGAAATTTCAGTAACATTGCCCTTTGGGATCTGAAATTTAAGCATAATAATGAACAAAAACAACTCAAATAGTATACTGTACACTACATACAACCAGACCAATAATCGTTACATCCATTCTCCATAATTCATCCACTGATGCCTTCTTAAGCCTCCCTGTGGTCTTCCTCTCTTTCTTCCCTACCTTACTATACACATTCTGTCTTCTGGTGTAAAGGCCAAATTCAATTCAGGAAATGTATCTTCTTGCTATGGTTTTTGGAGTGGTACAACAGCCCACACACAGCAATTTCTACTATAGGATTTGTATCTTATTTTAGCTACAACGTTAAAATGGATGGATGGATGGATGGAAATGAACAGAAAACATCTATCTATAGTCCAAAAGGCACTTCATGAAATGCAGAGTTGGACAACTCATGAAATGTTCTACCAGCAGTGTTCAAATGTGAAATGTCATATTAGAAAATTAAACTTCCTACTACTTCTTATGCAAGAAATAATGGGCTGGCAGTATGGAATTAAGATGCATAAATACCACTGTAAGAGCCAGTCTTAGAAAGTTAATATTAAATTCACTTAAGTATTTGCTTAATTTCAACAGAGTATCAGTTTCACATAGTTATTTAGATTATGGTATAGTCTTTTACCCCATGTACGTTATCACGAAATTGAACATTCTTTGCTATATCTGTAAAACTGAGTGTTGATTTAGCCAGTTAGGGAATAGTCTCACTGCTAGCATGGACTGTTAGATACATTTTTTGACCGTGTTTAACATTGTTCATGTAATGCGACTGTACAGCCAAACTTAGAGAGAAAAGAAACAAGATAAAAAAGCTTTAAACAGAACTTTCTTTAAAGAAGAACTTTTCTTTAATATCAATTTTATCTCTGTTGTTTGTGTGAATGGTTTTGTTTTGAAATTTTACTGCAACATTTAAAACAAAGATTTTTGGGCAGTGGAATTATTTCAACACGTGTCACACTGTTGCCAGAATCATCCAATGAAACAAAGTAAAAGCTGCAGCACTTTGGTAACTTGAATCAAACACAGCTACAAACACATTTCTAAAACTATTTACAATAATTATTTTGAACAGAAAAAATATAAATATTTAAGAGTTTTTATCTTTAAGAAATATATTATACCAAGAAATAAAAAATTTCTTTCACAAATAATCATGAAAATAAGAGCACAGTACTATAACCAAAGTATTATTTATTTCTGAAGTGTTAGTGATAATATTCACTTTCCTGAGGAATCTTGATTTTACAAATGTACTTTAACATTCTTGAGGAAACTTACCTCTTTTTCCAGCCATGAAAAAAGCTCACAGAGAGCAACAGCATCTTTGATCTAAAATAAGAAGAGATTTGTTTATTTGTACTGCATTCTTATTAAAAAAGTAAACATTACTGGCTAATAAAAGTTGGTTGTTTTTACTCACATGTGCATTGCGCATGCCTTGTATTTCTGTCGCATTCTTAACAGCCTTAAAAAGGCATATTGGTGTATATGGAACCAGGCACCTATGCAGCTGAAAAACAAGTAAATTAAAAATGTTAGTTCTAAAAGAGCAAGGAAAATGCATTATTAGGGAGAAGGCAAATGGCAATTACTAAAATGCAAAAAAAAAACAAACAAAAAACTGGTTTTGAAGACTGCAATCATACAAATTAGAATTTGAAAATACCAACACTGTTCTTTTTTTAGTATGTGGGGTGATGAAGCGCAGACTCAATCGTTTGCTATGCCTTCAAGCCTGCTTACATGGGATTCAAACAAAGCCGTGCCCATCATGCCTCACAAGTCCACCATTAATTAGCTAGATATGCTGATGATGTGGCACAGCATATAGGAATGCAAGGCTTTCTGCTGGGTAAAGCAATAAGCACAAAACAAATACTGCCAAGCAAGGATGTGGAAACATGAACCTGAATTATAATAAAAAGAAAATAATTCTATTTTTTAAAATATTGCACAATAAAGTCAATAAAAATTACCATGCATTGCAAAATGGTCAATGAAACAAGTCTGCAAAGATAAACAAGTAACAGTGGCTTTAAATTACCCACCAGGAGGTATACAATTGAATATTTTGTCCATGCTGTCTACCTTATCTAAGATGCTCATGTTTATTGTAAATAGTCAAGAGATGCCTAAAAGCAAAAATGAAAATTCAGTGCCTGTGAGAAATAATGAGAACTACTAACGTCTGTAAATGAACCTTATTAACTCAATGGAATTGTGAATGACCTGAATAATGGTCAGTTTAATATAATGCATCTCAGCAAGGATGAACTGTAATCTTTCGCTATCTTATAATGCAGCACAAAAATGATACAGATTTGGTTTTTCATACCTTTGGAATTTGCTCTGTTAAGGCAAAGCTGGCTTTGTCACAGATCCATATTTTTTCCTTTGGTCCAAGGTTGGCACAAATACTTTGTAATTCAGTTAAGATAGACTCATACTCATGAATTTGCACTGTATATTCACTCTTTGTGGGTAATTCTAATTGCAGATGGTCCTTAACAGCTGCATCTGTAATACGTTCACCGTTGATAAACAATCTGCAAGTTAGAAAGACATTATCTAACACCATGCACTCTGTAATAAATTTTAAATATGTCTAATTATGCCAAAAACATAGTATGCTGACTGTGTATGACATGTCTATATTACAAAGCAGTACAAATACAAATGTTCATATCATACTTTAAGATAAAGACAAAGAACTTCATAACTTTGACAGTCAATATATTTAACAAAACCACATCACAATGCACTGGAGAAACATTTGACTTGGAGCTACACCACACACAACTTTGCATGTAATGTTATTATTCATTATAGCAAATTTCAAGATTTCTCTGAATCATCAAAATTACCTGATTATTAATAGTTATTGTTAATAGTTTTAAATTTTGAATTTGGCATACAAACAGACGTACTAACAGGTTTGATAAAATACTCTCGACTGTAGCTTCTACTTAATACTTACTGATTGCTACACATTTTTGCGCTTACAAAAAGTAGCACGCTGAAATTTCTTTCTGTCCCTCTGGTAAGAATAACCTGTTCATTAGCATATTTCTATTAAACTAACAGGTGATATTCAAAATTCTTACAACTTAAATATATGCATACATTTTATAATTAAATTATATAAATTACATATAATCATTCACATGAATTATTAAACCTGTACTTCTAGATAATTAACTAAAATGTGATTGAATCATCTAATAAAATATATTAGCTATTACCGGTGCCCATTGTTTTATTTATGCACTCAATTTTAACATTCAATCATATCTCTCTATTATAAAAAAAATCTCGAGGGAGACGAGACGTGATCTGCTCGGAAGACACTTTGATGTCATGCGAGACAAGGCAGTGAGACAAAAGGACAGCAGCTGTACAGGCTTTTAAATGATCGACGCGCAGCGCGACAAGCAGAACATGCAGCTCGACAGCAGCAGCAGCAACAAGCCAGCAGATGATCTGACCGCATCTCCTGTTGGTGCGGTACACATGTACAGCAGGTTAGAGATAATGGAAGTACGAAAAATCAAAAGTCTCAAAAAAAGACAGAAAAGACAACAAACGGAAATTATTACTCGGTGAAATAACGGAACAGCAAAAAGAGATTGAATATATTGTTCGGATTTAAACTTTAAGTCGGAGACTTATAGATCATCTAATTCATGTTGCCAGTGAGAATTAAAAGAATCCAAAAATGTTGTTGTGGTATAAAGACTTTTAACATGAGATTTTTTCAAGTCACGCCCTACTTACAACTATTTTCAAACAAAACCACGGTCTTCTAACCTTAGTCGTGTGAATGCTTTTGTCAGACACACTTCTTGCGCTCTAAGCTCAGAAAAATAATTTTATACGTTCTAGACGACACGTCAATGACAAAGCGAACAAGAAAGAGCATGGACAAACATTCGAGAAAGTCGTTTTATTTATTAGAGGGAAAGAAACGATATTCATTCACAGGCAATTATATGTTGCGTTATCACGATGCAAGTCCAAACACGGAATCAAAATTCAATGCAATCTTGAAGAAAAGTTAATTCCAAATATTGTTTTTACAAAAGTTTTAAAGTAAAAGTGAAAATAATGCATATATAACAATTCCAAGGAAAATAATCTCTTTAAATTGTATATCCAGTTAACCAAACCCGAGGGTGGGAGAGCGAAGCCCCCTAGTATTCTATAATTACAATATATTCTCAGGAGAAAAAAAAATGGAAAAAGTCTGAATTAGCTCAGGGTGTTCATAAGAAATGTAATGATTTACTTCATGACTCAGAAGTATATAATAAACCAGAATAGCTGTGTCAGATTTTTTGAAACATTAAAATGTGTGCTTCAATATAAATGTTTATGTGTAAATATTGTTGATATTAATAAATATTTGTCAGTATTCACTGATAGAGTCCATAGAGGGCAAGATCCCTACTAAAGGACCAAAAATAACATCATATCTGTAATCACTGACCTTGAAATATTCTAAAACATTACCCCACGTGCTAATGTATCAAATTATCAAAAATATTATCGTATTTGTGATCATCAACCTCGTAATAGCATAAAATGATACTCCACGCCTATATTACCAATACTGATTTTTTCAAAGTTTCATGAAGAGAAGTAACTTTGACCCCTTGTAACCCAACAGGAGGTGAAACTCTGGGGGTAGGTTGATGTGGCATACACAACTTCAGGTCCTTCTGATAAATTATTGGTTTACTTTTTATCACAAGTCTGCAATTTCTTGCACAAAATATGGTCCAAAAGGGCCTACAAAATTAGGGTCTAGAGGGCCAGAAATGTGAAGGAACCTCAAAAACCTCCATGTCTTACATAGCTAGGAATCCAGTATCATATTGGTATATTGTATGTGTCAACAGGCAATAGACAAAATAAAAAAAAAACCCTGAAATTTCAAAGCATTCATAAGTAATTCGTATGAAGGAAAAAAAAAAAAAAAAAGTACTTTCAGCAGGCTGTCTGAAATAATGTAGGAAACCCCAACTTTGTGTGAAGTACCACTTGGGAATCACAAATCACTGGAAAGATCAAAATTAGTCTGTCCCCCTAAAATCACTTTTGAACTTAAATTAATGTTATTCTACAGACAAACAAAGGCTGAATATAGCAATCAATCAACATGCAATCTGTAAGCATCTAGCCTTAAGCTTTACCTTCAAAGAGGTCCTCACCTACTAAATAAGTTGTGTTGTTACTGTGCTAAATTTTTTAACGGCCCATTTTGAAATGCTTCACATTAACCATCAGTAATCTTTTTAGTATTATTGCCTATGCATGGTTGAAATGTTACTGTTTCCTATACAAAGCATAAATAATATTCTGTAAAATGGAAAAACTAGTTTTAATGCTATGCATTGCAATCTCATGTTAGGTTTTCAAAAGTTATTGCTGCATGATACTACAACTCTGGAAGAATTCTGACATAAAATAAAAACAATACAAATTAAAATACATTTTCATACAAACTTTGGAAAAATTATATAATACACATCAGTAAGTCATCATTAAAAAGCAATAAATGACCAGCGGCTAAGCAGGAGGTAAAGCACAAGTACTCATTCTCCCGAAGAAAGCAGGTCTAACAGGCCCTATGTCTGTATAATATATCAAATAAGAAGACAGGATGTAAGACAGATAAACATATAACACAGAAGAGGCTGGCTGTTTACTGGCTATTTAGTTTTAATTTATCATGGCACAGATAAACAGTTTTACAATGCTAAATCTTTAAGGATGATGTCTGATGTTGTGTGGAGTTCTTGTTGTTGCTTTGGGTCCAGGTGGAGGACTCTTCTTGTGTTGGAGTACACACTTGGTGTTTGCTATGTGGTCCTTTGCCCATTGTTTGGTGTGATGCTGCCTTCCTCAGCCTGCTGTTAGGCTCTCTGCTGCGCCTCTGGAGCTTCATATGGAAGAGTACTACACTTTCTGGCACAACAGTTTAGGTGCTGAAGTTTCCTTCTTCAGTCACTGGCACGGAGCTTGGCTTGGCAGAGTGCATCTTAGAGCTAGTTTAGGCGGTCCACTTCCAGTGCCCTATGGAGAGCAGCTTCCAGGACAAAGAATGTTTGTGAGCTTTTTGCTTCACAGAGACCTGGTGGCTTCTCACGCCAAAGAGAGCAGCTTGTCAACTGCAAGTCAACTGTACTGTCTAATAGTACAGATCATCAGCTCTCTGTCCTCACAAAGAGAACCAGTCCTGAGCTTTCAACTCATGTGGACTGTCTGCCTTTAGCTCCCACAGACAAAACAGTTCATCAGCTTTCAGCTCCCCAAAGAGACAGAAGAGAGGAATAAAGCAGGTTTTGAAGGAATGTGTAACCTCTGGCGAATAGATCTAGGTCTTTTTCAGTTGCAGATCCAGTGCCTGCTTATACCAGTAAGTGTGTTATTTTGTTCGTCACATCCAGCCACAGTTCAGTTAGTGTTTACAAGCCTAAAATAAATGTCCTATTCTGTGACTACTTGTCTGAAGGAGTCTCTGCAGAAATATCAGCTCAGCTGAGACTTATCAGATGAAGGACAGAGCTGACAAACTGCCTGTGGAGTCACAGTTGAGCCAATCACTCTGCAAATGCAGAGGGGTCTGATGGGGAGGGGTGTTGAACAGGCCTTGCATGTGACTAAAAGCCTAGCAAAATGGGCAAAGCCTACTTCGTTCTACATCATTTAGGCAGCTTAAATTACTAGCAGTGATATCTCACTGTCAGATGAGTTTGAAGTTTAGAAGACTAAGCCTTCCATTTAAGTTCCAAATAAACCATAAGTCTTTATGATTAATTCATTTGGTCAAGATAACATGTGTAAGACCTTTAGCAAGTTAAATACTAGTACAACAGATAGCATGCAAGTTGTTTCATCCTGCATCACCCAAAACATTCAATTTCCACCTGTGCATTAAAAAAAATAAAACAGCAGCTTTCTAAGAAAGGAGAAAGAGAATACGGTTGTGCTTGAAAGTTTGTGAACCCTTTAGAATTTTCTATATTTCTGCATAAATATGACCTAAAAAAAATCATCAGATTTTCACTCAAGTCCTAAAAGTAGATAAAGAGAAACCAGTTAAACAAATGAGACAAAAATATTATACTTGGCCATTTATTTATTGAGGAAAAAGATCGAATATTACATATTTGTGAGTGGCAAAAGTATGTGAATCTCTAGGATAAGCAGTTAGTTTGAAGGTGAAATTAGAGTCAGGTGTTTTCAATCAATGGGATAACAATCAGGTGTGAGTGGGCACCCTGTGTTATTTAAAGAACAGGGATCTATCAAAGTCTGCTCTTCACAACACGTTTGTGGAAGTGTATCATGGCACAAACAAAGGAGATTTCTGAGGACCTCAGAAAAAGAGTTGTTGATGCTCATCAGGCTGGAAAAGGTTACAAAACCATCTCTAAAGAGTTTGGACTCCACCAATCCACAGTCAGACAGATTGTGTACAAATGGAGGAAATTCAAGACCATTGTTACCCTCCCCAGGAGTGGTCGACCAACAAAGATCACTCCTAGTGCAAGGCGTGTAATAGTCGGCGAGGTCACAAAGGACCCCAAGGTAACTTCTAAGTAACTGAAGTCCTCTCTCGCATTGGCTAATGTTCATGTTCATGAGTCCACCATCAGAAGAACACCGAACTACAATGGTATGTTGTTCGGTTGCAAGGAGAAAGCACTGCTCTCCAAAAAAATATTGCTGCTCATCTGCAGTTTGCTAAAGATCACGTGGACAAACCAGAAGGCTATTGGAAGAATATTTTGTGGACGGATGAGACCAAAATAGAACTTTGTGGTTTAAATGAAAAACGTTATGTTTGGAGAAAGGAAAACACTGCATTCCAGCATAAGAACCTTATCCCATCTGTGAAACATGGTGGTGGTAGTATCATGGTTTGGGCCTGTTTTGCTGCATCTGGGCCAGGACAGCTTGCCTTCATTGATAGAATAATGAATTCTGAATTATATCGGAGAATTCTAAAGGAAAATGTCAGGACATCTGTCCATGAACTGAATCTCAAGAGAAGGTTGGTCATGCAGCAAGCCAACGACCCTAAGCACACAAGTCGTTCTACCAAAGAATGGTTAAAGAAGAATAAAGTTAATGTTTTGGAATGGCCAAGTCAAAGTCTTGACCTTAATCCAATCGAAAAGTTGTGGAAGGACCTGAAGCGAGCAGTTAAATGTGAGAAAACCCATCAACATCCCAGAGTGGAAGCTGTTCTGTATGGAGGAATGGGCTAAAATTCCTCCAAGCCCATGTGCAGGAATGATCAAAAGTTACCAGAAACGTTTAGTTGCAGTTATTGCTGCAAAAGGGGGGTCACACCAGATACTGGAAGCAAAGGTTCACATACTTTTGCCACTCACAAATATGTAATATTCGATCATTTTTCTTAATAAATAAATGACCAAATATAATATTTTTGTCTCATTTGTTTAACTGGTTTCTCTTTAATTTTAGGACTTGAGTGAAAATCTGATGCTGTTTTAGGTCATATTTATGCAAAAATATAGAAAATTCTAAAGGGTTCACAAGCACAACTGTAATTAAAGAAAACTGTCTGAATGACTGAACTCGGTGACCAATGAACTGTCACTGACTTACTGCCATGGATTATTTACAGTAATAAATGTATTAATGAACAGGTGCTTTGTATTGTATAACCATTCATTTAAAAATAAAAAAGATGTATTAAGATAGAAAATTAGGTATGCTCATTCTATGTTAAAATTTTCTACTTTTTTCTACTGTGGAAAAAAGTCGACACCATACATTGTTATTCTGCATACACATTTTGCATAGCTGGGACAAGTTCTGTATTTTATTTTGTACTTTAATATTCTAAATTGCTTTTTATGCTTCTCTCTCCTTTGCCTAAAGGTGCACCACCCAAAAAAACTGTTTCAGTCAGAACATAGCACACTGCCACCAAAAAATGCATGTGTGATAATGTCACCTATTTTTAATATCAGAAATATTTAAAAAACATTCAAATATTCATATTCATTACCAATTTGTAAGTTTTGTTCGGTTCTCAGTTTCTCTAAAAAAGTAAACTAGGTGACACTGAAAGTCCTTCAAAACCTAAGCTTCACTTGTGACAATAATGTAGTTTCACATAAAAAAACATTGATACTATACAGTACTGAGCAGGAGTGGCCAACCAGTGGCTACAGGTTTTCAATCTAACCGTTTTCTTAATAAGTGACCAGTTTTTGCTACTAATTAAACTTTGTTTCATTTAATTTATTTGCTATTTGCGGCTCTCCAGGATTGGAGTTGGCCAACCCTGGTACTAAGTGTGTATATATAAATTGCAGCCTTTTCAATTTAGTAGATGCCTATGTTCATATCATGAGTTTTATTTTAAATGAATTAATTGTGCAGGTTTAACAGTTAGGTTGACAGGAAACTCCAAAAGCTGACACATTTTAGACATAATAACTTGAGTCTGTGATGACTTTAGACTCTGAAAACAGTTTTATTCAAATTGCAAAGGTTCACTACTTTTTTGTTTGACTATTCAACAATATCTCCAACATTTATCAAAATTAACAGAATGATTGCAGGTTTTAGAATCAATAAAGCTGTTTTAACTTCTACCTAGGCATGCTGTTTTGCTCCAAAGTTGAATTACATAATATAATTACACTGTATTTCAGTAATATGCATTCTACCAGTTTGATATGGTCATTTTCAATATTATTTATTACTGTATCAAAAAAGCCTTTTTGGTGAAAACGAACAGGTTCCAAGCAATATATCTAGCAAATGCACAGGTTTTTACAGTCATCTAAACTGATTTATTGAAAAAAGCCTGACTATTAAGTAGACATTTACAAAAATGCGAAACAGAATATAACACTCAACTGTGGAATAAATGTCATGACAACAAACATAACTTTTTAACGCAAGTCAGCTGCAGAAAATGGAAGACACAGCAACCTCAGACAACTATAGCTGCTCACTATTATCATAAAGTATTTGCAAAAGTAATAAATAAACTGAACATCATGCGCTACTTTACCTAATGGAGCTCATTCCAATAATTGCGTAAGAGAAGAAAACTGGGTTATATTCAACATCAGCGCCACGCAGATTAAAAAGCCCTAGGGAAAGAAAAGAATTCACAGTATTTCACAACACATTTCTTTACCACTATGACACAAACAAAAATTTACAAGTCAGCTTCAATGCCATATTTCACAAATGGCAGCATAAACATCTGTAACAAAACTAAAATAGTTCCAGTTCCAAACACTCACATGCAACTTCATCCAAAGCAGTAACCACAATCCACGATATTTTTCTTTCTGCCATCTTAGATCGTAAAGCTGTGATCTTATCCATCCAACTCATACCTGCAATGTATAAGTATATGTCATGCACAATTCTGCATTTCTTGGTATGAACCAAACAGATACTTCAAGATCAAATCTTGCAACTGCTGCAAATTTTCCATGCTGACAGCATTAGAACTACCACCGTTTCACTCTTTAATTTAATATTGTTTTTTTATCAGTATGCTGCTGCTGGAGTATGTGAATTTGCCCTTGGGATTAATAAAGTATCCATCTATCTATCTGTAGCAGATTTCAGCTTCACATAATCCTAACCGAGAAAGATACTAATGTCTTTAATTTTGTTACATTGTGGTATTATAAACTTGTAAATTTAAAAATAAACAGTGAATGACAAAATGCACATCAAAGAAAAGCTAATTTAACTATGTGTTTTTGGAAACAACTAGATGAAAAGGCTGCTTTTTTATTACAATTCAATTTTGTAGGTGAAAAAGTGCTTGTCTGCATAACTAATTAAGCTATAATTTGTGGACTTTATTTAATGTCTAAGTACAATATAAAATGTAGCTTATAGCAATAATACCTAATATGAAGTGCCAAAAACAATCTACTATATGGTCTTGGTGTGTGTCCAATATCCCAGAGAAATTTGATTGTTCAGTTTGGTTTTGGTAACACAATCAAAAGACAGTATACAGTATATTTTAAAATGAAAAATTTTACAATACTTTACAAGAGCGTAGACAAAATTTTAGAAAGGGACTGAGAACACCATTTACTTTAGAATCTGTTTTGCTGTAGAAGGGACTATAAATGTATTAATTAAAGCACACACCAGAGAGATGATGATAACAACAATAATAACAATTCTTTACATTTATATAGCACTCTTCTCACTACTCAGAATGCTTTATATAGACAGAGGGGAGCCACTTCAATCGCCAATGTGCAGCATCCATTTTACACCAGTATACTCATCACACATTAGCTATTAGGTGGTTAAGGGGAGAGAGAAAGAGAAAGAAATAGCCAATTAGAGGCAGGGGATGATTAGGGGCAAGAATGACTAGACCACGGGGGAAAATTTAGCCTGGACATCAGGATACACCCTGCCTTTTAGAAAGGATGCCCAGGGATCATTAATGATCACAGAGAATCAGCACCTCAATTTTATGTCTCATCTGAAAAATGGTTCTCTTTTTACAGCACAGTGTCCTGTCACTGCACTAGGGCATTGGGATCCACTCACAGACTAAAGTGTAAAAACCCCCTGTTGGCCTTTCCAACACCTCTTCCAGCAGCAACCCATGCTTTTCCTAGATGGTCTCCCATCCAGTTAATGGCAAGGCCTGAACATGCTTAGCTTTAGGTAGATTACCTGATTATGGTTAACAAGAAGTCACTTACCAGTATAAGCCAGGCCAAGAGTCATCAAAGGTAAAGTGGGCCTGGCTGGTTTATCCTCCCATATAATATCAATAAGATTTTCTTTAATAGGTACCAGAGTGTGACCAGCACTGGACAAGGCTTTGGACATTGTCTCCCACTGATCTGCAAGGAATAATTTTGCCACAGTCTATGAGGACATAATGCTTCAGCTGGACAGGAATATTTTCCTTTTACCATTTATTATTCCAGCCCATAATCCTCTCAATGATTTCTTTAATTATAATTAGGAAACATGAGTCATTCACCACTGCATTTTTAACAATCTACAGTTTAAAGCAAAAAGCAGAAAGCCCACAATAGTACTAATCATTTGCAATTGGTCTCCTGAAATAGAAACTGAAGACATTTCAATAGAATAACCAACAACTATTGCTATATTTAGTAAGATTATGTTTAGTTTAATAGTTAAAGATCAGCACCAGATCTAAATAAATGCTCTTTAGGCTAATTTGCTATACATATAACAAGAAAGACAAACTCCTCTGGAAGACAAAAAAAAAAAAAAAAAACCTCACAGAGGTGAAACATGATTAACATATTCATAGCTTTAAACATAAATGATAACTTATCTTTCCTGATAATTTTCAAAAGACACTAATTAGCAATGATGAAGGCTACAATTACCCAGTTAATATCATATGACATTTTGTTTTAAAATGAAAACATTTCACAAAACCTGAAAAAGAATAAAGGATCTTACTTAAAATACCAATTAACTGACCTGAAGGTAAAATCCAAGGGTCTACTCCAACCTTTGAACTGTCAGGGAGAACACTTATCAACCAGTCTTCCTGAGAGGGAGTTTCTTTCAAGCCTAATATAAAGAAATATTACAAACAGACTTGAAATCGTGTTCATTCTTGCATTAATATGAAATTAAATATCTGACAATCTGATATTTAATAAAAATCAATATGCAAAATCAAGTATCGAGATGTTTGACATTTTTATTTAATTTTCCAAAACTTCTTCTGAACATTAAATAATATCCATAAAACCTGCAGTGATCTTTCTAAGCATGAATATGTTGACCCTGTCCATGCTCCCTCATGGTGACATGACTGAAAAATCGTGAGTGTGCTCCCCTCGACTTTCTCATACTGTATACTGAGATAGAGGAAAATATCATCAGAACCACTTGCAGTTGTGCATTATTTCTCAAATATCATAGATTACGTGCAAAGTAAAAAGAGTTACAGTCACCTAAAAACATAGAAAAAGTGTTAGTATTATGTAATATTTGTAATAAATTGCTATATGTAAAACAGCATTTAGCTACATTTAATTATGCTAATGATGGGAGAAATGAAAAAAAATTATAAAATTAAATGTATTACGAGGAACACAACGGGAACGTAGCAGCTTATTGTTCCCATTACATCTTTATATTTACATGGCATGTTCAATGTTTAGACATTATTGTTAAACTGATGATGTATGAATTAAAATAAATGAATAATACAGGGCTATTCAAAATGAAAGACCAGATTTCAAGAATTTATTTGAAACAAACTGTACAAGACAGAAACACATTCCGCACATCACTGGATAGAGGAAAGTTCAAAGTTTGGTCCTATGGTCCTTGAGGTTGCATGCACTCAACATGAGCAACATTTGTAGGGCGACAAACATTAAAATGGTAGACCATTTCTTGCCACACATGAGTCAACTGGTCCCTTGTTACTGAATTCACAGCTTCCTCAATTTGATGTCGCAAATCTTGAAGATTAGCAGGCATAGGTGGAACAAACACTTTTTCTTTAATGTACCCCCATCGATAAAAATTGCAGGGGGTAAGGTCTGGAGACATGGAAGGACATAGGCAATGTGCAAGATCTTGTTGTCCACCTCTTCCAATCCATCGTCATGGAATGGTGTCGTTCAGGTAACGCCAGACTTACAAGTGGAAATGCTACTATACTATAAACGAGAAACACCGCTCGGTGGCATTCACTGGTACTTTCAGGCAGGCTTTTAAACTTTGCACTTTCCTCTATCCAGTGATGTGTGGAATGTGTTTTTGTCTTATACAGATTGTTTGAAATAAATTGAAATCTGCTCTTTCATTTTGAATAGCCCTGTAGTTATTGAAAGAAATGTGTTATATTGAATACAGTTTTTAATATCATTTACAGATTTATATTCCCATGAAATAAAAAATTCGGATGGTTGTTTAAATAAAATACTACTTCCGGCTGAATAATTTTTCTCAAATTTCATGTCTGTTTGCTTTTTATCATTACAATTATCTATACAAAATTTGAATCATCTATCTGCAATTATAACCATAGTTTACTTGAAAATTTGTAAAAGTTTTCATTTAAAGCACCACGTCCGGTTGCCTGAAGTAGCCCAAAACTTGAAAGGAATCCTTATTTTTCATATAAAGCATGTGTACAAAATCTCATTGACCTAGGTCAAAGCGTTTGAGTTATAATAATAATAACATAATTATTATTATTATTATTATTACACAGCTATCATTTCAAAAATGGTATTTTCGGACTCAGGAAGGTCTAAAACGTCAAGATTCATCAAAATCTTGATATCAAATTTTTTCGCAATTCCTATACTATTTATTCAAGAAAGTAAAAAGTGAAGCAAGGATCAGAATAGGAAGAGTGTAGAACAGGTAGGGTTAGCACTGCAGTTTACAAATGATTTGGTTTTACCCAGGATATTAGTTCATGTATTACAACGTATAAAGTTTATACACATTGTGGCATCTGAAGAGGCCACTAATGCACATGTGGTGTCTGCAATGTACCTTCCAGCTGCTACTGGAAAACAGGCCACTGTTAAGCAAAGTTCCATAAAATGTTCACTGCTCTGATGCATACTGTATGAGTGGAGAAGCACCAGGGGGACAGAAATAACACATGCAGTGACTTGCACCATAGAAAAACTCACTAACTATGTTACTTCACACCATACCAGAAGTGACACTTCCAAGCAGCATAAACTGTCATCTATCCATTTCACATGGTCTTTGGGGTTATGCTAAAATGCTACAAGTAGAAATAAAAACAGCAGCCTTAATAGTTTTATTTTGAGTGAATTATGCAATGCTTGTGTATGGGGTAAAATGCATTACCATCCATTTTATTTTAACATATTTCAGAATCAGAATCAGCATGTGAATTAAGCTTCCAAACTACAACAAAAGATATGTAACATTTAGTGCATTTGTTTTGCATTAACATTCGAACATACTGGAAGTCAAATAAACAATCACCAGTAACGGCGCACTGCACAATAACGTGCCGTGAATACACTTGACTTGCAAATTCATAGTTTTCATACTCTTTCTCTGTAAGTTTAGCATTCATTTGCTCAAAGGTTGATGCGCTTGTTGCTTCCTGAGCAACTCTTATTTTCTCCACCCTAGAGGCCCGCTTCTTCTCTTCTTTCGTTGGCAACTTTGAGTCAAATCTGATTAAATCAGTGTTTGTGTTGCAATTACTTAATTTTTCATTAAAGCTGGCACCTAAGTCTTCAGTTTGCCACAAAAATGATATAAGATATGAAGAGGTAGGGGAAGTGACGGGGAAGGTGGTGGGGATGAGAATGGCGCCCATATGCATGCGCTGCACGGCCACCCTGCTGGCCACTACTGAGAGTTGATTCTACAATAAAATAAAATAAAAATAAAACGAGGAATAACCTTGGAAGTCAATCATTACCTCGAAAGCGGATAGGAGACATCATGTAGTATATGTGTACCAAATTTCAGGTCAATGGGTCAAACAGTTTGCGAGCTACAGGTGATTTAAAACCCTGGACAGACAAACGAACTGCCACAGTAGTGTATTATACAGTGCATCCGGAAAGTATTCACAGTGTATCACTTTTTCCACCTTTTGTTATGTTACAGCCTTATTCCAAAGTGGATTAAGTTCATTTTTTCCTTAGAATACTAAACACAAAAAACCCCATAATGACAACGTGAAAAAAGTTTACTTGAGGTTTTTGAAAATTTATAAAAAATAAAAAAACTGAGAAATCACATGTACATAAGTATTCACAGCCTTTCCTCAATACTTTGTTGATGCACCTTTGGCAGCAATTACAGCCTCAAGTCTTTTTCAATATGATGCCACAAGCTTGGCACACCTATCCTTGGCCAGTTTCGCCAATTCCTCTTTGCAGCACAAGATCTCTCCAGAGATGTTCAATCAGATTCAAGTCTGGGCTCTGGCTGGGCTACTCAAGGGCATTCACAGAGTTGTCCTGAAGCTCCTTTGATATCTTGGCTGTGTGCTTAGGGTCGTTGTCCTGCTGAAAGATGAACCGCCGCCCCAGTCTGAGGTCAAGAGCGCTCTGGAGCAGGTTTTCATCCAGGATGTCTCTGTACATTGCTGCAGTCATCTTTCCCTTTATCCTGACTAGTTTCCCAGTTCCTGCCGCTGAAAAACATCCCCACAGCATGATGCTGCCACCACCATGCTTTACCGTAGGGATGGTATTGGCCTGGTGATGAGCGGTGCCTGGTTTCCTCCAAACGTGACGCCTGGCATTCACACCAAAGAGTTCAATCTTTGTCTCATCAAACCAGAGAATTTTGTTTCTCATGGTCTGAGAGTCCTTCAGGTGCCTTTTGGCAAACTCCAAGTGGGCTGCCATGTGCCTTTTCCTAAGGAGTGGCTTCTGTCTGGCCACTCTACCATACAGGCCTGATTGGTGGATTGCTGCAGAGATGGTTGTCCTTCTGGAAGGTTCTCCTCTCTCCACAGAGGACCTCTGGACCTCTGACAGAGTGACCATCTGGTTCTTGGTCACCTCCCTGACTAAGGCCCTTCTCCTCCGATCGCTCAGTTTAGATGGCCAGCCAGCTCTAGGAAGAGTCCTGGTGGTTTCAAACTTCTTCCACTTACGGATGATGGAGGCCACTGTGCTCATTGGGACCTTCAAAGCAGCAGAAATTTTTTTGTAACCTTCCCCAGATTTATGCCTCGAGACAATCCTGTGTTGGAGGTCTACAGACAATTCCTTTGACTTCATGCTTGGTTTGTGCTCTGACATGAACTGTCAACTGTGGGACCTTATATAGACGGGTGTGTGCCTTTCCAAATCATGTCCAATCAACTGAATGTACCAGAGGTAGACTCCATTTAAGCTGCAGAAACACCTCTAGGATGATCAGGGGAAACAGGATGCACCTGAGCTCAATTTTGAGCTTCATGGCAAAGGCTGGAAATACTTATGTACATGTGATTTCTCAGTTTTTTTATTTTTAATAAATTTCCAAATATCTCAAACTTTTTTCACGTTGTCATTATGGGGTGTTGTGTGTAGAATTCTGAGGAAAAAAATGAATTTAATCCATTTTGGAATAAGGCTGTAACATAACAAAATGTGGAAAAAGTGATGCACTGTGAATACTTTCCGGATGCACTGTATATAATAAAGATATTACTTTTTGAGCAGAGGTTAGTAATAGTAAAATAAAATCTAAATTAACAAAATAAAAATGTGTGATTTTGAAGTGCCAGAGTTTAATAGGAAGATGTTAATTCACTGTTGATTCAGATTGAATGTGAAAGTTAAGCTTTGCTCTCCTCAAAATTTCAAGCATCTCCTTACAGATTTTGGCCTGGAGTTGCAAAGTACCTATGTATAAAGCAGAGAAGCTGCTAAGAACAGGAAAAGATGTGTTTTCAGGCTACAAAGGCAGTAATTACTATGCTAGTGAAGGTAACAAAAGTAATACCCACACACATCACACAGTCTATTACAGACAAGAAAAAGCATGTGTATGCAAATGAATAATTTGGAACTTACAAATGATAAAAATCATAAAACAATACATGTATAATAAATGTATGTACATTCATTCCTACACTAATTGCAAGTCATAATGCATCAAGAGTTTTGCCTTTCTATAAAACAGTTAAGAGACAGAGAGAAAAAATAATGTTTACTGACTGGTAGACTTAGATGGCAGCTACAGAGGTAATATATACAATGGAAGCTTAAGAATAGGTAGAGGTGATCTATAACAAAGTGGTTGGAAAAAAAAAAAAACGTTTTTTGAGCTGTATGTTTGAGGTGCATCTATTCATGAAATTGTTTCATTCTGGAAAGAAGAAAAAAAAAGTTTTGCTTTTCTTTTTGGTAATATTCCATTTTGTTTTGTTAAACAATATACACATATACCTGTCTATAAGGTCGTTGATATTCAATATTTAAATAACGTTTTTAAAACATGTTGAGAAGTGTCTAATATCTCATTTTGGGTCAAACTTATCACAATATCAATTTAATTTACCCAGC
Organism: Polypterus bichir lapradei; assembly: GCA_026402145.1. NCBI lineage: Eukaryota > Metazoa > Chordata > Cladistia > Polypteriformes > Polypteridae > Polypterus > Polypterus bichir. The sequence goes on from JANRMT010062813.1 coordinate 2,061,692, forward strand.
CCTATCTCTGTCAAAACTTAACTGTTTTTGGCCATTCTGGATGAAGTAGACAAAAAGTTAACAAAATATACTACAGACCTTGAATCACTGTACTTATGACAAAAAGGCTAAGTGGCACTGTGGCTGTGAGGCTGAAAGAAGGGGAGAAATTCCCCACAAGGAAACTTAAATAACCTTTATCCTGTCATATTCTAGCATCATAAGGATGCATTCTCCAAAAAAGTACTCTCAGGTTGGATGAGATTGCACTTGCTCTCTCAGCTCTGCACTTCTGTATACCAAAAGATACCATGCTTACAATTAAGCTCAAAATTTGTTGATTATAGAAAAGCACAGAGACAACTTTTGCAAAGTGAAAGCAAAAATTCACCAGCAACATGAATAAACCATTATCACGTGGCCACACTTTGATATGTTTGTGATTTAATAACAAAATTAGAAAAATATGTTCACCAATGTTATGTTGACAAGTCAGCTTCTAGTGTGTTTATGAACAGATGCGTGTGCAAATTTTGAATTAATGATGTTAATAGTTGTCTATTTTTAAGACATATTCTATTGTTTATACAAAAAAAGAATATTCTTACAAATAAACATTTTTACGTTTAAATAACCATTAGTTGTCAAATATTAATTACTTTTGATGTGGACCCCTATAATTCAGAAATCATCCCTTTATATTACTTAATGGGGAAAGTGACTCCTTCAGAAATGATTCTAAGTTAAACAAAGGTAGAAGACACTATCTTTCATTAGAAATCTGTATACATCTGTTTAGAAGTGAATCTGACATAAAATTAACTTTTTAAATTAAAGTAATATTATAAGAAACATTTGTTAATAACTACAAAAGCACAAGTATACACATATGAAAACTACATACTGTAATACTGTCTGCCTCATAGGTATGTACTCTAGAAGTATATACATTATATATCTAAAACAGTCCAAAATTATATGTAAAAACAACCTTTACAGTCTAACAGTTTAGACACTGGTTATCTAAAATTATTATATCCCTAAATACTATACACTATGAATGAGAACACGATATTTGTTGTTATATATTTGTAAAATTTCAGTGTGTGTCCTTCTTTTTACTCAATGTTATATACGTATTATTAGATATGGAACATTTTTTACCCATCTTCATGAGAGTCCAGTTACTGTCCATCTGCTGGGCAGCTTGTAAAAAATACCGTCCATCTGTCCACATTGCAGCATGATGTTCTGTGATGATTGCAGTACCTTCAATGAAAAAATACCCCATAGCACTTAACAAAATATTACTAATGAACAAAAATTTACAAATGTCATAAAAGGCCATAATGCAAAAACATTCAAAATATACTACATTTTCAAATGGGATTAATTTGAAAAACATCTTTTTGATAGTGCACAGAACAGAAAATGATTTAAAAAGTTGATAGAAAGGCCACTTCTTAACCACTGTGCAGTAAATGTTTTATTTGTTTTCCTTTGCCCTAAGGTTAACCTTACATCCCTGATAGAAACACACAGTAAGGGAGCAGATCTTTCTATGACCCTGTCACACTTTACTCCGGCTCAGATTCATCCAAATCAATTAGTTCTATAGCTGACAAAACTGGATAGTGTCAAAAAAAAGAAAGTAAATCTAGTCTGGTGTGAAGACTGTAAAATATGCCTGTACAGAAACAAAACATTAACTACAATATCACAATTAGTAAAATACATAATTCACATTTGATTATTTTAAGATAATTCAGTTATTACGATTTTATTGTATTCTGTAGATTCTAATTGCTTACTACACATAACCACCAAATCTTTCCAAATCTCTTTATTTTGTAATTTTTTAATGAGACCAGCTTACTCAAATCATTCTTTAAAAAGAAACAACTTAAAACACATTTGTTCAGAAAGGCATTTAACTGTCCCTTTCTTTCAGTTTACCTCTCTGTCCAGGTGCTCAGAATGATTTGCATTTGTATAACAATTATATTTGTTCAGGATTTTCTTGCAGTATTTGTATTTTATTGTGGTTAATTATATTTATTCTAATTCAAACCTTTGTGTTTCCTGTATTTTTCTTTACTTAGAAGGATATTATTTTGTATCCAATGTTGTTTTTGATTTTTTTTTCTGTTTTTTTCCTGTTGTTCATTCTGAAATTTCATGCAATTAATGTATTATTATAACCACTTTAATTGATTAAAATGGTTCTTATGAAAAGAAATATCACATTAAAAGTTTTAACAGAAGCACCTAACCTTGATTCAGTCACAGAAAAAAAAATCAAAAACAACATTGGATACAAA
>JANRMT010062813.1:2073991-2187367 GCA_026402145.1 Polypterus bichir lapradei
TATATATATATATATATATATATATATATATATATATATATATATAAGATCTGTGAATAGAAATTACCCTTGAATCTGCTGGTGAAAGTGTGAATAATCCTAGACTGTTATCCAGAAGGGAGGACAAAGAAAAACAACTGCAGCACGGCGGAAGTCTTTATTAAGGCTGTTTGCCTTTTTGAGGCAATTGGGTCGCAATAATGCCCTATGCTTTCACATGACCCTTTAAACTGCTTTACAATATCAAGCTGAGCAGGCACTGTACCAGGATGTGATGCAGCCATTGAGGACAGACTCTATTGTGCACCTGTGGACGTTATTTAGTTACTTAATTATTTATATCTTGCCTGAAGAAGGGGCCCGAGTTACCTCGAAAGCTTGCATATTGTAAAATATTGTAATCTTTTTAGTTAGCCAATAAAGGTGTCATTTTGCTTGACTTCTCACTACATTAGAACATATGAAGAAATCCAAGTTTTCCTCAGATGTCTAAGGAAGTAAAGGCATCCACAAAATCTAAAAGGTGCTTTGCCCACTTCAGTTCATCACTGACGATGACACCAAGAAATTTAAAGCTGATGATTCTCTCAACAGTAGTCAACTTAATGTAGATGGGATTGTAGCTGTTTTTCTGCTGTCTGAAGTCTATGACCAGCTCCTTGGTTTTGCTGATGTTAAAGATAAGACTACTGTACTAGTACCAGTCTGGCATCAAATAAGCCTGTTCTCTATAAGCTGTCTTGACACTGTTGGCGATTAGCTCATTGACTGTAGTATAATCAGCTATGGTTGGCTATGCTATCAAAGGTGAACAAAGGTTTCAAAGTGGGCTCAGTAGAATACTCTTGTGCAGTGACCATGTTAATGGTCAATGTAGGGGATATGATGTTGCCAGTTCACACAATGCTAAGTTCTGCCATTTAGGATGCCTATAATCCAGATACAGAGAATGACATTATGTCTTAAGCGGAGTAGTTTAGTGGTCAGTACATCCTTCATTTCAAGCAGATCAATTTGTGATTGATCTCTTTTTGTTGAGTCATTAAACAATTACAAAGAAGAAGCATCTCAATGCTAAAATAAAGTTCAGCTTTTCAACTTTATGTGGTACTGTAGTTCTTTAGTCAATTGACAGCTACAAATTCAGTATGCAATAAAAATGTGGATTTTTCTGGAAAAAAAAACTGGCTCCTAAGAGAAATCCTATACAGTAATAATTGTCATTTATTATCATTGCTTCTTCAGCTGTGCATATTGTGTACAACTACAGTTAAAAGTGGAATTCTAAGTTACGTGTTCTAATCAACATGCAACACTCTCCAGTGCCACGTACTGTAAACTAATAGCCTGCAGTATGTGCAATTCCCTACAATTGCATTCAGACCCTTTAAAGTTTTCAAATGTGTATAATTATACTTAAATATTTTGTTCCAGTCTGCATTTACGTTGTATATTCACATAATCAAGGAGAACACTTTGAAGACAGATTTACTTAAAGTATATGTTAGCTCATCTTCTGCACCAAAAACTGAAATATAATACTTGCACAAATACTCAGACTCAACACAGTTACTTCAGATTTGGCCATCTTTTCTCAAAATTTACAGCTGCACATTGTTTAGAGTTAATTTTGCCATTCTACCTGACAAATTTACAGAGGCATATTTAAGATTGTAAGAAAACACCTGTGGACCACCTATTTGCAAATTATACCAAGGATTCTCAATGAGACCAAGGGCAGAACTTCAAAGCCCTTCATATGCCACTTCTAGGTCATGCCAATGTTGCTCTGACCCTGTTTTGCATCATTGTGTCTAAGTAAGATGAATTTCTGGCCAGATTCAGTTTTTTAGTTGACCTAATCAAATTCTTTTGAAACATTTATATCGTCCATTTTAACTAAACCTCATACATGCTGCCCAGTCTCTGTTGATGAGAAGCATTCTAATACATGAAGCATGATTCTGTCAAAAATAAAGTTCACTGTCTGCTGTTCATACTTTTAGGGCATATGCCCTGCTAGGTTTGCTCTAGATGCAGCACTTTGAATTTTGGCCAAATACCTCACTTTAGATACTGCTATCATGTGATCACAGAACCTTACCCTAAATGAGCTTATGTTTTCTCTTATTGTCCTGTCCACTCTCCTGATTTTTTTTTTTTAACCAAACTTCAGATGGGCTTTAAGATGACCATCCCATGATCACTGCAAATGGCAATATTTTTGTAAAATACAAAAGCAGTACAGCTACAATGCATTATAACTTACAAAACATGCAAAATGCTTGTGAGGTAGGACTGCAGGACTGCTGTAATCCACAACATCAGTAAAACAATCAAGGAAAAACAGTGGGCAGCACAGTAGATCACAGAGACTGTGTGGAACGATACAATAAGATTAAAGTGACTGAAGTCAAGGTTTTCAGCATCTAATCAATTATCTTTAGTCACGGAATCACGCTGCACCTAGGCATATCGTCACTAGTTGTACAGAAAAACGTTTTACCAAGAAGACACAGTAGCTGAAAACCCAGATAACTACAGTCAATAAGTTTCCATTTACACATGATTTCTGGACTACACTAACAAGTGAGAATTACATCTCAACAATGTGTCATTACATAGATGAAAACTGACAAATGAAATTGGTGATACTACAGATGTAAAAGGTTCCAGCTGACAGCCTTGTTAAGTAGCTATCTGTTTGTGATAATACATGAAACATTATGACCTATAATTCACCAAGTCCTGTAAACCAGACATGTTTTGTTTGTACTACAAGCCATAGTCAATGATGTATTTAGCATGTATCTTAAATGGGCAAATGGCTGCCTAACCTGGAACATCAGTGATTTCAGAGTGGGTGTTCTCAGCAGATGGCCTGATAGTTAAAAAATTGCACAAGTACCTGCCTCCCACAATGTCAAAATGTTTCTATTTCTAAATAAAATGGTTTTCCAGTGTAGTGTGAAAAGACAGTCTGAAACATGTTTTCACTTAGCATTAAAATTAATTCGTACATACATAATATCTATATAAAACTTACACTGGGAAATGTATCCTTGAATTATTTTCTTTTATTACTCATTTAAGACTATTGGTAATTGACTGATCAAAAGGGTTCCATTATCAATTATGAAAAGTAATAAAAATTTGCATTCCTTGTTTGAAAAAATTATCATGTTTTTTGATAATACATAGTACTGATAGTAATGAGTACGTGCCAGAAAATGATGTGAATTTAGCAGTCTGTGAAAATGTAAGAACATACCCCTCAAAAGAGAAAACGTACATTAAGACACAGAGAAATTATTTGTATTAGCATATAGCTACAACTTCTGTCATCAAGGATTAAGGCACAAACTTTCCTGAAGGCATAATGTATGATTATACCAGATACTTATGGAACAAGCACACACCTTTCTTAGATTAGCTTTGTTGAGAACATGTGCAAAAACTCTAAGTGAGAGGTTGGTTGGACTGAAGAAAAACACAGGAAAGGTCAAGAAAGAAAATGGTAACAAAAGGAGAGTGTAATTGATGAAAAATAACAATGAAACATTTTTCAAATCCTTTTATGATATGAACAGCAAAATTAACCATTTTTTGCAAGGCAGGGACCAAATCTGGGTAAGACCTCATATCCTCACAGGACAAACTCAATCACAAACCCCCACATTTATAAATACCAGGTAAATCTAGATCATGTGGTAGCAAAACCTAGATGGAAACCCTACACAGATAGAAGAACATGAAAATTTCACAGTGACTGTAAGCAGGCCAAAAATGTAAACTAATTCTCTTTGAACTGTGAGATAGAAGAATACCACATATTTATGCATAAATTTGCCAAATTTGTATTAAAAAATATATATTATTGTGATAAAAAAAAATTATATGACATAATGAGACTTCTATTCATAAATAAATACAAAATTAAGGATTAACTCCTTGCTCATCTACCTGCAGAGCCATTAAATCCTGAGATGAATTCACGCCTGCAGTCACAAGGTGCAATGTATTCGCTCTGGAAAAAAAGCAGGCAAATAGGAGACAAAGCATTAATCAAGAGATGTACAAAAAAAAATAAAAAAACAAGCTCATGATAGCCACCTGATTATCCACTTCCTTTCATTAACAAAACTTATTAAATTGAAACAAGGCTGTTAAGTACCTATTGCTTCCTTCATTAATGTAAAGATCATGCAAGCCTGTATGTGAAAATCAGATTGTACTAATTAAAATAGGTTTAAAGATACATAATTTTACAATAATTACAAGAGTATTTTCCAGCCATATATATATTCTAATGCTCCCTAGGGTCTAGTAATTTTAGTTTCCAACTAACAAATCAGGCAAACATCATCCACACTTTTGTCTCTGGTCATGTTATTCCATTAAAAAGGACACCACTTCTTTTCGCTTATTGGAAAAAAAAAATCAGTTCTGTTCTTAACAACTGGTACAACACAAATTATTTCACATAAACTATAGTGAAATTTACCAGAAAAGGGGGGCATTTTTCTTAAATAGATATTACTGTTTTGCAATTGATAAACATGTTGGTTTGCTCAGAAAGAAGGAAATGCAACTCCTCTATTACTAACAAAACTAGTCAGATGCTGAGTCATAAATAATAACTTGCAGAAAAATTACTGAGGGAAGTGAACCCTAGGAAGGGGAATCAACTTTTAGCCTAACATGTGGTAACAGCTGGTCTAAACACTTTCAATCCCACTTTAGGAGTCTATTAAGTATCTTGTCTTATTCTTTACTTGATTATTAAGATATTTTTGTTTAATTATCTATAAATGTTATTTACAAGTCAGAAAGCAGCGCACATGTTCAGGCGCAGGTAGTAATATACCCTACATAAAACAGTGACAATAGAAACCGCATCAACACACAATGTCTAAAAATATGCTTGTGGGTTCCTTCATAAATGAGTAAAAGCTTTAGAAGTAACAGAGTTATTGGGGTAAGGTATGGAGTGGACCAGACTACTACCATAAGAAGAGTAAATCCATTACTGAAGTTTGGTTATATAATTAATATTGCACACCTTTTTCCTTGACAAATTATGATTACAAAATATATCAGAATGCTGTGATCACTTTTATTGCACTCTGTGAGAACACCTGTCAAGAAAGACTGCTTTTCTTGCAGGGGTGAGACTTTTTCAGTTGACAAAGAGAAATACAGTGTCATATCTGAAAAAATCCTGCACACAGGACACTTACCAATATCATTGTCAAAAGGTGCATTGTCATCAGGACCTGTTATTAATGTTTTATGAACAATAGCTAAACACAAAAGATCCAACATGGATATTGTAGATGACTATATAACAGTAGATCTACAGGATTATTCTGTTGTTATTTCCTTTATGAGGACCACTGAAATAGGTCATTTCAACCAGATGATGCACACCCACATCTGACATCACTTGGGAAGTTCTTTGAAACATTGCAAATACAGAGTAGCCAGTCAGGTCCAGAGTCCTGTATCCGTTGAAGAACATATGTACAGTAACACTGATTGAAGATGCCTGTATTTTGCTCCTCTCATGGTTGTAACTGTTTGTCATCTGACCAGGAACACCAGACAAGCCTTAATTTCCATCTTACATAAAAGAACCCAGACTCTCATTGATTAAATGTGGTGTTTACTCAACCATAATATTCGGAGAAAGCAGACTTACTGATTCTTAAGGAATAAAGATTGAAAAACCTGTCACAGAGCCATGTATATGTTTATCATTTATGTTGTATATAGGATTCATTATTTCAGCAACAATTTATGGTAGTACAATTTTCCATTTTTGTCACTGTATGACTGTCCTCATTGAGCTAAACTGCATCATATTCAAGACCCTACACGGTACAGCAACATTGTTAATGGGATCCTAATTAAAAATAAACTATTATTTATTATTGTTATGGGTATTCCACTGTACAACTTTGCCAATGTAATTTTATACTTGGATCTAAATGCATACAAGTCAGACATGTCAACATACACTACCACTCCAGTAAAAATAAAAAACTACCACCAGTGATAGGTTAATCATTCACTTAATGAGAATGCCCCAACAAAAAATTGCAAAGGACTGCAGGGACATCTGAGGACAGTAAGGGGAATTTCAATAGGTTGGCTCTAGGATTACCATAGGGTATACCTGAACCCAGAATAGATTGCAAAGATATCCCTGCCTAGGCCTCAAAAACCCCTTCCCACCAGACCTCCAATGTGCTCTAGGTCAGGAAGAAAAATGCTGGCAAGAGACCAGGTCAAAGAAAGGCTTCAGATGTAGTGAGAGTAAGATGTAGGTGTTAAAAAGGAGAGTTGGAAAAAGCAGAGGTGTAATAGACATAACAGTTTAACAACTTAAAGACAGAGTGGTGGGTCTGAGGCTAAGGATCTGCTCTGGTATCTGGAAGGTTGCCGGTTCAAATCCTGTTACTGCCAGAAGAGATGCTACTCCATTGAGTCCTTGAGCAACGCCCTTAACCTGGAAAAAAAAATGCTCCAGGAGTGCAGTACAATGGCTGACCTGCACTCCAACCTCCAAAGTTAATGCAAAAAAACTATTTTCCCTCGGGGATTAATACCGTATACCAAATACCAAAAGTTTAGGAACATCCACAGTAACATTAATGTTCACTGCTTTGCTTATTTCATAATTTGTGTTCTCCTGTTGTTGTGGGATCCCCCCTTACATTTAATTTCTGCAGTAAATCTTTATTTTTGTATTATTGGGCCTTCTTGTCTTCCTTTTGGAAGATCCAAATATACTATATATACATCTGCATATATGAATGAATACATGCTTATAAGGCTGCTACATAAATTGATAATTGCAAGTAGTATTTTAATTATGCCTTCCTATTTTTTTGTTTTAAACCATTAGAAATTCATTAGACATGCGGATTTTTGCACAATAAATGACACTGTCACTGCAAGATAAAAGTTGTGCCGCAAGCAGCAACCCTCAGTAATAAAAGGTTAACACAAAACAATTATTCTAAAAATGCTCAGTGTTATATAAAACCAATAATAAACTAAGATTTCTCACTACATCTATTAAGAAATTTATAATAATTTGATTCATTCTGAATAAATGCATAATAATCTGACATAACGTAATAATACAGTGGCAAAACAAACAGAGATAGCATTACAAACATCGCTACAGCAGAAATCTTGAATCTTGTAATTAGTGACCTGGTGTGCGTCCACCGATGGTACTATATAAGCTTGAATGGGCTCGGCCGTGTACTTCAGGTTCCCCATGGCTTGCCGCAGCTGCCGGAGTAATTCAGTGGTGATTTTTGGAGGCATTTTTATTTCCTGTAAAGAGCAAAATGTTTAATTTTAGACATGCCACTGACATCAAAGTCTAATTTTCAGTAAATATTTAATCTTCTCCAACTGTCCTTGTAACAAAGATCTGCAGTTAATATGAATTTTTTCATTCAAAATACAGAAACAAAATAAAGCTCTTTGTACAGTGAAAATACCTATCAAAATATTTTTAATTTCATTTAGCTTTCTAAGCAGCTAAATAAACTTATAAAAGTATGCCCATTTTACCACATTTTGTTAAAAAGAAAAAAAGATGGGTTAGTCATAAACAAAATGATATAATACTTTCCAGCCCTAATATGAAATATGATGCAATCAGTCAATTTTTTACCCATAAACATACAGTTTAGAATTCCACGCCATTGTTTGTAAATAGGGCAAGTGGCAAAAGACTTATTTTTATTTTGCACGTTTTCATAAACTTGCCACGGTATATTTCAAACTGAAAACATCCCTTACACTGTTCTCTTAGAAACAGTAAAATCTGCTTCAAAACATGTGATCAGTTTGAATGGATTCCCCATACACGTTTACAAAAAAAGAAGAGGCACTACATTTACAAGGAACATCAGGATTATTACCTTGATCTTTAATTTCCTTAGATGCGGACAAAAGAGGTTTCCTTCTTGGTCTTTTTAAATGCGCAACTAGAAAAGAAGGAGTGTTCTGACCTTTCAACATGAGATTTTTTTAAAATGCTGATTCAGTATTTTACAATTTACAGTTATAGTGTTAAAAATTGACAGAGTTTATCAGTAAAGAAAAGCTACAGTATCAATTACCTGAGGAGCCAGCTGAACAGTTATTAAAATGTTTGGGAACAGTAATCTCATTAAATGAAATGACAATTATGTTTGATAATAATTCGCATCACAGTACTGTCCTTAAATACCCTGAACAATCTACTAAAAGTACAACTCCAACCTAGTAAAGTTATTTATTAATACTGCCATAGTTCACCTTTCCTTCTTTTTCCAAAGCATGTTTGAAGAATAAGATGAACCATTATAAAACAGGCCAAGAACTCAGGATTCATCAGAGCCTGTGCCGTTTTCTTTTCAGGTGAGAAATAGATGTGTGTCAGGCTGGACATGGCCAAGAAGGGAGACCAGATGCACAAGTCCAGCCAGTCCAAGTCAGGAAGGTCAAGGAAGAGACAACAGAATTTTCCTTCCAGCCACATGCAGACAAATTACTATAATATAACAAAGCAACAGTACCTTTACATTCTTCACAGAGTGTGTTACAACTCTGCACTAGACATTTTCAAAGCACTCAAATGGAAACATAACTGGAATACCTGGCAAAATATTAATAGTAAAATTTCCTCTATCTGATAAACTGGGTTTGCTTTGTAAAACAAAACTCAAAAACATTTTAATGTATTCGGTATTGGTGTTGAAATATTGATGTGTGCAGATTGAGCTAATGAAAATGACATTTTTCTGATTATTTTGGTTTAAAATCAGGGAACATTTTTTCCCATTCATCCTTGCATATTGTGCACAGCACTTATTTTTTTTTTTCCTTGTGTCACATGGAGTTAAATATCTCAATATATTGTGACCACAGGAAGGACGTGGAACAACCAAATCTCCAAACCAAGGTGAAAGCTTCCCAAAATTGTTTGGCTGCATCAGGAGTGGGCAGGAGGAGGAGTACAGGAAGCTAATCAAAGACTTTGTTAAATGGTGCGACTCAAACCACTTACATCTTAACACCAGCAAAACCAAGGAGCTGGTGGTGGATTTTAGGAGGCCCAGGCCCCTCATGGACCCTGTGATCATCAGAGGTGACTGTGTGCAGAGGGTGCAGACCTATAAATATCTGGGAGTGCAGCTGAATGACAAATTGGACTGGACTGCCAATACTGATGCTCTATGTAAGAAAGGTCAGAGCAGACTATACTTTCTGAGAAGGTTGGCGTCCTTCAACATCTGCAGTAAGATGCTGCAGATGTTCTACCAGACGGTTGTTGCAAGTGCCCTCTTCTACGCGGTGGTGTGTTGGGGAGGCAGCATAAAGATGAAAGACGCCTCACGCCTGGACAAACTTGTTAAGAAGGCAGGCTCTATTGTAGGAGTAAAGTTGGACAGTTTAACATCTGTGGCAGAGCAACGGGCATTAAGCAAACTCCTGTCAATCATGAATAATCCACTGCATCCACTGAACAGTGTCATCTCCAGGCAGAGGAGTAGCTTCAGTGACAGACTTTTGTCACTGTCTTGCTCCACTGACAGACTGAGGAGATCGTTCCTCCCCCACACTATGTGACTCTTCAATTCCACCCGGGGGAGTAAATGCTAACATTTTTTTTTTTTCATTTTTATTACTATTTAATTTAATATTGTTTCTTTGTATCAGTATACTGCTGCTGGATTATGTGAATTTCCCCTTGGGATTAATAAAGTATCTATCTATCTATCTATCTATCTAAAAGAGGTAACAAGAATGCCTGGTTTGGGAAGCTTTCACCTTGGTTTGGAGATTTGGTTGTTCCACGTCCTTCCTGTGGTCACAATATATTGAGATATTTAACTCCATGTGACACAAGGAAAAAAAAAAAATAAGTGCTGTGCACAATATGCAAGGATGAATGGGAAAAAATGCTCCCTGATTTTAAACCAAAATAATCAGAAAAATGTCATTTTCATTAGCTCAATCTGCACACATCAATATTTCAACACCAATACGAATACATTAAAATGTTTTTGAGTGTAACAATTAATTTACATAATGTCTGCATTATCTGGCTGAGGCATTTACCATTGTTTCCATGCAGCAAATACTTTTATAATTAAACCTTAAAGAAGAAATTGCTGAAATATTGTAAAACTTCACATAGTTTAGTCATTTAACCTGTAACTATTTTAATTACAGAATTCACGTTCAAAAGTTGTGCTCACTGTGCCCATAAGGGTTTTTCTCTCTATTCCCAAAGTGTGTGTGCATGAGAGTGTAACTTGAGATGGACTGACACCTCAAACAGGGTTAGCTCCACATCTGGACAAAAAAAGTTTCTTAGACAGACCTAGAGAATGTTATATTTTGGTATGAACAATTATTACGTGGTACGTATTTCTGACCTTTAAGTCACTCTGGATAAAATGCACAAACTATAGGGTCTTTGTAGCTTTACCTTTCAAAAGGACCCAGACAATCAATACAAAGCAAACTTTTCGCTTGAAGTGAAATCCTTGTTTAATTAAAAACTTTTTGCCTTTATCCTTTTACAGTCAGCCTGAATGTTGAGAATTTGTCTACAGTGTTAAAATGTAAAAAGAAAAAGAGAAGCTTGATGTTCTCAGCTTTGGCAAGCAGTGCTATATTTGTCCTAGGATGTAACTAAGCTAAAGGTGTTTTACAGGCAGACAATCTGAGCTATGACTAGTATTTGTTTCTCAGCAGGGTACAGTATGATTAGAACCATGCCTGATCTGCAGAAGTGACCACTCTTTCAAGAGTTCTTAAGAACTGCACTTTAAGTGGGTACAACAGTTTTGTGTGAACATGGCCATAATAATTTATATTTTAAGTAAGTTTAGAGTAGTTACAAACATAACCCAAGAAGCTCATGATACAGGCAGTTTAATTAAAGGGGAGGCAACACTAATCTCTAGGCTATCTTTAAAATCCAAGTTCATGTCTCTTCTCCTACTTCCTTGTTGACAAACAGGAGCAACGTGACAGGACTACTAAATTGAATCTATGAGCTTCATAGCCCTGAGTTCTTATCTTGACCGTATCAAGCACAAGGCAGAAGCCCACCCAGAACAGATTACCTACCAGTCCATTACAGGTTACACTCCTACATACCTGCTCATTTAACCTAAAATGTGCTTCCATAGGATGTGGAAATAAAAAAAGGAGTAGAATAAAAAAAAAAAAAACACTTTCACACGAGAAGAACACGTAATCACTCAGATAGTCCCCAGATTCAGACTAAAACTGGGGAGGTAGCAATGACAACCACTATGCCACCATGCTAAACGTATTATTTAAAAGAAGTTTCTAATCAAAATTGAAACATACTGTATAGGAAGTTGGCTTTGCCAGTCACGTCTCCATTTTAATATACCTGTTATAAAATGTATTTTTCACCACTATTTTATACACCAATTGCACTGATTTATGCTTTGTATAGACAAAAATACTATAAAAATGAATTATAAAAATAAGTTTCCATGGAACATTGATGGAAAATATAGTCTTTGACACACTTAACATATTTAAGTATAAAAAGTACTTTTCGGTTCTGTGCATCTTAACTATTACAATGCCTATTCACAAATGTCCATCGCAGCTCATCATCCCTAAAATACAGAATCATGGGCAAAAAACTGAGTACATTTATTAGTTGTTTTATGATATTATCCATGTGATTCAATCTCCAGGTTATTTTGGCTTTTTAAGGCAGTTGCATGATTACATGAATTAATTCTGCAGATAGCTTTATCCAAAGTGACTTACAAATCACTAATGTATGGTACAATTGCTTGACAGGCAATTTTATTTCCCACAGTGAACACTATCACAAGAAACTTCACAGATGTTGCATCAGCTTCCATAGTTCTGTTAATGGACAGATGGCAGGGACCCTCTGGCTGTCAACTGTCAACCTTCTCGCTTAAAGTGTAATATCTTAAACACTGCCTCACACTGTCTACAGTAAAATAAAATGTGGATGTTAGCAGCTTCAGGTTCTTGGGTGTCCATATCACTGATGGTCTTTTGTGGTCTATCAGTACCAACTGCATCCACAAAAAAGCCTCCGCAAAGGCTCTTTTTCCAGTCGTTCAAAAACAAATCGTTTGTAAGACGACCATCAAAGAAATGCCAGCAGCACTGGGTAAAATGCAAAAAACAGCACTTATGGGGATGCCACTTTTGGTTTACATTCATGCCCACACCTACACTCACGTATACAAGAGCTGTGGAGGGAAACCCCATACTGAGACGGGGTTTTGGAGATCGCGCAAACGCCACAGCGTCAGTGTCCAGCCCAGAGTGCAAACCGGGACACTTGACACGCAAGACAACAGCGACGCTAACCACTCCGCCACCATGCCAACCTCATCAAATCACATCACCATTAGATACTGGGCGTGTAGCAATTAAACAGTAACTATTTGCAAGCTATTGTTTAGAACACGGTCGATTTGTAACCGATATTATAAACTAAAATCTCATTAAAATTGCCGAAGCACTTTGAAACAACTACTACAGGAAGCATGCTCGATTTAAAAAGCAGAAAGAGAACGACAAGGCTCGACGCGAATGTAAATTAAAAGTAATTGGCTTAATACTGATTTTTTTAGCCACAAGAGGACGCGTTTCACTAAATCTTGAAACAAATGCACATGGAAAAAAAAAACAATTCAATATCATATAAGCAAACGAAACTGCGACACGTTTATCGATTGCTCGTTTAATAATATATGTTAAATATCTAAACATTGAGATGAAAGCTCTCTACAGGTGAGATGTGGAGCGTCGCCGCACGTCAATGGACACTTTATACCGATGTAAGTGATGGCAGCGTGGACAGTACAGCGGAGGACCGTCAGTGCATGCAATCAGGTTTTGGTGTTACCACAGTAAATTCGCTCATTTCTGCTCAGCGATTTACAAGGCAAACTACTTGTAGTTACTTGGCTAATTATTCTGAGTTAAAATCGACATGATCTACCTGTTTAGTCCTCGTTGTTT
Organism: Polypterus bichir lapradei; assembly: GCA_026402145.1. Lineage (NCBI taxonomy): Eukaryota > Metazoa > Chordata > Cladistia > Polypteriformes > Polypteridae > Polypterus > Polypterus bichir. The sequence goes on from JANRMT010062813.1 coordinate 2,087,066, forward strand.
TGAAAGAATTGCTGAAATTCCGTATGTCAATATGTAGTTCTGTGGGCTGCCATTGAGACAATTGCGTAATACCGCCATGTGACCAGAAAGACGCCGCGCAGCCAATGAAATCCAAGGCAGGAGCAAAGAGCTTTCTGGGAAGTGATTGTTCCGCGATGTATTTTTGTTCGTAGAGGCGAGCACTGGTGGCATGTCAATTCAGTAAGAGGACTGAAAACTACTGATACTGGTATTTTCTTTGCACATTTCAAATCAAAATGTTAATTTAGTTTTGTGACACCAACACCCTGGAAGTCAATCGTTCAATTATTTTTCAGAGTCTGCTTCTTTCAGTACATAGTTGCTAGAAAAACGGCCGATGCCGACAGCACTAAGTGTACATTAACAAGATTGCTTGACAAGGTGCAAATTATGAAAGGTTATTCGTACCAAAATTAAATACAGTCCAACGTGTTAGGTACATTCCAGTGTAGCGCATTTAATTTTGGCATGTTTTATCTTGCAGTTATTAAAATAATCAGTCATTATCCAACCTGCTATATCCTAACACAGGGCCACGGGGTCTGCTGGAAAAACATCAACCAAGTAAATATTCTGCTTTTCGCTATGCACAGTTTTTGGTCGGTTTAAAATGGAATACAACAGCGTATTGCATTTTAATTCATGTCCAAAGATTGCGCGTCGTAATTAAAAGCGAAGCAAATGCATTGCATTTTTATTAAAGATCAGGCATTACTCTTACCGAAAGTTAATTGTAATCAAATGACCAATGAAAGGGCGGGGTAAGGGGTGTCAACAGTTGGGGTAAGAGACGTTTCAGTGACGAGCGTGTTCACCCAGCACTAAGGCTGGCGCACGGGGAGTTGATAAAGCAGGAGATCCACCCTCTCATTGAACCGGTGGAAGCTGGCGATTTTCTTCCGTATCAACTGGTTCCTAGAAATGGCAATTGTAATAAAAGCAGCAACAGAACAAGACTTTCCAGCTGTTACAGTAACATGGTTAGTGCACATTCACAAGCTAATGTACCAAAGTGTTTGCAGCATACAATTATATAGATAACCAACCAGGACGCCCATACACCAGTATTCCCCTAAATATTGTGTATAAGTACCTGCTAGTTGGGACTATCATACCATCAATTGCTAAACGTCTTGATGTATGTTAGGACTAGAATAGAACAATATGAAATAAGGCATGCATAACACATTATTTAGGCAATTTAACACAATAAGCGTTTTCAGCAAAACCTAAAAGATATTTCTCACAGTTTTAGTTAATCACTCCACATTGTCACCTCAAGTCTAAAAGGATTATTGGTATGACTAGGAATGTCACGATACCCGAATGTTTGCACTGGATTCCGATACAGTGAAAATTTTCAATACTCAGTACCTGTTCAATGCCACAAAAAAAAATCCTTATCACCAGTTCCTTAACTAAAAGTACCTCTATCAGTGAAGTGAACAATATTATGCTTTTTCTGTAACATAATACAAAGTACAGTACATAAATATTAATAGTAACAGCACATTTAAAATACTGATGTGGCTTATTAATCAAGTAGTTGCCTGTCTGTCGCTTGAGTAAACTAGTATTGACATTTATAAATGTCAGATTAGAATGCGAGATGTGAATTTAATTTGTGGTAGACATGGGGATTTCTACAGTGTAACAACAAGACAGGGAATGTAATCATCTTGAGGGTATGTCAGCATAGGGTTTATAAAAATTATATCATCCTGCACTACCTGACTTATCTTAGCATGTGCACGTTCTAAATTTAATCACTGATGTTTTCTCCAGTAGCTGAAAAAGTCTGCCTAAAATCAATGACAAAATTGAAAATTCAAACAAATATCTGTACTATTGAGTTAGTGAACTCCTAGATAATTCAGGATATTTTCATTTAAATAAATTCTTTAAAACTGTTTTAGTAAGAACATGCTTTTAAAATCTGTCTTGCCTGTGTTAGGTTTGTAATATTTGCTATTGTAAGATTTACAGTATACTTGAATTATAGTCTGGTTACAATTAAAGAGTAAAAGACTAAATTAGAATAGGTTGCCCTATTTCAGGGCATTCATAAGAAATGCAATGATTGAATTCATGTGGCAAAAGTACATAATAAACAAAAATAGTTGGCTGTAATTTTTGAAATATTAAAATTGTGTGCTTCAATTAAAATTTTTAAAGTCTAAATATTCTTGACTGTAGTAGAAATTTGTCATATTTTTACCCTCTGATAGAGGTCCATAGAAGACTAGATCCCTAGAAAAGGATCGAAAATAATATATTTGTAATTGCTAAACTGAAATAGTCTAGAACTTTATCCTACATGTTTATGTTTGAAATTTGTCATATTTAACCTTCTGGGATTAGGTATTAGAGGACTAGGACCACCAGTAAAGAATAAAGTATCAAAATTATTATAATCCTGCTCAGCAATCTCAAAATAGCTTACAACAACACTTCATATGCCTTTATTACCTATTTTTTTTAAAGTTTTCTAAATAATACTAACTTTGAGATCTTGTATCCCATTAGTGATTAATGATTGATGTGGCATGCACAACTTCAAGTCCTTCTGATCATTTTTGCAGCAGACAACTATTGGTTTGCTCTTTATCATAAGAATGTAATTTTCTATGCAAAATATGGCTCAAGAAGTTCTAAAACTGAGGCGTCCTTGGGTCTAGAGGGCCAAAAACAGGTGGGATGGGAACCCCAAAAAGCTTGATGTGTGGCATAAATAGATATCAAGATGAATCAAATGTTATAGTATATAGGTTTACAGCAGTGAATCAAGAGGCACCAGAAAAAAACCAGAAATTCTTATGAACACAATAATTAACAGATGAGTCAAATTGATTCAGATTTCAAATGTCACAAACACCTGGTGCAAAATTGTCCAAATCTGTCCCTTTTGTATATTTGTCTTAACTTTAAGGTTTCATGTGTGAAATCAGACTTGTCAGTTTTTTACATTATTCCATTATTGAAGAACTCTTGTAAAAATAGCCTTACACACATGACCGGACTGTGCTATTGTGTAGCCTCTGTATAAATTCAGAAACAGAAAATGAATGGGATGTTATTACTTGTAGTCAATTAATTGTAATTAGATAGATAGAACTTTATTTGACCCCGGGGGACATTTGGCAAGAGATTGCATTACTTTACATTTGCCAACTTACCATTCAAATATATGGTACCAGTAACGGCATATTGCACGATAACGTGCAGTGAATACACTTGACTTGAGCATTCATACTCTTTCTCTGTACGTTGAGCATTTGTTTGCTCAGAGGTTGATACGCTTGCTGCTTCCTGAGCAGCTCTTCTTTTCTTTACCCTAAAAGCTCGCTGCTTCTCTTCCTTCGTCGGCATCTTTTCGCGTTAAAACTGATTAAGTTAGTATTTGTGTTGCAATTACTACATTTTCTTTAATTTTTCACTTAAGCTTGCACTTAAGTCTTCAATCTGCCTCAGGAATGATGAAAGATATGAAGAGGTAAGGGAAGTGACCGCAAAGATGATAGGGAATGAGAACGGCGCCTATACGCATGTGCCGCATGGCCGCCCTGCTGCGCGCTGCAGAGAGTTGATTCTACAATTAAATAAAATAAAAATAAAAAGAGTAATAAAAAATCATCACCCAGAAAGCTGATAGTAGACGTCACGTAGTATATGTGTACTAAAGTTCAAGTCAATTGGTGAAACGATTTGCAAGCTACAGGTGATTTAAAATCCTGAACAGACAAACGAACAGCCACGGTAGCGTAATATATAAGAAGATAGTGTATGTGATTTCACTGCATTCGTCACATTTTAGAGGTTATTCTCATGAACGTTAGTTTGCCTTTAAAAACAAACTATCGGCTTAAACTTAGCACTTGTAGATTAATGTTAAGTGTGGTAAATTGCCTTTATTGCTGTAAGCTCTCCTGCCTCGTATACAAAGTACTTACAAAGGTGACTTCTGCTGTTTTTCTTATGGACATGTGTTACTACAGGGCTGTTGCACTGTGAGCCATTTTCATATGTAGTTTCAACTCATTCTTTTATCACATATTACTGCACCTTCCAAAGTAATACATTCACTTGCAGTCACTCATCAGTGCAGTACTGACTTTCATAACCAATACTATCAAAAAATCTACTATTGTTCTATTTTTGGCATTTTGGTATCAACTTGGTACCTAAGTGTCAGTTCTTGTGACATCCCTAGGTATGACAAGCGTACACATTATGGTGTACTTGAAATAGGGGATAGGGGTAAATAGCTTACTTATTACACATGACAGCTGTTTGGCCTTCTGAATTTACGATGAGGACTAAGTATCCCTGTGTGGTAATGACAAATGAGTGTCATGTGACCAAGAAACAGGTCAACCCTACTAAACATTTACATTTTAGAAGGAGCTTGAGGAATAAAAGCATCTGGTAATTTGTGGAGCTATGGTGCCCATTTTGATATTTGATGTATAATATAGATTCTTACAGAACAATCATAAATTAAAGTTGGTATGCAAATTATTAACTCCAACAAATGAAAGGAAAAAAAAAATTTTAACCAGAGATACAGTATGCTGTGGAAAATATTTAAAAAAGAAGCCAGGAGAAAAAAAAAAAGGCAAACGTGCACTAAACAATACAGGTAAATTGTATTTTCACTTCACTTATTTTGCAGCAAAAGTGGGAAAACAATCTATGCTGTAAGAAGTCTGTGGAACCACAGAGATAACAAATAAAATCCATCTATTCCTTTTTACAACCCATGAAATACAGTATAGGGTTACAATGACTGGAGCCTGTCCCAAGAGTTTGAGGCACAAGTCGTTAACCAACCGTGAAAAGAGCACTAGTCAGTCACAGGGTATTTAAATATAATGTGTAAATAAAAAGTATATACAAAATGTATCTGTATGAAAAGCTGTAGTGTAGAGCTTCCTGTGTCTGCATGGATTTTCCTCCAATATCTCCATAAATGCGAAGGTTACATTAATGGGTGACTTAAAGTGGCCCATTACCAGTCAGTATGTATTTGAAAGAGAGTCCTTAAATGGATCAGCGACCAATCAAGGTATTGGCTCAAGTCTTGCACAAAGTACTGCCAGGATAAGCTTTAGCCTCCTGTAACCATGACATAGGATTGTGGTATTGCCAGTGTTTCATCATATATTTCCGTATGTCTTACTTACTGTGTCACCCCAGACTGCTAGACCAGTGTCTTCTGGGGCAGCTTTGTAATACAGTCCTCTTCTCATTTCAGCTTATTAGTTGTAATGCCCCAGGTGATCAGTTTTGAATTCTTTACGTCTTAATGAACATGTATTTGGTGGTATGGGTTACAGATCATTTTTTATGATGGTACTTTTTTATTAAGATCAGAAATTATCTAGAAGTAGAATCAAGAACCAAAAAGTAGCTTGAAAGTGTGTTTGCATGTGTTTTTCTTCCACAAGTGAGAACACTACTTACACTCCGATTAAATCAAAGGTAAGACATTGGTACTGTAGTGGTATACTTACATAGAAGAGGCTATAAATGAAATAACTTCAGTGCAAAATGTTCCTTTTTCTTGCCTTTCTTAATATTAGTAAAGCTAGTAATTGTAATTTTTCTGCATTTTGTTACATTCACTGTCCAACCAATTAATCTAATGCAATTATGATAGCTGTATTTTATGGCACATGGATTGAGGGCAGTCATCACATTGTGTGAGCTACTAAGGAATATTTATACATTCATCGTCAGTTTTGTATTACAATTTACACTAGTGATCAAACATTTGGAATCATCAGAATTTTTCATGTTTTTGATAGAAATTGAGGTATTTAAATATGATTCACTACAAATGAGCTGAAAGAGTTAAGCATTAGGACACTGGAGTAATGCCATCCATCCATCCATCCATCCATCCTCTTCCGCTTATCCGAGGTCGGGTCGCGGGGGTAGCAGCTTAAGGAGAGAAGCCCAGACTTCCCTCTCCCCGGCCACTTCTTCCAGCTCTTCCGGGAGAATCCCAAGGCGTTCCCAGGCCAGCCGGGAGACATAGTCCCTCCAGCGTGTCCTGGGTCTTCCCCGGGGCCTCCTCCCGGTTGGACGTGCCCGGAACACCTCACCAGGGAGGCTTCCAGGAGGCATCCTGATCAGATGCCCGAGCCACCTCATCTGACTCCTCTCGATGCGGAGGAGCAGCGGCTCTACTCTGAGTCCCTCCCGGATGACTGAGCTCCTCACCCTATCTTTAAGGGAAAGCCCAGACACCCTACGGAGGAAACTCATTTCAGCCGCTTGTATTCGCGATCTCGTTCTTTCGGTCACTACCCATAGCTCATGACCATAGGTGAGGGTAGGAACGTAGATCCTAGGAGCTATGTTGTCCGGGGCTTAATGCCCCTGGTAGGGCCACCCAAGGCAAACTGGTCCTAGGTGAGGGATGAGACAAAGAACGGTTCAACAAACCTCCAATGAAGAATAAAAAAACTGGAGTAATGGCTGCTGATAATGTAGCTTTGTATTCATATGTGAACAATAACTTGTTAATTGGTCATTTCAAGCAATAATAGCCATTTGCATCATTAGTAATGTCTTGGCCTAATTTTAGAATCAGTTTAATGGTACCTTAATAAAAAAAGTATCAACTTTTATCAAAAACCTGATATCTTTTGGCAGTTTGAAACTTTTGATTGCTAGTATAAGTATGTATAGATTTCTTGAAGGGCATAAAAGAGTGCCTGGTCACAGTCTGTGCAGAGTTTTCACATTCCTTTCATGGCCTTGTAGTGGATTGGCAACTCTCATTTGGCACATTGTATGTATGTGTGTGCATGTGGGTGAGTGTGTGTGTACCGTGATGGACTGATATCCCATTTAAGGTTGGTTCCTGCCTTGCAGTAGATGCCAGAACAGCCTTTCACACTTTCTTAAAATATACATGTTAACTGTTATTTTTTTAATCATTTTTTGTTTACTTATATTGCAGTTGTGTAGAGCAGGTTGACTCTGTGAGAAATACAGTATTGGTTTCTAATGAAAGTGATGTAAATAAACACTGGAACCAATAAAAATTGAAAGGAGTTGAAGTTCTTTTGGAAGGAATTGTATGTAGTGTTGTCTAACAAAAAAACAGACAGTAGGGGCACATAAAAGTCACATATAATAATTTATTTCACAATTAACTTTGTACAACTAAATTCAATAATTATATGTTTACAAAGAGTAGAGAACAGAATCAAAGCAGTATCACAGAAATGAAACACATTAATTTCGCAATAGACAATTTTTGTTTAAATGCATACAGAATAGGACCCTACAGCCAAGGTCTGATTGACAAATTTATAGCATGAACAGCTTTATCATAATGTATTAACCATATTATTTTGAGATATGTCACAACTTTCTGTTGAATCTGTTTCTTCTTTAATGGAAGAATAATGCTTAAAGGAACATATTTCCTTTCAATCCACTGCCCTTGTGAGAGTCCGACAACTTAGTTGTCAGTGTTTCATTCTCTCAAGAGCATTAACCATCTACTTCTCCTTCAGAGTCTCTTCTGCTTAGGAGCCCAATTGAGGGTTTAAGGAGTCTCTAAAAATAACCTCTATAATAAAATCATTGTCAGTAAATTGCTAAAATCAGCATTATGATGAAATTCTGAATACATGTATGAGTCAGTCTCATCAAATCTCTTACTAGGCTAAACACAGGAAGTCACAGGAAGAAGAAAAAAAATATTTTATCATCTGTTTTTTTAATACATAAATTAAAAATCATAACTGCAGTAAAATCTTAAATCTGAGCTATTTCATAAATAAATTAGCTAACCTACACTAATCCTTGGGTATCTGAGTACCAGTAAGGTAATTCATTCTTCCTATTTTAGTTGGTTCTGATATGTCTTCCTTTTGTGAAATAGCGCAGTTTTAGGCAACCTTTAGTCAAAAAAAAATTCATGTACAGTATATAAAGTGTTTTGCGTCAGTTCTTTATGAAACTGTCCAGTGTTTTACTTCATTAGTTGCACTAATCTCATTACTGACTACTGATTTATATTTTCTTTTTTTTTTTTGGCCTTGACATGTTATTTCTTTTTGTTAGCAAATTAATAAGCTGTAACACAATTGACAATCAGGGGAATGGGATGAGTTACCTCAGTAACTGCTGTCAGCTCCCAGTGCTCCCTCAGGAGTGTTTCAGGTAATGTGTCACTAGTTAATGGCACTAAAAATATCCCAACTCCTAGGTTTAATTGAAAGATGCCTTCCAATAAATACACATTGTTACCTGTATTGTGTACCTGTGTTCTGAGGCAACTGTAAACAAGATGTAAAGCATCAGTACTATGGTTTTATAACACAAATTTCAAAATTCTGTAGTGTTGTTTGAATGTTGTAGTAAACTAAGGGCAAGATTCACACTTGTTATGGAAAAGGAGATGCATTCTTTAAGATCTGTCATCCTGGTTTCCCAGAATAAACTATTCCACAATGTGTCCATTTAATTTAAGCTGATGTTTATTTCCATACATACAGCTGTTTTCCTCTTGTGCGTTACATACCTTAGAAATCACACAATAACTACATAATTAATTATTGCAGCGAGGACTGGAATAAGAATATAAAATAAAATAAACATTTATAACAGTATAGTGGGTGGCTCCATCAGCAGATTGCAGATTGTTATAAAGAATGTCTGATTTTTTTGGAAAAGGTTAATGTGCTATTTAAAATCACACATTGCTCTGAATGTAGTCTTTAATAAAACAGTATTTTAACACCGAGGTCCAGGACATGTCACACCTTCCCAAATACCATGCTCTCAAATTGTTTTTCCTGTTACAATTAAGTATTCAAAGGTATATCAGCAGCGTTTATTCATAATATCATCATTGCCCTCATCCTTTGACAAAAAGTTGAATTGGATGCAATAAGGCCTTACAAGAATAACTGAATTGCAACAATAAATAGGATGAGCATATTTCCTTGATTCTCCACAAACTGGCTGAAAGCTGCCAAACCACTAGAACCTGTATAGTAATGGTAACAGAAAACATAGCCGGAGGTTAATGTTGTGTTACATATAAAGCATTTAAAATACAATTTTTAGACTTTCATCTCCATATCCTGATTCAGTATCTTTTTTTAAATTAGATTTATATATTTTAAAGCTGAACCTCCAGGACACTGAAGGGTTATCCAATAGACTTTTGTATCATACACCAGAAAACTACAGTTCAAATTACCTCACTTTAATACAGACAGAAAGAATTCTGCTTCAAAAATAGATAATGGTGAAAAATTAAATTTGATGCCTTTAATAAATATTTGCATACGGTCATATCTCATTATACATAATTTCAAACTTAAAAACTGACACATTTCAGTCTTTGTTATGAAATATTTCAAGACCTTTATTAGAGTGTATGTTTTTTATTTAATATATCCATGGCAGCTGGATTTCATGAGATCTTAGAGGATTAGAGAGACCTTTAATTACCTACATTATATACTAGGGTCCACATAATATTATTTTATTTCTTATTATGCTGAATATTTAGCTATAGTCATCACACAATGATTTTTCTTTGTGCAAACCCAGAATGGCCCTCTGTAAGTATAATAATGGGTATTATTGTTTCATTTTCAATAAAAAATATGAATGTGGAACTGCATACATTACATTGGATTTAGATTCCTCTAGTTTATATACAGTAGTGAACAATACACAAAGGGATGTATAGACATTTTCACTGAATTATACAATTACACAGCCAGTCTTATTTAAAATTAACATTGCTTAACATTTGTGAAAAATCCAGGTTAAATTAACCAATAGGTACCTGTTGGGCTGTTCATTTTATTCTTGCAAAAGCACTGATATAAACTGAACAAAAAATAGTTTACATGTATTTATTTATGCTGTTGCACAAATCTACAATCTACAATCTACAATCAGATTTTTTAATAGCACATTCCTACTACTCTTTTTCTGTGGCATAGTGGTTAAGGCTTTGGACTTCAAACCCTAAGGGTGTGGGTTCATATCTGGCTACTGATACATTGTGACCATGAGCATGTCACTTCACCTGCCTGTGCTTGATTTGGAAAAACAAAAGAAATATAACCAATTGCATTTCAAATTTTGTAAGTTACCTTGGATCAAAGCTTCAAGTAAGTAATTGTAAATGTCAGCCAGATAAGTACAGTAAATGGTAAAAGAGCAAAGTACATTGCTCTATGTTTAGAACTCTCCCCATCAAAATACACTGCTCTACTTTTTTGAGTGGTCATATGAGACAGCCAGGGTTAGTTCTTGGCATGCCCTTATTAATGCCAGCATAAGCCCCCACCCCCATATGACTCTAATTGGATAGACTGTTATAGAAAACAAATGAATACTTTTATTTGTTATATTGTTATATTTTTGAACATTTAATGTCCTAGTAAATTTAACTACTCATTAAATTTAAAAATACCTTTAAACACAGCACTAGAAATAGTTAAATATCGACATGTAAGATCTAAAAGACAGGTAACTGTGATTCATGGTATAGCCAATATCATACACAAAGTTCCCAAAAATTTTCATTTGCACACTATTTAAATAAGCTTTGGTGAAGATTAGAACCTACTGTATCACACTATGTACTACATATGCTTTTCCATTGTCAGATTCATTGCTTAAACGTTTATTATTCATATATATTTGCATACTTACTCTCAGCACAGAGTTTGGTCTGCCTGAATTTCCCCAGTTTTTCTTCATATTTCAACATACTCAGCCTTGTTACATTGACATCTCCTAGGAAATAAGCATTTACAGCAGAAAATTTTAAGGAATTTTAAAATTTTAGGAACTGTGTCACTCTGCCGTCAGATTTAATTACACATATTACATATCTAACATAGCCCAGTGCTTTTACCTAATTATAAGTAAGTAAAGGTTTAAAGAATATTAAAGACTCCATCAGTACATTCCCGTTGTTAGGATTGTTTTCTTGTCTTTTATTTTTGGCATTGTATAACATCAATTAATTGTCTTAATCCTTCTCTGTTATTCACATATTCATCCTGTATTTTCCTTTTTTACTTATTCTTGGCAATCATTCTAAATTTGGATTCACCCCTCCAAAAACATCAAGCTCTACAGCTGCTACATTCTTCTTCAAAGTCAAGCATAATTGTCCAGAACTAATCACTATTCAACTTTCACTGTTTATCATTAGTTACTCATGCACTGTATTTGTCCGTTTATTTATCAGTCTAGCCAGACATTGTGGTTCTATCTATCTATCTCCACATTTTCATTTTTGAAATATGGAACAATTGTATGCAGATGTAATTTGCAAATCACCGGAATAAACAAGCTAGAAGTTTACAGTAGCCTAAAATCAAGGAATTTCAGGGTAATACATATTGCAAGGATGATAAGCACATAAAGAGTCCACGTGTACATCACTGTGTAAAAACAGAGACCACCAAGGATAGTATGGCTTATCATTGTAAAGAATGCACTGAATATAACTTCTCCAGGAGCACCAGAGAACTAGACAGAAATCACGAAGGGCAAGGGTAGGCCAATAGTCAGCAGTATACAGATTCCATTAGGGGCAGTTGAAACCTTTCTGCCCAAAAGAAAGACCTGGGAGCTTGTATCTGCTTCTTTGTAGTCCTAGACTTTTCTAAGGTCGCCGGGAACTCCAAGGGCAACCTACTTCTGTGTAAAGAAGTTGAGAAAAACTGTTGGAATTCCACTAAGCATAGAACCTGAGCCAGCAACTTTGAGATTTACAGATCAGTGCTTTAGCCACTAGGAGACACATCTGATAAAGTAATTTTCTAAAGATGATGTAGAATTAACAGTGCCTTTCAAAAACATGCATCTTGAATTAATATGAGGTATGGGATGTGATGAAAAGACACAGTGTCTGGAGGCTAGTAGGTAATATGTCAGATATGGCTTCAATTTGAGAACCTGATCAAGGTCTCCAAAAATGTCATAGTAAGGTTCTGTCAAACTAATATATTGAGAATACATTAACTTGTAGACTACACAGTATGCCCTCTATTCATTACTCATTTTTTATTGCTCTCTATAGCACCCTACACATTTGAAAGGGGCCAGAGGCCATTTTATGTTCAGCAAAGATAAGCTGTTATTCATATTTTTTCTAAAATGGTAACAGTATGACGCATGAACTTAGTGATGTTACCTGCTATGAAGAAATTGACCTGCTGGCATTTATCCTGGTTGACAAGAGAAGGTGCCCCAGGTAGGATGGTGACTCTCCACTGAGGAATCTGAAGAACACTTGAAACTGCACTTCGGAATTCAAATCTAAATATAAATTAAAATTGACTTATATTACTTATAATACAGATCTCTTTTTATGTCATTATTTTTGTTTAGTAGTTTGAAATAATATAAATGCAATCCTGTAAAGTTTGTATTTTTTTAATTGCATAAATGCTCACTAGCTAATACATACTGCATCTCTAGCCATCAGTCTATTGCTAAGCCTGTTTTATCCAGTTTAGTATCACAGAGGCTACAGCATTCCTTAAAACCAATGGGCACAAGGCAAGAGGAAGCAGGCCTGGATGGAATAATGATATTGCTTCTCTTTAACAAGAAATAGGTAGAATGTTTTTTTTTCCCCATCAATGCAAAGAGGTGCAGTATTTAGTGCTGTTGCCTGCCAGTTCCAGAGACCTAGGTTGGGTTCCAGGCTTGAATGTTTTCTCCCACTTCACAAATGTGTGTATGGTAAGTTCACTAGAGGATTAAAAAGTGACAAGTATGAGTGAATTCCTTCTTTGGCATCATTTAATAAAACATATGCATTTCTCCTTTCATTGAAGTATCCAACACTTACATTTTATTAGTAACATTAGATCATTACCTGTTAAGACTTATATACAGTAAAAAAGATAATTTCATGTCCTTCAAACAGAGTTGTCAGAAATAAATCTTAATGCAGCTATTTTTCTATTACTCGCTTATTAGAAATGTTCTTTGTTTTAATGTAGTTCCCCAGTTTTTAAAGCTACCTCCACTCAATCACCAATTCAATCACCTTTCTGAACTTACAACAAAGCAGATGTATATTCAAATGCTTTAATTATATTCACAGTCAAATAGAACTTACAGCAGCTCTTATATCCAGCATCAAATCTCTCTCTTGCCTTCTTTCTGTGTTCTCCGAATGTCTGTATGGGTTTTCTAAAGGTATTCACGTTTTTTTTGTACCACATCACAATGTTGTATATGTGCTAATTTAATTACTCATTTTAAATCTGCCTCTTGTAAATGTGAGCTTAGATGTGATTAGTTATAGGCCCTGTTTTTTATAGTGAGCTACAGTATGTACCCATCCAGTGTTAGTTACTGCAGTGGTCCAAATGCTGACATGACAGGCTCTGCAATCTTGAATTTTATTAAGAGGGTTTCAGCATTTTATGTTATACTCATAGCTTTCATGACAAGAAATAATATTACCAAATTGTTCATAAGTACTAGTGACGATTTTTTAGATTTTCACATCGTCAGATCAAATATCAGAACTTGTAGCAAGTGTTTTTTTTTTTTTTGTTATGTAAATATATCTGCTTTGCATATGCAGTGGGATTATGTTTGTGGTTGTTTGTATATGGGAGGAAGCTGCATGAAGAATGAATTTCATCATCATCATTTTTTCGGACTTCAGATTACCAATCATATCACAGGAGAGACCATTCCCACATACTGCCTGCCGATGATGGTTTTGAATCTTCTCCTGTGTCTGCTGTTGTTCTCACTTAACTGCATTTTGCTACTTTTTTTAACCAGCAGAATCACCCAAATATTACTGCAAGCAATTTTGTAGTCAGCAGAGTATTGAACATGAAGCTTCTTGGATGATACAATGTACAGTATCACATTCACCTCCCTTTTTGGCATAAATCTCTTACCTGCTGAAAGATTTGATAGTTGGAAATGTCTGAACAGCTGCAGGAGATTCTGGCAGAATGGTCGCACAGCCCAAAACACCCGTTTTGCTATAAAGGACAATTGATCGATATATAGCTACAAGAAAGGAATAGAAACATATGTATCTACTGTACACTAGGCATCAAGTGAGATCATTTTTTCATTATCTACAATCAGATTTAGGCATGAACAGCAGTGACAATGTAAAATGAGTTTCAGCTTTGATTTTCAGTGAACTTAAAGGCCATGAGAAGAAAGAATGAGATGTATTAGTAAGATCTATAGGCATAACTATGGGAAGGCGGGATGGAGATCTATTCCGTGGACTTTGTATTATGTGCTAATATTTCCTCTGTAGAATGCAGGCATTTTTTAAAACAGCAATCAAAGTTTATTGGACCATTGTCTTTAATAAACCAATATACTGAGGCTGGTCAGCTTCCACTGGTCCTTTGCTGGTTGATAGGAGATATACTAATAAAACAGCACATAGCAGATAGAACATCAGTAGTCAGAACATAAATATTTATTAAGTATCAACAACTTTTTTGGTCCAGTCTTATCATGTCGGGTTCTCAGGCCTATTCCAGGTAAGCAATTAGACAAAACTAAAGTTTGTAGAATGTACAGAAGTTTATACAAAGTAGGATGTTTTAAATGATTGTACAAGTGCAGATACCCATTTTGTTAATAGGTAAAATAATAAACAAGGAGGGCTGTGAAGAACACGACTCATAGTTTTTTTTACAAATGAAATTTGAAATGTTATAAAAATGACATTGATATAATCTCATGATGATATTAAAAAGAGCACATGTAATGCAAATTCTGAACTTTATTGTGGAGTATGTGAAGTACTAGAGAAAATCTCAGCAGCACTAGGCACAAGGCAGGAAACAGCTATGAACTGGATGCCAGCCCATTATAGAACACATTCATTCACACTAGGCCAATTCAGTGTTGCCAGCTCCCTAGAATAACAATGAGAATGGTATTTTAAAAAGAAATTTGTGTCTGAATTAATTTCAATAGCTCAACAAATATTTTGAGATTTCTTGTCAATTGAAATAAAAACTATATATAATGACCCTTTTGAACCATAAATAATTTAATTCATCTGTCAATTTTCTTAACCCAGTTTTTAGGTCATTAGTGTCATGCATATATTTGAAGTATGACAGGAGAAACCTGGAGTTCCCAAACTACTGAAATGTAAAACAAAAGTAGAAAAAAAGACAGCAGGTAGGTAAAAAGAGTATTTTTAAGAGGTCACATGGGATGTGAGTATAAACTGAATTAAAAAACCACATATATGCAGGGATAATGTATAAATTCAACAGAGAGCAACCAAGCTGAGATTCAGATGAATTCATTGGCAGTTCTTGTTAATGCCTGTCTGTTAGCTGACCATCTTTAGAGGAGTTTGTCAGTCAGAAATTCACATTGCCTGACTATAGATAAAAATAAAATGTTGTAAGTCAGCCAAGCGGATGCTTTATAAAAGAAATTATGAATGACATTTTTAAAAAAGTATGCTTAAATCTGGTAAAGGTTTTATACAAAACCAGCTGTCAGCAAACAACAATGTACCTTCTAAGTCAGGGGTCCTCAATCACGGTCCTGGAAGGCCGCAGCGGCTGCAGGTTTTTGCTCCAACCCAATTGCTTAATAAGAAGCACTTATTACTCAAGTAACACTTCTGCTTCACTTTAGTTGTCTCACTTGTTAAGATTTTGAACCCTTATTGTTTATTTTAGTCTTAAACAGCTGTAACATACAAATGACAAAAGAGACCAGCAGTTCTCCATTTAGCTTGTTACCATTTATACCTGTGTGTATTTATCATGCACTATTGGGTTTAATTAAATACTTGGAAGGAAAGTGATGAGAAAAAAGTGAAGGACTGAGTTACTCATCCATTTTTAGCCTTCAAATCACTTGGATGATATCCTTAGAAAGGGAAAGAAAATCTAGGATATGAGAACTACCTGACATGGCAGAGTTAAAGCACTAACAAGCCATGAAAGTAAATTATTGGCAAGCATTGCTTTCTAATTAAACATCCAGGTTAGAACAAAAACCTGCAGCCACTGCGGCCCACCAGGACTATGATTGAGGACCCCTGTTCTAAGTACTTCAATTTAAGATGACAAAAATTAATGGTTACTGTAGGTGTACACAAAAATGCATTGTTGATGCAGCATTTATGAGCTGCCAATATTACACAACAGTTCTGCAGAAAAAGAAAAAAAGCTGAGCATTTTTGTCAAAGTACAATACTTAAAGATCTATTGTATTATAGTTGCATAGTGCACAGCTTGTAAGCATTAGACTTGCAGTGTCTTAGCTATATAATCATCCATTCATTTGTTTTGTCATTTTCTTATCTAGTTCAGGGTCACAGCAGCTGGTGAACTGATCACGATCCATAAACTATCCCTGGATGGTTCATAAGTGCATTATGGGACACTAGCCGAAGCCCACCGTAGCATACAGCGGTGTAAGAATAAGAACGGAAAATGGTGAGAAAGGAATTAAGTATAACAAAAGCTTAGGAAATCACCGTCGCAGTATAACGAAAATAGCAAGGAGTGAAACCCATGACAATGGTTGAGAGAATACCTTTCTGTAGCAGGCTACGGAAAACATAGACATATATAGATAGACGCCGCATTCACTGTGTTGCCCAGTCGACACGATAAGTCAGCGCGTCCGCCCTATTGCAAGTGGTAAAAGTGCCATTTAAACTAATACAATTCGACGTAGAAACCGGGTTTTCTGATGAAAAAACAATAACATTTTAAACAGTATCGTTTAGATACAACAGATTTTGGCAAATCTTTTACATGTAATTATTTATATCCATTTATACACTAAATGTGTGCTTATCCCATGGTCTTAGAGTTGGTGGGTGGGGCTCTCTGCCTTGCATGCGCTCTCTGTTTTGCTTGCCCTTAGCTTTGGCGGGCGTGGCTCTCTGTCTTGCTTGCCCTTAGTTAGAGTTGGCGGACGGGGCTCTGTCTTGCTTGCACTCACTGTCTTGTGTGCCCTTAGTTAATTATATATATATATATATATATATATATATATATATATATATACATACAGTGGCTTGCAAAAGTATTCGGCCCCCTCGAACTTTTCCACATTTTGTCACATTACAGCCACAAACATGAATCAATTTCATTGGAATTCCATGTGAAAGACCAATACAAAGTGGTGTACACTTGAGAAGTGGAACGAAAATCATACATGATTCCAAACATTTTTTACAAATAAATAACTGCAAAGTGGGGTGTGCGTAATTATTCAGCCCCCTTTGGTCTGAGTGCAGTCAGTTGCCCATGGACATTGCCTGATGAGTGCTAATGACTAAATAGAGTGCACCTGTGTGTAATCTAATGTCAGTACAAATACAGCTGCTCTGTGACGGCCTCAGAGGTTGTCTAAGAGAATATTGGGAGCAACAACACCATGAAGTCCAAAGAACACACCAGACAGGTCAGGGATAAAGTTATTGAGAAATTTAAAGCAGGCTTAGGCTACAAAAAGATTTCCAAAGCCTTGAACATCCCTCGGAGCACTGTTTAAGCGATCATTCAGAAATGGAAGGAGTATGGCACAACTGTAAACCTACCAAGACAAGGCCGTCCACCTAAACTCACAGGCCGAACAAGGAGAGCGCTGATCAGAAATGCAGCCAAGAGGCCCATGGTGACTCTGGACGAGCTGCAGAGATCTACAGCTCAGGTGGGGGAATCTGTCCATAGGACAACTATTAGTCGTGCACTGCACAAAGTTGGCCTTTATGGAAGAGTGGCAAGAAGAAAGCCATTGTTAACAGAAAACCATAAGAAGTCCCGTTTGCAGATGGCCACAAGTCATGTGGGGGACACAGCAAACATGTGGAAGAAGGTGCTCTGGTCAGATGAGACCAAAATGGAACTTTTTGGCCAAAATGCAAAACGCTATGTGTGGCGGAAAACTAACACTGCACATCACTCTGAACACACCATCCCCACTGTCAAATATGGTGGTGGCAGCATCATGCTCTGGGGGTGCTTCTCTTCAGCAGGGACAGGGAAGCTGGTCAGAGTTGATGGGAAGATGGATGGAGCCAAATACAGGGCAATCTTGGAAGAAAACCTCTTGGAGTCTGCAAAAGACTTGAGACTGGGGCGGAGGTTAACCTTCCGGCAGGACAACGACCCTAAACATAAAGCCAGGGCAACAATGGAATGGTTTAAAACAAAACATATCCATGTGTTAGAATGGCCCAGTCAAAGTCCAGATCTAAATCCAATCGAGAATCTGTGGCAAGATCTGAAATCTGCTGTTCACAAACGCTGTCCATCTAATCTGACTGAGCTGGAGCTGTTTTGCAAAAAAGAATGGGCAAGGATTTCAGTCTCTAGATGTGCAAAGCTGGTAGAGACATACCCTAAAAGACTGGCAGCTGTAATTGCAGCAAAAGGTGGTTCTACAAAGTATTGACTCGGGGCTGAATAATTACGCACACCCCACTTTTCAGTTATTTATTTGTAAAAAATGTTTGGAATCATGTATGATTTTCGTTCCACTTCTCACGTGTACACCACTTTGTATTGGTCTTTCACATGGAATTCCAATAAAATGTAAATGTATGTAAATCCATGTTTGTGGCTGTAATGTGACAAAATGTGGAAAAGTTCAAGGGGAATACTTTTGCAAACCACTGTATATATATATATATATATATATAGATACTTACCTAAAGTCCCCCATAGTGGGCCAATTTTAAGTAAACAGCTAAACTAATACATGCAGATAGAGGTAAACCATACAAAATCTTCCCAGGTTGGGATTGTAACCTAGTCCCTGGACCTGTAAAGAAAGGAGCACTAACCACTAGTTGGGAGTTACTTCAGGGCAGCTCACAAACCTAAAATAGATGTATAGGTAAACCACATTTGTGAAAAACAACTGATTTCATTTAGGCTTAGCTCCAGAAGAATTTCAAAAGAAAGAGTTTAAAGAGATAAATGAAAGTATTGTGAAATATGAGTACCACCATGGCATCGCTCCTTACCGGGAATGAAGCCAAGATACAGGATGTGTTCATAACAATAATGAAACACGCACAAGGGACGAATGAACAAAGTGAGAATGTTTGCTATGGGACCATGAGAAAATTTTCAAAAGAAGTTTTGACTACATGTGCCCACTCTACCATACCTGACACAGAAGAGGCATATTAGTTTCCCTTTGTAATTTAGGGCATCTAAATACCACCTGTCCTAAGTTTCCACGCTAAAAACATAGTATCTCAGTAATTGTTTACTGCCTTTATATGTCTGTTAGGCTTGTTTTCCCTACTACTGCCAGTTATGGAATATCCTTCTTTTCATTTGCCCTTGTTTTTAGTGCAAGGTCTATCTTTTCTTCTAACATATTCCTAATGACCCACCAACTCTTCTTTAATCTTTCAAGTCAAGCCTGTTTTAAACAAGGAAACTTAAAGTCTGTGTCTCCCATCCCATATCTGTGGTTATGGGTTAGAAGGTGGTAACAAGAAAATAAAGAGAAGACATATAACATAATACTAGCCAACCCGCAGCGTACCATACGCCGCATAATCAGGCCGTTTTTTTAATGATTTTTAAGCACAGGGAGAAAATTAACATTTGAAAAATCGGTAATGTAATAAATCAGCAAGAAAAGCAACATTGTAACAATGCACGGAACGAACCAACACACAATCGTCCGTGACTGAAAACTGGCAGACCGCCATCGTGCCTTCTCCTCCCAGACGGAGGGATGGGGGTGGACAGCGCGGAGGGTGGAACGGGAGGAGAGGAGAAGGACGTCCATTCCACTCCATCAGCCACGTTAGTCTGCTGATTTCTCGTTCAGTATGCGCTGCCTACTCATGTGCCCACCTCCAACTCATCACTTGAGTCGCTGTCGTCTTTGCACAGTCCAGATGCACCTGTGAGTCACGTCTTCAGTGTTCCTGCAGGAGCATCTAAGAAGACGCATGTTTGTCGCGGATGTGAATAGCTGTATGTAGCGTGTAAAACAGTTTGCTATGGTGCACGTGGTCATGCGTCGTAACCGAAAACTCGGTTTTTAAAGACTGCTTACTTCATTGTATTTTAACCTCAGTTGTAAAGGATTGTTTTAAGGATCCCATGGGATACCCCTCGCAAACCGTTTTATACGCTGCATATGGCGATTCACCTCCGCGAGAAACATGCCTCTATGAACAGTCAACGTGGATCGGAGGTGCATGTGGCCGCTACGACAGACGAATATAAATGACGCCGTTTTTTCTGTGTCATCGCGTCCGAGTTGGTGGGCGTGGCTCTGCGAGTTGTCGTCGTATCCAATGGTCTTGGAGTTGGTGGCCGTGGCTCCTTCCTGCGTGCGCCATAGGTGTCTTACTTGTCGGAGGCTTAGTGAATCCACACCCCTTCTGGCGTGCTTTCCATGGGTGTCTTGCCTTGGTGAATTATATATATAGATACTTGGAGTGTCAGCTTCAGACCCTTTGGTCAGTTTCCTGCAGCAACTACAGTACAGGCCAAAAGTTTGGACACACCTACTCATTCAATGTGTTTTCTTTATTTTCATGACCATTTACAGCACTCCATCACTCTCCTTCTTGGTCAAATAGCCCTTACACAGCCTGGAGGTGTGTTTGGGGTCATTGTCCTGTTGAAAAATAAATGATCGTCCAACTATCCTGACTTCTGCACAACACAACTGCTGGTCCCAACCCCATTGATAAAGCAAGAAATTCCACTAAATAACCCTGATAAGGCACACCTGTGAAGTGAAAACCATTTCAGGTGACTACCTGTTGAAGCTCATCGAGAGAATGCCAAGAGTATGCAAAGCAGTAATCAGAGCAAAGGGTCGCTATTTTGAAGAAACTAGAATATAAAATATGTTTTCAGTTATTTCACCTTTTTTTGTTAAGTACATAACTCCACATGTGTTCATTCATAGTTTTGATGCCTTCAGTCATGAAAATAAAGAAAACACATTGAATGAGGAGGTCTGTCCAAACTTTTGGCCTGTACTGTAAATGTAAAGGGTAGCTAGGCAGGAAGGCATGTTTTAAACAAATTCAACTTAAAGTGCTTGATTTGGGCAACACCATGATGCACTGATTAGCATTATTGTCTCAGAGGCCCTTCTTTGGTTTGAATCAAGTACCTGAGCTTACCAATTCATTTTATTGATGAGAGTTTACTCCGAAGAGTGGAGGCTTGCAAACAGCATACTTTTCTCAAGTACAGAGAGCTGCAGTGGCCGCCTGGGGCTTGAAGGAGAAGCAGCAAGTTTGCATTATTACCCATAATGGTGGCAAATGTAGTGAATTCCATTGCTATTAATGACTGGACCAGAGTGCTGGAATTTTTCAGATAAAAATAAATAAATAAATGAATATACAAATAGAAAAAGATTCTGTAAAATGTGACAATTACAAAGAAAAGGAGCTTAAATGTGAGCGTAAATAAATGTGTCATGGAATATGTTTTATGCATCGGTCTGTTGTGGTAAAAAAGGAGCTGAGCCGTAAGACAAAGCTCTCAATTTGCCAGTCGATCTATGTTTCTACCCTCACCTATGGTCATGAGGTATGGGTAGTGACCGAAAGAACGAGATCGCGAATACAAATGGCTAAAATGAGTTTCCTCCGCAGGGTGTCTGGGCTTTCCCTTAAAGATAGAGTGAGAAGCTCAGTCATCTGGGAGGGGCTCAGAGTAGAGCCGCTGCTCCTACACATCGAGAGGAGTCAGATGAGGTGGCTCAGGCATCTGATCAGAATCTGATGCCTCCTGGATGCCTCCCTGGCAAGGTGTTCCGGGCACGTCTAACCGGGAGGAGGCCCCAGTGAAGACCCAGGACACGCTCCCGGCTGGCCTGGGAATGCCTCGGGATTCCCCCGGAAGAGCTTGAAGAAGTGGCCGGGGAGAGGGAAGTCTGGCCATCGCAGCTCAAGCTGCTGCCCCGTGACCTGATCTTGGATAAGCGGAAGAGGATGGATGGATTGATGGATGGATGGAATATGTTTTATGTCTCTTATTTATTTATTTAATTTTGTCCATAATGGTAGTGATTGCTGTTTTTTTAGATGACGCATTTGTTTTAAAAAAAAGTATTATACTTACATGTTTTTCAGAATTATTTGAATATCAGTAATTTGCTGTTTTACTGTGTTCCAAATACAGTAATGCACATATTTTAATAAGAATCCTGTATCTTTATATTAATCAATATACAGGCAGTACCCGGGTTATGTACGAGATAGGGACTGTAGGTTTGTACTTATGTTGAATTTGTATGTAAGTCGGAACAGGTACATTATTTTAATAAATGCTATTGTTGACTGACCGTAACCAAGTACTCTGCAAATGAATGATGGAGTTTCACCTCTATCTGACCTTTTTATTATTTCTACTTTATTTTCAATGGTGATGGTTTTTCTGTTTTTTACTATTATCACCGGCACTTGCATCAGATTTGTGTTTCAGGGACATTCCTGAAGGGTGAAGACAAAAGAGCTCTTCTGCACAGCACTGTACACACTATCACAGGAGGAAGGCACCAGTCGTTAACACATCTGATGTACTGACAAGAGACAACTTCCTGCTATGTACATAACAGTACAAGCAGGCTTGCCATTGGGAATGAACGGGGGCAACAAGGGGCCATTCATCACCAGCCCACCTCACAGCCACCTCCACTACAGTATCCTGTCTGCTGCGTCTGCCCACCGAGAATGAACACGGTGCGGCCAAAGGCGGGCAGTGAATCGCCTACCGCCGCCCCCATTCAATAGGCAGCCATCCGAGGCACACTACAATGCTACTCCCCGCCACCCCGTTCACCCTTAGTGGCACCCGTTCAGCCACAACCGGGTCACCGATTGCAGCATTACCAGCCGCCCACCGAGAACGAGCAGGGTAGCTGTGTGTGGTGGGCGAGCAGTGAAACCACTTGCCGCCAGGAGCTGCCCAAGGAACACTACACTGCGCGAGCAGCGAAATCACCCCCTTCCAGCCTCCGTACAGCCACCGCTTGCAGCGTCCCCAGGCCGAAAATGACGGAGCGGCAGTTACTGAGGCACATGCATCGCAGCTGCGGCCCCGTTCGTAAGTCTTAGGTCGGATGTCCGTAACCTGGGGACTACCTGTATAAGAAACAATATTTTCTATATATATAATTCACTAAGGCAAGACATCCATGGAAAGCACGCCGGAAGAGGCGTGGATTCACTAAGCCGCCGACAAGTAAGACGCCCATGGCGAACGCAGGAAGGAGCCACGCCCACCAACTCTAAGACCATTGGATACGACGACAACTCACAGAACCACGCCCACCAACTCGGACGCGATGACACAGGAAAAACGGCGTCATTTATGTTCGTCTGTCGTAGAGTCCACATGCACCTCTGAGCCACGTTGACTGTTCATAGAGGCATGTTTCTCGTGGAAGTGAATCGCTATATGCAGCGTGTAAAACAGTTTGCGAGGGGTATCCCATGGGATCATAAAAACAATCCTTTAAAACAGGTTAAAACACAGTGAAGGAAGCAGTCTTTAAAAACCAATAAGCCCTGTGCCTCTGTTTCATTACCGTCTCACCTGCTTCACCAATGCAGGCCCTGCAACAGTTGAGACGCTCTCTCAGCAGCTGACCTTCTCTGTGCCTGACCAGTTCACAGAGAGGAACCGTGATAAAAAGCCGCACACACACACAGGCAGCGCCAGAGACAGACAGAGGACACACACAGAGGCAGCTGGTGGCGGGTCTCTGTGAGTTTCTCTTGCGAGCTGGCACATGACCAGGCGGTGTGTATGCTTCGAGAACGTGGGTGGACGCAGCAGGACTATCTAAGAAGAGTCATGTTGGTCACGGATGTAAATAGCTGTATGCGGCGTGTACAACAGTTTGTTTGTCGCGGATGTGAATCTCTGTATGCAGCGTGTAAAACAGTTTATTTGTCACAGATGTGAATCACTGTATGCGGCGTGTAGAACAGTTTGCGAGGGGTGTCCCATGGTCTTACAGTTGGTGGGCGGGTCTCTGTTGGTTGCTCTTGCGAGCGGGCACATGACCAGGCAGTGTGTATGCTTCGAGAGCGTGGGTGGATGCGACAGCACCATCTAAGAAGAATCATATTTGTCGCGGATGTGAATCGCTGTATGCGGCGTGTAAAACAGTTTGTCGCGAATCTGAATCGCTGTATGCAGCATGTAAAACGCTGTATTGTATGTTGCCCTCTCCAGAGTTACATCTTTTCATTCTCCTACAGTCGTATCCTCAAAACTAACCCCATTTGGACAACTGTGTCTTTCAGGAAGTGTTCACCCATCAATGCATAATTATGCGGCGTATGCTACGCCGCGGGTTGGCTAGTTTTAAATACTAAATTAAAAAATTTTCAACTAATCCAGCATTCAACAATTTCACATCAACAGTTTTTAAGTGGTTACCTAAAATACTGCTAAATGGAGATTCTGCTGTACTGTGTGTATATAGAATACAATATTTACAGTTGGCAACACAAAATGTGTATTTCACAGTAGTGCTATTAATTGAAAATAATAATCACAATTGCAATATCAAGGTCAAAAATGTTTAATTTTTTGGTAATTGTGCACCCCTATTGGAGCACGTTTTTAACTTCAGTATTGTTCTCATATTTATCTGTTGTATACATTTTTATGTTATAATCTTTCTGTGATCTTTAGTGTGAAATTAATTTTGTCCTTTTCATATGTGTACATCAGGCAAGGGTGCTGCAAATGTAACTTTAAGTTAGTCCTAAATCTTTTATCACTGTACTCCTTTATAGCTTTTAAGTCATCTGGCAGTCTACAGAGCCTCAATGCTCAGTTTTGTACTTCCTATTTTATTCTCACCCTATTTTTTAACCACTTATCAGGTTAAAAAAAGTGAAAACTGGGTAGCTTTTAATGCATGTATGATCGGCTTACACACACATATAATAAAATTTTAACAACATACTGCAGTTTATTGATCAAAGGTCAACTAAAGAAAAATAACAGATAGTACCAATGTTAACGTTTACTGTTATCATTAACCCTGTATCTGGGTTATTTTCAGGTTAACAAATGTACAGGTTTCATAATGGTGTATAACATTAAAAGATAAGCTTAAAGGTATTGGAAGTTAATTTAAGTTGCTAGCCAACCTGAGTGTTGGTTAGATGAAAAAATGTATTTGCTATGGTTCAGCCAGAGGTTCACCCCGATCTCTTTTTATTGTATATTGTGCATTATTTTGTATATTGTGTTATTAATTCTGTTTTTATTTTTGTTCTTTTTATGCTTTTCTTATTTAATATTGTATGTTTATGTAATACTTTTACATTTTGTTTCGTGTTAGTGTTGTCTGTATTAGTTGTCCTTATTTTCTGCTCTGTCCCCTTTATGTAGAGCCTAAAAAGAAGGGGCACTGCTTTATATGGCTGGTAGACTGGACTCATTAGTATAAATCAAAGCATCTTTAGTTTTGCTTTTTGTGTTTGGGGCTGTGCTGCCAAGTGTGAGGCCTATCCTGAACATGCTTGTGTATTTATTATGGCTATCCTGTTTGACAGTATTAAACAGTTCACAGTTGAGCAGCATGCTCCCATATGTGATTCTGATAACCAGAGTTTTCTACCTGATTTTGGTGCTGTCCATCATTGATTGAAGAAAGTTAGATTAGGAGCGGGCAATATGAACTTAAATTGATGTAGCAACAAATTTGATAGTTGATATTTCTTGATATTCTCAAGAGAGGATATACTGTACGCTTTCCATACAGAAACAAAAACTGGTTACATTTTCTCACAATAACATTATGAAATATATTAGAGAATGAAACATGTTTACTTATATTGCTCTATATGTCTGTTTGACATTTTTATATAAGGAAAGACAAAGCTCTTGATTCATTAAGGGTGCTAATCAGACATCATAATTAATGTACATTATGTATGTGTATTATACATATGTTTTATAATTCACATAATTTTTAATGGTCCCAAATTATGCATTTGAATATACTTTCATGTCTTTAACTGTGGGTATAATGTGTGTGGGTATTTATTTAATAACATTCACCAGTATAGTAATTACAGTACTGCATTTGTGGCTTACAATTAATATTTTGCACCCCGTGTTCTTAACAAGGTTTTTGGATCCTTCTTTTTCTATGGTATAGAAAGTTACTCTACAGTGCTGGTGCCAAAGAAAAATCTGAGGAGGGCAGTGACATTTTGGTGGAAACTGAGCTGTTGAAATCATCCAGTGAAACTTTACTTTCACTATTAATCTTAATAAACACTGAAGTGACATATTGCTATTACAATTTACCTTTTTAAAATCACACAGATTTTAAACCGTGTTTATTTGATTATTTATTTGTAGTTTACCCTATAAATGATACATACTGTTGTTCTTAGTCTTGCTTTGAAAGTTTCAGTACAGAATGAATGGATGAGGGCTTACGGTGAATGAACATACAGTACAGGCCAAAAGTTTGGACACACCTCCTCATTCAATGTGTTTTCTTTATTTTCATGACCATTTACAGCACTCCATCACTCTCCTTCTTGGTCAAATAGCCCTTACACAGCCTGGAGGTGTGTTTGGGGTCATTGTCCTGTTGAAAAATAAATGATCGTCCAACTATCCTGACTTCTGCACAACACAACTGCTGGTCCCAACCCCATTGATAAAGCAAGAAATTCCACTGAATAACCCTGATAAGGCACACCTATGAAGTGAAAACCATTTCAGGTGACTACCTGTTGAAGCTCATTGAGAGAATGCCAAGAGTGTGCAAAGCAGTAATCAGAGCAAAGGGTGGCTATTTTGAAGAAACTAGAATATAAAACATGTTTTCAGTTATTTCACCTTTTTTTGTTAAGTACATAACTCCACATGTGTTCATTCATAGTTTTGATGCCTTCAGTCATGAAAATAAAGAAGACACATTGAATGAGGAGGTATGTCCAAACTTTTGGCCTGTACTGTATGTTTGGTATGAATTACTGTTAGTGTAGTTATTTCATCACTGACAAATATTTTAGGGTGTACGTTAAGCAGGTAAAAGTGTATTTTGCATCATGGTGAGTAACTGCAGCTGTTATCTCCTTCCAAATGCTGCTTGTCTGCTCATACATTATGCAGTGGAACAGAGCACATTTTATGAAACTTTCCTTAGTAGAGACCCATTTTGGTAGAGGTGAGAGAGCACATTGCAGGTGCCTCACATACTTATGTGGCCTCTTCTGATCATCACTACATTTTTTTTCTCATGCTATTATCACTACCAGGCAGCACAGGCAAAGTCAACACAGTCGTGCTTAGAAAGAGCAATGGAGTGGTGCGGGAAGTTCTTGAAAATCCAAGAAATAGTAGACATCACGACATTGACTTAAATATTAAATTGAATCAAAAATTTGATATATTGCCCAGTTAAAAAGAACTCATTGGATCACTGATTAAAACTATTTGTCACCAAGACAGATTAAAATGCTGGAGGGCGACACAAAATGTAAGAATTGAAAAACAGAAATCACAAAAATAATGTAAAAAAGTTACATTTTTACTATACTCCTTACCAGTATGAATATTCCTTGAATTTTAGATTGTAGTATGTGCAATAAAAACATCTATGAAATACTCTACTTTGATCCATGATAGATACAAAGGTGGCTAAACTTAGAAGTATACAATCAGGCTTTTACTATTCATCTCATTTGTTTTTTTCTAAACCTTTCTCATTTCCCCTTCCTAGTTCTTGGCTAAGTGCTATACAGTTGTAGTTTGTTCTGGTGTCTGCAGGATTTTCAAGTTGCAGAGGTACATTTTGACTGTTTTTTTTTTTGTTTTGTTTGCTATTTCTTTTTGTACACTACAAATGACTTTCTTAGAGAGAATTTCCTGTAAGACCTCAGTCTTTACATCAGGAATGATGAAGATACAGTATTTGGAGCAGAGTGATGGGGAGGATTGGCCAGTTTGAGATGAAGCATTACTGGATTTATGTTCCTATCTTGATTGTCCATAATAAACACCATGTTCAATTACAAAGTTGTTCATAAGTTCACCTGGCACTAGGCTACCTTACACTAAAGGCCATTGCTTGATTTTGTAGTCTGAGGCTGTATGTTTTGGTCACTTTTTTAAGGTGCTGAGCTGTCAGCTGATCCAGACTTAGTGATAAGACAGCTCAGACAGATGCAGAACCACTGGACAAGCCTGAAAGATCCAAGCATGTACTGAAGGTATGCCTGTTTTCAGAATGAGCTAAATTCACATCTCCAGAAGAGCTTTCATTGCATTTTAAACATGAGATATAAAAGGCTTTCAGAATTCATTTTCTTAAACTCTAAGAGTCATTACCTGTGAAATCACCAGCTAGTGGAAGGTTGACATCTGTATACAACTGCCGAATTCCTAGACTTACAGGTCCCTGTTTTGAATTCAGGTCTCCCACTTCACAATTTAGAGGGTTAACTCTGAAGCAACTGTTGTAATATCCACCCTAGAAGCACATAAAAAAAACAGCACAGTTCATAAAGGTTAAATTATTATCATGAAAATGACTGCATTTCAGGTCACCCATTATGCAAGTTGTAATTATGTTCAAAGTTCAGCTCATATCGGATGTTAGATAAGCACACTGAAGACAAAAGAGGAAATTTCTTATTTTCATAAGTGCAGAAATAACTAAAAAAACTAATGTAAATTGCATAATTATTTTTTACAATACTTTAATATATGTAATAGGTCTGGGTAGTGGCATATTTGTAAATGTAATTTTATATGAGTTTGGACTTGCGTAATTGGGCAGTAGGCAGTAGTGGAAATAAAGGTTTAAATGTTATGTCCATGCTGAAAAGGAAAGAAGGTAAGGAACACCACGTTTTGGCTGTATAGCCATCATCAGGAGTTGCCTTAACATGTGATATAAAAAGTTCTTAAAATTAATTTTATAAACTTTAAGAGGCATTACATGTGAAATCACCAGCTAGTGGTAATATGCAGTATTGTTTTTCAACAGAATAGCCAGTATCCAGACAGTGAAGGCAAGGATGTGCAAATTGCTCTTTTATATTGAGGCCATTGGATAACTGTTGTCATTGTTAGATGTGGGCCAAAAGTACATATATAAAAACAAAAATTATTTTCTTTTAAGATTTTTGTTTTACCTTTTCAACCACTTAAGAAACATTAAAATTAACTTTTGGCTTCCATTTTAATATTAGGAAATATCTACTTGACGTAAAGTGAAAAAATTTAGTAATGCATGAAAAAGTATGTATTTCTACATACATACAGTACACAAATAGTAGGGTTAGAGATGAGTACAGCAATTGTGAGTTCCATTTAGTGAAAGAAGAAACAGCAGGGAGGTCCATGGAAGAATGACATCAGAGAAAAGGCCCAAAAGGAGACACATTTCATGGGGTACAAAATGGGAAGAGTTAACCTCCCCTAAATGTCAATGTGAGAAAATGAGAAGAGCCATCGGATGTAGTCAGATCACAGGTAGAAGATGCTCAAAAGACAGATTGACCCTTCAGCAAAGAAGGGATGCTTTTTCAGTCAGAAACCCGTTTAGTCACTTGACCTGGTTTTTCTCTGCAGTCTGCATGCTGTGCAGACCCAAGTTTGAATCACTGAAACCCAGTGTGGTGAGTGCCATCTGAGCAAAAAGAATTCAGTTATATATTATCACCTTTAACAAAGTAAGTTACTGGTTGAATAAAATAGCATAACTCCCATTATAGGAATATATAGTAAAGCTTGGTGTATTCAAAAATACACATTGTTTTCTTCTTTTATAGTGTATTTAGCTTTTGCATTGTTGCCATTCAGCACCTGGTCTTTGGGTAATTCCCTGCTTGTGTGACATCTGTTTAGAGTCTACAATTCTCTCTGTCATCACTCTTTCAGCAAAGACTTGCCTTGCTGTTGGCTGGTGGCTTAATATTGGCATGTTATGAAAGTGCCTGTGCTTGTGACAGTCTGGTATGCAAAGACCCCATCACCATGCAACCTCCAAACTTGTTCTCCCTTTCTATTCCAACATTTGTGCTCTGGATTCTCAATCAGGCTTAACCATTAACACTCTCCAGCCTTTACATGTTGTGCATATATTCTTGGCACTCTTGTCTAAATTTTCTCCCGTTTGAAATTCACATGACTTCTCAGAAACAAAACAAACATATTGTTTTGAGGTATTTTATTCAGTACCATACAAAAAGCTTCTTTTTTATTTCCATATAGATTCAACATGCCATTAACATGCTTTTTTAGTATTATGAATCAGTTCCTCAATGGTGATGCTGGGATTTCCTTGTATGCTGCATCTGCTTGAGCTTACTATTTAGTTTTGATACCATTGAGCACAACGTCCTCTTAAAATGTGAACAAAAATGCTAGAGTAATTGGAGATCTCCTGTTCTACAGTATATTAACACGCCAGTATGACTTATACACTGGTGTTCCCCTAGAGATCACTCTTGAAGGTTGTAATTCCTAAATTAATTTAATGTACTCTTGGTCCTGAAGAGGGACATATCATGTAACATGTTCTGTGACAAAGAGTTTAGAATTTCCATGTGTGCAGGTGTGCCTAGCTTGTATTTTGAATGTATGTTTGACTTCCAAAGGTGATGTAACTAATGTATGTCTTTGCAGATATGTTTTATTAATGCAGTGTCCTCTTCGTTCAATATGATGCCAAAAACAAACTTTCCTTAAATTTACAAATGTAGCTTTTATGAGTACCATAATTGTAGTATAAGCAATACATCTTTAAGTTTAGAACAATAAAATATTTTCTGTTGTTGAATTGCATTTTGTCATTACTTATTTACATTCTTGCATGTGAAGTTATATGAGTAAACTTATTTTATTATAAAAGTCAACATCTAAGAAAAGATGGTTCATATTAATTGATTTTAAACTGCTTCACCAACAAGCATGCGTGTTAAATACGTACATATGTTAATTTAAAAAGCTCTCCGGATGACATTAAAAATTGCACATTTGTAATTATAAATGGTCTGGTAAGGGAAAGACTACTGCTTTAATGCTGACCACTATACTGATAACGATGACGAAACCCTTAAATATGGATGACTACAACAAAGTTTAGTGCTTAAAACTGACAAATAAAATTAAATATCGAGTGCTGGGGTTTGATACTAATGACTAAGGCTGAAAATGTGCTCCTTATTACTAATAAAGTTTCACACTGTATTTTAATTATAATGAGCATGAACAGACTCTGGCCCTTTAATACAGCTGCATACACATACATACGTAAATAAAAGGTGGAATGAAACACAAAGACAGGAACCATTTGATTCATTCTAGAAAAGTTCTGATTTGAGTGTGTTTTCTGGATGTCAGAATTACAACTTGCCCACATTTGAGCGTGTTTTCTGCATGTGATTTACCTGTTGAGTTGCAGTCCAACAGTCTTCTTTTTATTTCCAGACTTGAAGAAGAATTTGAAAACAAACACTTTTGGAGAAATGATAGAATTATTAAACATCCATGCAACAGATAAAAATGGTTTGGGGTATGGATTTTTTTTGTGTTACAGTGAGCCCATATGTCACAAAGGGTAAACATTAACTTTTACATTTAGATGATGAAGTAATAATGTCCTTAGCCACTTCCTATAATTTTATTGTTCTCCTTTACCACTTCCTTTTATTTTTGATGTTCCCTGGTATTAGTTAAAATGTGAAAAATATACTGTACCTAATTTAGGTATCCACAGTTGTACCCTGTTATATATGATTTTGTGTTATGAGGTCACATTTTATTACAAGAGTCCAATATAATAATAACAAAAAAAAAACAGCTCTGGGCAAAGTCAAGAAGCTCTTTCTGCATCCTTCAAATCTGGTCCTATTAAGTAATAATGCCAGAATACTGTATGACTCAGTGCCTCCACCTC
The DNA here is from genome assembly GCA_026402145.1 of Polypterus bichir lapradei. Lineage (NCBI taxonomy): Eukaryota > Metazoa > Chordata > Cladistia > Polypteriformes > Polypteridae > Polypterus > Polypterus bichir. Next base: position 2,119,034 of record JANRMT010062813.1, read on the forward strand.
TGATGTGGAAATACCCAGCCACCTCTTCATTACTGCTAAGTGGGATTAGCATGGTTTTCCTTTCAGTATTCTCCCTTCAACAAATTCTGAGTTCTGCTTTTCAGAGTCCTGATTCAAAAATCATCCAGTGCTCTGCATTAAATCTTGACTATAGCTGATACCTCTTGATATATAATTATCTTCATAATTTTTGCTTTTAGTTTACAAAGCTGAGTTATTTAATACCTATATAAATCTGTGAGATGTTTGAAATTATCTATGACTTGCCTTATTATTACAATCTCAAGATAATCAATATCGGTATGGACTTTAGTGCCAAGTGTTGTGCCCAAGATATAACCAGCATAATTGGCTGATTTAAAGAAGAACGTCTGTAGCCAGGGTAGTTGTTGCCATTATCTGGAATGGTGATGCCATCACAGCACTTTAATTGAGTTGTGTGTCCTACTAAATTATATAATTTACTGAAACTCAGTCCACAAGGCATTGTGAAGGAGATCATTACAATTTCTAATTTTAACTGTTGCAAATTTTCCATGTTTTGCTGCTTTACTGCTTGCACTTGTGACATTTTAAAGTAGCATTAAATAGATCTTCTTTTAAGAGTCCAGCTATTTACCCTTCATTTTGCCCTACCTATCTGAAGGTCAGCAATAAACAATGTAAACAGAAGAAGATGTCATTTATCTGAAGATTGCATTTGAAGGCTAACCTACAAGTGCATACAATACTACTGCTAAACTCTGCCAGTCATAGTGGGACGCTCAGAGAAAAAGGATTAATTCCAGCATGTCACTGTTTGAAAGATTCTCTCTTCATATACTATAACAGGTCCTTTCATAGAGGAGGCTCTCTTGAAGTTTGTCATTTTCTGAAGTCTGTTGTCCTACACTTAGCTCAGTTGAAATTCAGTATTTAATGAATCAAGAATAAAATAGCACTTACCCCAATGCGTAAACCGTAAGGATTAAAGTGATCCCCAACTTCTGTACACTTTTTGTCATTTTCTTTCGTCTGATTGATGTGAATATACCACAATGCTTCTGTGACCTTTAATAATGACAAGAACAATATTAGTCTCAAAACTTTGAATCTACTGTTTATATTGTTTTATTTGTTATTTATAATTATTATTGTTAATTTTTGTAATGTTGTCACATTGCTATTTTATTATGGGCACGGCCATTTTGTGTTTTTTTCTCCACCATAGTATTTATATCAACAGCACACGTCACGCAACACAGCATCACATGACCTGGATGGCATTAAGTTGCTGCTATAAAATTTAGCAGGGCTCACAAGGAAATAAGTGAACTTTGTCAAATGGAAAAGAAAGGATGTAGCATAGCTGAGGCTGAAATGGCCTCCACATCAGACATGGTTAGTGTAGTTTTCTGGTTTTGACTTACTTTCTTCCCAACCTCACAATTCTGATATTTGTTGATTTTGTATTCTGAATTTCTCATTTTAGTGCAATGAAGCAGACTACTTCTTTAAGCATACCTTTAGTGGTAACACTTATTTCCTGATTACTATGCCCTCTCTTCCTTGAATCATGTTTCTTTACATTTTTTTCTTCCTGTATTTTCTAATCTGGACCTTTGTTCCTTGATGGACAGCCGTTTAGAGAATTATTAAGACTGTTATGAATTTCTTGATTTCTTTATATGTAGTCTTTGTTATGGCTCTCATTTTGTTATTCTGATTATTTTTTTCTCTTTGGGGTTTTTTTTTAGTCTTATTTTGTTTATATTTTGCATTGCCTTTTAAATTCCATTTTTTCCTTTTTGACTGCTGTGGCTGGATTTTGTCACCCAGACGCTGTTTTGGATTTGCATGTATCGGTTGAGTGCCTAGTGGCACTGGCACCAAGAACCCTAAACACCAAACACGGAGCTATGCTTTACATGTTGCAGTTGCACATCTGCATTCACAAGTGGGATCACACAAACATAGAAATAATAACTTTTCAGTTTCCCTGTAGATGTTGGCTTGCTAAGCACCCACTCTCTGTTCAACCTATGGCAGCACCAATTAAGAATACAAAACAGAGAAGAGTCAGTTTAGGGTGCATGCACACTAGGCAGTTTTGACCCGTGTTATGACATCAGGAGTTTTGTGCCCTCTCATACTTACCGGTAGTCAATTATTTGTATTGATAGCTGATCAGAATCAAGCATACGCTGTGTGATTTTACAGGTGTTACTTTTCAATCGTCTTACATGAGTATGTGGTGAGATCATTGGGAGAGAATTTAGGTTACCTGCAAATTTGACACATGGAAGGCTAAATATAGGTAAGCTCACTGTCAATATTCACTTGATTAGCTTTTAGTTTATGATTAGCAGACTGCACTACTAGTTTATTAAAATCACAAACAGTCAGCGCTACAAGGAATTTGTAGTTACAGGGCAGTGTTCCTTAGTATTTCTTTTTGATAGCACACTTGTAAGATTTCTCAGAAGAAGTATCATACAATGGACAGTTTCCTTGCTAAAACTCGACCAGTCTATCCTCCTTCCCATTTGTTCATCAATGTTTTGCAACAATGTTTGTAAATGCATAACCATGAAGTTGATTCCTGATTGTTCAATGGGACCTGAAATGTGGGAATTGCTTGTAGAACTCTCACAACCTCAAGACCAGAGTGCAAATTATTTTTGAGCTCATAAGCCACTCCAGTTGTGTTGCAACATATCTTGCGAGTTGTGACTTCAGGACCATGAACAACTTTCTTGTGATTTTGTGCCAATATGATTAACCACTTGTAAGTTAGCCTAAAATCATGTGCAAGCCAGGGTGCACTAAAACAAAACACAAAAAAGAAAGAGTATAGGAATACTTTTTCATTATAAAATGTGCATAAAGATTTTTTTTCTTTGAAAAGATAAATCATTGTGTAGTTGCATTTGATTTATCACTGTGTGTGTATGTGTTTGGAGAAGAGAGAAGACATGAGGTGGTCATGGCCAGGGGCACCAAGTGGGTAGCGTGGGTCACTACTATTTTAGATATTAATATACCAGTTCTTATCTTCATGGTTTTTGGATTGAAACAAAACAAAAAATCCATGTGCCTTCAGCAAAATATTTGAAATTTAGTGTTCTAAACTTTTACTTATTTTCTGGCTTTCATTTCTGGTTAAAGCTTTGGGAACTAACATTTAGAATACATTTCTCTTTTGTGTATTAATCCACAAAAAAAAATCTGCTAAATTATCCCTAAGACCAATCAAATAGTATGGCTCAGTTCCTTAATCTTCTTTGATTGTGACCTCTACCAGAATCTGCTTAGTACAGCAAAGATTAGTTAATCCTTTGCATAAAATATTTTGAATATTGTTCCAAAGAAGATGGTAATGAGGGCAAAAGTGATTTGTAATGCAACAAAAATTTTAACTTTTTTGTACCATTAATTATAATTAATATATTTTGATCTCTACTTGTTTTAATTTTGCAGTACCCACTACTACTACAGGCAAGAGCTCCAATTGAGAGAAGGTCAGACTCTGGCAAGTAGAGAGTATCTTGACCTACCAGGATACTAGAGGGCAGGCCAACCAGGAGATGTCATCAGTATTTCATTGTCTGTATAGACAGAGAATATAAACAGAGAGGCTGTCAAGAGGCCACAAGCTCATGGCCAATAGGTGAGTGCAGGGGCACAAGGAGCCCTAACAGAGAATACTAGCCTTTGTAGTATATTTAGGGTTACCCAGGACCCTATAAATGGTTCCAGGGCCTGGATGCAACTGATCCTGACATACACTGTAGAAGTTTAAAATCACCTCAAGATTCAAGATTAATTTAACTTGTCATTTTTGACCTAATTAATATTATTTTGGGATAAGTGATTGCCAGAAGAGTAGCCCTTCTCTGACACATCATGAAATGTAATCCAGTTGGCACTGTGACTGAGTACCATCCCATTCTTTTCACATATTATATTTGAAATTATAATACAGTGATGCACTGGGCTTTTAAATTGTTTTAAACTTGAACTGAATAGTTTTCCTATTGTTGTCATATATTTATAAGGATTAGGCAGCAGCAGCCTGCAGTCCCACTGCACATGCTGAGGTGGTCATCCCCTCAGACTGAACTCCTGAAATCATCTTTTGTGTTACCACAACTGATGTGCATTTTTTAAGTTTTTCTATGCTCCATACCCTTTTGCCTGATATACAATGATCATCTGCCATAGCCATTGTTACATCAATTCTGTAGTTCCCATCTGTATTCTAAATGCTTTATTTTATGATTGCTTTCTTGATTGACTGCTATTCAGCATCAAACTGTGCAGCTGTTGACTAAAATAATTCCACTTTCTCAATGGCAGACCAATGCCTTATGTGCGCTACAGACAGGTGTCTAGGGGCTGGCAACATTTAATAATGTCACCACTTTGCAATCAGCATCTCTGGCTGCACAGCAGTGGCAATCACAGTGCACACATCTAAGGCTTATTTGCTATATTCAAGGGTAAAAGAATAAAGAGGGCCTAGGTACTCCCATCAAACATATCACATTATCAGCTCTTTAAAGAAAACAACAGCAACTTTATGGACAAAAAGCTAGCCTTCTCTTGGCTTTGAAACTCCAAGTTGAAAAAGTAGTCAGATAGTGTCCTCTCACCACAGGAAAGACCTTACTCCCAAAATAAATTTTAACAGTAGCAGCCACAGGAAGGTTTATCAACTGAATCCAAAAACAAGGATACACAAGATACACATTGCTATTTAGCCTACCGATATCATAAATAGCATCAACTCTATGATATCTTGCATTGCAAAATCTGGACACTATGTAGAAGCCATTGCCAATAACAAAATGCACAAAATGGTAGCACACTTGTTTGAAAACAAAATAAAAATGGCCGTGCAGAAATACTAATAAAATTCAAAAAAATATTTCATATATAATATATATTATAATATATTATTATACAGGGGGTCCTCAGGTTTCAACACAGTTCCGTTCCTACAACAGTGATGTAACCTGAATTTTGGTGTAAGTCGAAACACACAATACCTAAGTCAATTACCTATTTTAACACATTTGCAAAATCATAATCTAGAACATAAAAACACAAAATCTAAGCCTCAGAAAAAGGAAAAGAACATAAATATACTGTACTGTACACTGTACTGTAGTAACAGAAAAAATGAGTGTCAAAAAATCCTTACCTTTATTCCGTCTCATGTCTCAAGTTTTTATGAGAGTGAGCGTTGTAAACTCGAAACGTTGTATGTCGAGATGTTGTAACCCGAGGACCCCCTGTATTAATATTGCATATATAACATAATATTGCATAGTCTGACTTCAGAGTTTCGAAATATAAAATTAAAACTGGCAAAAAAAAAAAATTAAAACAAAATCCACAATGTTGTGCAATATGTCTACACTTTCATTCAGTATTTGTTTACAAATTTTTTTTTATTGTTATTTTGTTTTTGTCTTTTCCTGATTGGATGTCACAAATAAATGATATCTTTGGCTTTTCTACCTAACAGTGGTAACTGGAAGTGTAGTCTTCATTGCAGACGCATTTTTGTGCAATACCATGGTGGTAGTCTTATTTAATGATAGGCATCGTAAGAACTCTTCTAAACCTAGCTTCTAGGGAATGACTAGTAATAATAAAAATGAAATAAGTATTTTCAGCATTTTAATAATAAAAAAAATTACAAATCAGCTTTTTCTTAATAATTACTTTGATTTTCTTACAATTTTGACTAATGATATCTTGCATTTCTGTCCCTTGCTGGACTATACATGACTGCGATCTGCTACTTCTTCATAAATAAATAAGTTTGTCATTGATTGGATGGACAATTTTTTCAGTCCCAACATCTGACTTCTTAAGATTGTGACTTTGTTATTTTATTTAACAATGATTAATTGACTGAACATTTATAGCTTTCTTGTTTTTGATGTTACTTTTTTCACCAATCATGGGGTGATTCCTAACTCTCTTGCCCACATCTGAGCTTGATTTAATACATAAGAAACCAGTTCACAGGCAGCTATCATAGACCACATTTCCGTAAAAGTCCTTTTTACCTCAACATACTATCTGAAAATAAGTAAGTGATGAAATGTGGGCATTCTTAAGCTGGAGAACTCTATTATATAGCACTGGGCAGCATTTCATTTTATAGTGGTTTTGATTTATTCTCCAATCCAGTTTCAGGGATTACAGTTCTCATTATCATTATTGTGTTCTTCAGTGATCTGCAGTGTAACTGCTTTTGTCATACTGTGTTTTAGTCAAATAAATACATTAATAAATACATTTTAACTGTCATTTAAAATTTTAAAAACTGTCCAAGGTAAATATCTGTTTTATATATTTAATTGTAATACTCACTGTGACTCCTGGTGTTCCTTGCAAGTCCACATTTATAATCGTATCACTAAAACTTCCATCTGAAAATATTTGCTGAACCTGTAAAATAGAACTAAAAGCTAAAGGGACAATGTATCATTTAACACTTTGAATTCCATGGTCAATGTAAACACAGACATGTCTTTGAGATTTAAAAGGACCGTTTACTATGTGTAATAATAAGTTATTCCTTAAATTGTGAGAAGATTATTTTTATTTCAAGAAAATAACATTGCATACAATCAAGTTGAACTTATACAACAAATGACTTCTTGGTCAAACTACAAAAAAAAATAGAAAATAGAAAAGAAAGCAGAAGCAAAAAATAGACAAAACCTAACAAAACAAACTTACAGTTAGGTCCATAAATATTTGGACAGAGACAACTTTTTTCTAATTTTGGTTCTGTACATTACCACAATGAATTTTAAATGAAACCGCTCAGATGCAGTTGAAGTGCAGACTTTCAGCTTTAATTCAGTGGGGTGAACAAAACGATTGCATAAAAATGTGAGACAACTAAAGTAATTGGACAATTGACTCAAAGGCTATTTCATGGGCAGGTGTGGGCAAGTCCGTCATTATGTCATTATCAATTAAGCAGATAAAAGGCCTGGAGTTGATTTGAGGTGTGATGCTTGCATGTAGAAGATTTTGCTGTGAACAGACAACATGCGGTCAAAGGAGCTCTCCATGCAGGTGAAAGAAGCCATCCTTAAGCTGCGAAAACAGAAAAAACCCATCCGAGAAATTGCTACAATATTACGAGTGGCAAAATCTACAGTTTGGTACATCCTGAGAAAGAAAGCAAGCACTGGTGAACTCAGCAACGCAAAAAAACCTGGACGTCCATGGAAGACAACAGTGGTGGATGATCACAGAATCATTTCCATGGTGAAGAGAAACCCTTTCACAATAGCCAACCAAGTGAACAACACTCTCCTGGGGGTAGGCGTATCGATATCTAACTCTACCAAAAAGAGAAGACTGCATGAAAGTAAATACAGAGGGTGCACTGCAAGGTGCAAGCCACTCATAAGTCTCAAGAACAGAAAGGCTAGATTGGACTTTGCTAAAGAACATCTAAAAAAGCCAGCACAGTTCTGGAAAAACATTCTTTGGACAGATGAAACCAAGATCAACCTCTACCAGAATAATGGCAAGAAAAAAGTATGGAGAAGGCATGGAACAGCTCATTATCCAAAGCATACCACATCATCTGTATAACACGGTGGAGGCTGGCAGTGTGATGGCTTGGGCATGCATGGCTGCCAGTGGCACTGGGACACTAGTGTTTATTGATGATGCGACACAGGACAGAAGCAGCCGAATGAATTCTGAGGTGTTCAGAGACATACTGTCTGCTCAAATCAAGCTAAATGCAGTCAAATTGATTGGGCGGCGTTTCATGATACAGATGGACAATGACCCAAAACATACAGCCAAAGCAACCCAGGAGTTTATTAAAGCAAAGAAGTAGAAAATTCTTGAATGACCAAGTCAGTCACCTGATCTTAACCCAATTGAGCATGCATTTTACTTGTTGAAGACTAAACTTCAGACAGAAAGGCCCACAAACAAACAGCAACTGAAAGCCGCTGCAGTAAATGCCTGGCAGAACATTAAAAAGGAGGAAACCCAGCATCTGGTGATGTCCATGAGTTCAAGACTTCAGGCTGTCATTGCCAGCAAAGGGTTTTCAACCAGGTATTAGAAATGAACATTTTATTTACAGTTATTTAATTTTTCCAATTACTTTTGAGCCCCTGAAATAAAGGGATTGTGTTAAAAAAAATGCTTTAGTTGCCTCACATGTTTATGCAATCTTTTTGTTCAACCCACTGAATTAAAGCTGAAAGTCTGCACTTCAACTGCATCTGAGTTGTTTCATTTAAAATTCATTGTGGTAATATACTGTACAGAACCAAAATTAGAAAAAAGTTGTCTCTGTCCAAATATTGATGTAGCTGCCATCGAGAGAAAGAGGAGGGCTAAAAGCATGAGCAAAAATAGTTAGAAAGAAAAGGGAAAATGTCCTTTTCCCCAATATGAATGCTTATTTTTTAATGTTATGATTTAAATCTTGCGATATTTAAAAAAAAAAAAGTTTTGAACAGATCCTTTCTGTGAGAATTTGATTTTTCCAATTGAATTCTAATTTCACATAGTATAGAACATTGGTTATCTACTGACTTATAAAAGGTGGGCTGGGATTCATCCAGTTAAGCAAGATAAGTCTACATGCTAGTAGTGTGGTGTAGGTAATTACAGATAGTTTGTCCTTCTCCACTTTAAGCCCATCTGGGAGTACACGAAACATAACTGTTAATGGTTAGTAGTGATTGTGACACCAAGGCTATCTGATAGGCATTCAAAGATTTTTGTCCAAAATAATGTTAATTTGCTGCACTCCCAAAACATGTGGCCCAGTGAGGCTGGAGCTAGATTGCAATGTTCACAGGTTAGATCTCGCCCTGCATATATTTTGGACAATTTTAAACAAGATAAATGTGATCAATGAAAGATTTTAAGTTGAATGCTGTACGCATATAACGATAAAGTGTATTCTGTGCAAGGCTGCCTTCCACTCTTTTTCTGAGATATTAACTGAAATGACAGATCCTTTTCCCAGCGTACCCTTTGAAAGGAAGATCATTTGAGATGTTGTTATATATTGTTGAGATCTTGTCTGAGTCTTTAGGACTGATTAGTATTTCTTCTTGACTGGAAATGAGTGGGAGGTGTGAAAAACTGGGCAGGTTTCTTTTAGCAAAATTTCTAATTTGAAAGTAGTGGAAGAGAAGATTATTTATGTCAGTTAAGACAAATAAAGTCACTCCAAATCATACCCCTGGTGAAACACTGTCTATATGTAAATAAAAGGCCATCCTTTGTTCTAATAATTTTCATGCAGTATTAGTGTAATGTACATTCACATTTAACACGAACCAGTGCAAAAGTTTTAAAACATATTCTCAGAATAGAGGATGGGAGCATGCTCTGATAGCGTGTTGCCGCACCCACCGCACACTGAACCACCTGAATTGTGACCTAAGTGCAGCAGGTGATACCTCAGCAACACACTGGAACAATGTGAGGTTTTATATGGTACCTGGAATACTAGTCCTGCCACCAGCCCCCAAGGTTTCCCTGTAATTTGGAGGACCTTCTTGCATGACTGGATGAAGATAAACATAATGCCCAAGATGATGCAATTGCAGGTTAAGGAGTAGAGTCACATCTGGCGTTTACAGGATTCGAACTGGCAAGATCTCTAACCTCAAAGCCACCATTCCTGCCATTCTCAGAATGGATGATCCAAATAGTTTAACTGTTTTTTATTTATTTCATACTAGTTGATGATTATTGTTTTATGTTTTTTTACCACATTCTTCAGTAATTTAAACAAATTGTTTCTCAAATGTGTTATTTTTGTTTCGGTCAGCTCAGTTGCCACGACACTCCACATAGCTTGCTGATGCCTCAGAGTTTGTAGAAATTGGATGTGAATCCCAGTCTATTCACTGTGAGTAATGTATATGCTGTACTCATGGCTCTAGATGATAGTGGATTTTGCAAAAAGGATGGGCACGGCTGTAATGAATACGTATTTTAAGAAGAGGGAGGAACATAAGGTGACGTACAAGAGTGGAGGAAGAGGCACACAGGCAGATTATATCCTATGCAGAAGAGTCAATCTGAAGGAGATTGAAGACTGCAAAGAATTGGTAGGAAAAAGTGTAGTTGGGCAACATAGGATGATGGTCTGTATGATGACGTTGGAGATCAAGAAGAAGAGGAGGAGAGTGAGGACAGAGCCAAGGATCAAATGGTGGAAGTTAAACAAGGATAGGCACTTGGTGGCAGAGAAGAGTTGCCAGACAGCTAGGCAATTACAGCAGAAGTAGTAAGGGTGACAGCAAGAAGGGTGCTTAGTGTGACATCTGGACAGAGGAAGGAGGAAAAGGAAACCTGGTGATGGAATGGGAAAGTACAGGAGAGTATACAGAGGAAGAGATTGGTGAAGAAGAAGTGGGATTGTCAGAGAGATGCAGAAAGTAGACAAGAGTACAAGGAGCTAAGGCTCAAGGCAAAGAGAGAGGTGGCGGAGGCTAAAGAAAAGGCATATGATGAGTTGTATGAGAAGACAGAGACTAAGGAGGGAGAAAAGGACCTGTACCGATTGGCTAGACAGAGGGACCAAACTGGGAAAAATGTAGAGCAGGTTAGAGTGATAAAGGATAAAGATGGAAATGTACTTACAAGCGAGGAGAGTGTGTTGAGCAGATGGAAAAAGTACTTTGAGAGGCTGATGAATGAAGAGAATGAAAGAAAGAGAAGGTTGGAACATGTGGAGATAGTGAATCAGGAAGTGTGACAGATTAGCAAGGAGGAAGTAAGGGCAATTATTAAGAGGATGTAGAATGAAAAGGGCGTTGGTCCAGATGACATACCTGTGGTAGCATGGAGGTGTTTTGGAGAGTTGGCAGTGGAGTTTTTAACTAGATTTTTTAATGGAATCTTGGAAAATGAGAGGATGCCTGAGGTGTGGAGAAGTGTTCTGGTACTGATTTTTAAGAATAAGAGGGGTGTGCAGAGCTGTAGTAACTACAGGGGGATAAAATTGATGAGCCACAGCATGAAGTTATGGGAAAGAGTAGTGGAAGCTAGTGTTAAGAAGGGAGGTGATGATTAGTGAGCAGCAGTATGTTTTCATGCCAAGAAAGACCACCACAGATGCAATGTTTGTTCTGAGGGTGTTGGTGGAAAAGTATAGCGAAGGCCAGAAGCAGTTGCATTGCGTCTTTGTGGACCTGGAGAAAGCATATGACAGGGAGACTAGAGAGGAGTTGTGGTATTGTATGAGTAAGTCGGGACTGGCAGAGAAGTATAAAAGAGTTTTACAGGATATGTACAAGGGAAGTGTGACAGTGGTGAGGACTGCAGTAGTGACGGATGCATTCCACGTGGAGGTGGGAATACATCAGGGTTCGGCTCTGAGCCCTTTCTTATTTGCAGTGTTGATGGACAGCTTGACAGACGAGATTAGACAGGAGTCCTCGTGGACTATGATGTTTGCTGATGACATTGTGATCTGTAGCGATAGTAGGGAGCAGGTCAAGGAAACCCTGAAGAGGTGGAGATATGCTTGAGAGAGGAGAGGAATGAAGGTCAGTAAAAACAAGACAGAATACATGTATGTAAATGAGAGGAAGGTCAGTGGAATGGTGAGGATGCAAGGGAGTAGAGTTTGTCAAAGGTGGATGAGTTTAAATACTTGGGATCAACAAAAACCCACGTCTCAGAGGTCTATGAGGAGGCAAACATTCCCGAGTTGGTCAATAGCACAGGAGTATGCAGCAGTTATCAGCTATGCTGCTAGGTATCAAATGCCTAGAGCCTTGTTAATAAGTCCACTGAGTGGCATTGTGCTGATTAGATAAAGATCATATTTCTGACATTTGTTCTACAATTGTGCAGGTGACTTCAGCACGAAAAAGCACTTCAGGTCCTATTGAACATCGATAGTCTTGTTTTTCAGCATTAACAAGTCAAGTAAAGTAAAGTCAAGTTGGGGAGTATGCACTGGTACAGTGCGTTGCTGCAACCACTACACAACAAAACAACTCAGGATCCTGGTTGGCAACTCCCCAGGCAGACATACAATCCAGTCCCACCCTCCGGAAATGACCCTCTATCTGCCACAGCCAGGTGTTACGTATGCGCCCCCTTGGCCTGGTCCAGCCACTCGGATCTCCAACAGTGAGGATCTTACAAGCTGGATCACCCTCAGGGAAACGTGCCACACTGCCGTAGTGTCGTAACTGACGCTCCCTCACAATGCAGGTAATTTGCCTCATTTGGGACTCCATGAGCAACCGCTCATTCGACACAAAGTCAAACCAACAGTACCCAAGAATTCTCCAGAGAGACACAGTACCAAAGGTGTCCAGTCTTCGTCTCAGGTCACTGGATAGCGTCCATGTCTCACAACCATATAGCAAGACAGGAAGCACCAAGACTCTAAAGAGTGGACCTTCATCCTTTTGCATCGGGAGCACCACACACCCCTTTCCAGCGACCTCATGACCCCACATGCTCTCCCAATCCATCTACTGACTTCACAGGAAGAGTCAACAGAGACACAAATGTCACTGCCAAGGTAAGTAAACCTCTCAACAAGGTCAACACTCTCTCCGCAAACAGACACACTGCTGATGGCTGTGCCCAAGAGGTCATTAAAGGCCTGGATCTTGGTTTTTGTCCAGGACACTCGCAAGCCCAGACACTCAGACTTCTCGCTCAGTCTCTCGAGCGCCCCAATCAGAGCCTCCATTGACTCTGCAAAGATCACAGCATCATCAGCAAAGTCAAGATCCATGAATCTTTCTTTACCAACAGATGCCCCACAGCTGCTGGACATTAATAGTCTTTTTAAAATTTGTTCCCCATGAACAGATTGATAATTGGCAACATTAAACTTAAGGCTGTGGCATCTACGATAAAGCATCAGGAAAAAAATGTCCATAGTAGTTAGAGAGTGCAAAACTGCATTTTGCACCATGACAGTGTATTCTCCATACACCTCTGCACCATAAAAGCACTCCTGCACACACCATGTTGTCTGACCAAATTGAGACTGAAGGGTAGATGATTTGCTACCATGGAAAAAATCCTGGAACAAATAACAGGAGCTCCTAGACACAGTAACAACCGATAATTAGAGAAAATATTTCCAGGAATGAAAGACACACTGGGATAAGTGTATTGCATTTCATGGTGGATTTTTTGATTGTGTCTACAATGGAATTGTTGGAAGTTGTATAAAAATGTTTGTTTTCTTTTTAAATTCCAGGATCAATTTCCCCCTCGTATGTGCTACGTATAATACCTTCCCGTGGAAGAAAGGCAATTCCAGTATTTACTGTGGATTAGTGGTGCGGGCTCTTTTGATGTTCCAAAATATCCATCCATCCATCCATTATCCAACCCGCTATATCCTAACTACAGGGTCACGGGGGTCTGCTGGAGCCAATCCCAGCCAACACAGGGCGCGAGGCAGTAAACAAACCCCAGGCAGGGTGCCAGCCCACCACAGGGCACGCACACACACACACCCACACACTACGAACAATTTAGAATTGCCAATGCACCTAACCTGCATGTCTTTGGACTGTGGGAGGAAACCGGAGCACCCGGAGGAAACCCACGCAGACACGGGGAGAACGTGCAAACTCCACACAGGGAGGACCCGGGAAACAAACCCAGGTCTCCTAACTGCGAGGCAGCAGCACTACCCACTGTGCCACCATGCCGCCCCTATGTTCCAAAATAGTAAAATCAAATCATTTTCCACACAATATCTTAATTCATTAATGTTATTTTTTTATTGTTTGATACATGTTAAACATATTGAATTAGTCACAGAGTAAACAGGCTTGGGCTACTTTTAAGTGTGCCGTTTGGCATATATTCTTAAAAAGTACTTTCAAGCTTGACTATCTCAAATCCCACTTTTTGTTTATTTTTAATATTGTTTAAATCATAAGTATGTAAACATTGTAAAAAGACAGTTACAGCTTTTTATCTTCCACAAAATCAAGACTTTATTTTTATGAATGCAGAATATTTAGTCTTTCTACTGACAGATCCATCTGCTGAATGGAAAATGAGATTTAAGGAAGTCAGAGCCCCGTATCTGGTCAAGTGATGAAACCCCACTGGGAGACAGATTACACAGCCAATTAATTCACTCACCAGCTGAGGGGACATCACCTTTTACTGACAGCTTAAATTCAGCCGTCAGTGTCATTCTTTTAACCCTACAATATAAAATGCTGTTTATTTCAATGTATTGCACATTTGTTTTTTAAATGGCAGTTATATTTTTTCATACAAAAATTGATTTTGTGCATCTTCATGTGGGTTTTTTTTAGTTTAAAAGCAGATATCCAGTTGATTATCATCTGTCAAAAGTTTGTCACAGTATAGGCACATTATATGTTTATTATATAAGTGAATTTCTGTATGTGTGTTAGGCTTCAAAGTTTTTGCAAAGTCCCAGAAAGTGAGAGGCCCCTGTCTATAGCAGAACACTACAAAGCAATCTAGTATTTCCTAGACTGAGAAGAGACATAAAGTGTGAGAACATGCTGAATCACTGTAATTACGATTCATCTTTGTGAACATAACAACAGTCAGTTCTCTCAGGAACATTCAAAGAATATTCACTCAGTGCTCTGTGTCCTGCCCATTGGAGCAGGATAAAGATGTGTGAAGTAAATCTTGACACACACACGATCAGAGTGTTGATACCAGAAAAACAGTAGCTGACTTTTAGGGTTAGAGTATAAACATAATGGTAGCATGGTCGTGTAGTAATTAATGCTATGGTTTGTGTCACCATTTCAGAGTATTGGGTTCAAATCTTGGCCTCTTCATTGTCTGTATCTTCACTTGTCTGCAGATTATGTTTTTCGTTTTTTGTCTACTTTCCAAAAATGTACATGTTGATTTGAATAATAATGAAATTAGCCCTATGATTGAGTGATTGGATGTGTATTTAACGTGCCCTGCAATGTATTTCTTTATTTTAGTTCCTGTATTGCTTTCACTGATAACCACCTGCTCCCTCAGAACTGATCTAGGTTTAGTAATTGGATGGATTATAAAAGCATTTTTGTATTGTCTGTTTGCCTGCAGCTTCTGTTCAGTTTTGGCCAAGTAGTTCAAGTACAGGACTCTAAAGTTTGAAGTTGTTTGTCTAGCCCTCAATCACTGTGATTCTGAGGAAATCACCCAAACAAGGAAGTTGAAGAACACTTAAAATAAAAAGATGTTGTATACAAATTTAAGACACATGCATGCAAACATGAATAAAATTCTATATATTTCCTTTATTAGCTATGGTTGCAGTACTGGGTTATAAAAGCATTACACATGTAAGTGATACTGATGGTGCCTCAATCCAAAGTATAGCTCCTCTTTTCCATTTTCAATGCTCATATCAGCTTTAGGCAGGCTGTGTCCCCAAGAGGATAAGGCATTGAGCTGTATACCACAAGGCCACTAGATCATCTCTCATCTCTGATTCACTGAGTGACCTAGAGCAAGTCATTTAATACCTGCATTATGGTATATGCAAGTGATTGTACTAGAGCTCTGTGATGAATGGTTGTTCACAATATAAAAGACATTTTGTAGAATAAAGAATGGTATTTGCGGGCTATAAGGGTGCTACAAGATAAGGCAGGGCCTGACAAAGTCCTTCCTGTAGGAGAATAGTAAGCTCTGACAGAAACAATACATGTCACCATGCCAATTCATAAAGAGGATTACTGGTGGGTGCTGTAGTTTTTGTGGGCATTCCCAGCCCAGAAAGTATGGAGATTACTTCAGACATTGTCCTTGGCTAGAGTTTACAAACTCCTCATAGTGAAGTACCCAGCAAACTGTGAGTCAGGTGGATAGTGATTAGCTAGAGCTTGACTGACACATTTGAAGCAAAAGGTACAGGAGGTGAGAAAGATGAGTGCTTGTGGGAGTGCAAAGTGAGGACATCAACCAGCTACATCACCTAAGAAATTTCATGAATCACCTGTTTTACTTTGTTTTATTTTGTGCTTTTGTTGTACAAAGTACTTTTTGCTTATTTTCTCCTTTGTTTTCTCTATTTATAACAAAAACATTATTTTTTAGATGTATTTATATAAAATGTGTGAAAATCTGTCAACAGAGTTGTATTTGTAGCAAGATATCTCGAACAGAACATGCTGTACATCTTTTAAAACAGAGAAACATTCTATTGGACATTCATTTTTGAAAAATTTGCTGTTTTAAAATTACTTTGCGAGAGGTTATTTCATGATAGGTGCTTTGTTTCTCTTTGATAAATTACTTATAGAAGAATTAAAAATGTCCCAAGTTTAGAAACAGTTAGCTAAGTCCCTAAATGTGCTTACTGTAATTGTTATGCCATGTGTTTATTTTCTAACTTGTTTATAACTTGTCATCCTTTGCATATAGTCTGGGTTTTGCATGGCTAAAGAGTGAACATTATCTTTATATATAATACGCTACCATGGCTGTTCGTTTGTCTGTCCAGGATTTTAAATCACCTGTAGCTCCCAAACCGTTTGAACTATTGACCTGAAATTTGGTACACACAGACGTACTATGTGACGTCTACTATCCACTTTCGGGGTGATGATTGACCTCCAAGGTTATTCCGCTTTTTATTTTTATTTTATTGTAGAATCAACTCTCAGCAGCAGCCAGTAGGGCGGCGCATGCATACGGACGCCGTTCTCGTCCCTTCACCGTCACTTCCCCTACTTCTTTTTATCTTAAATCATTCTTGATGCAGGTTAAGCTTAAGTGAAAAATTAAAGAAAACGTACTAAGTAATTGCCACACAAACACTGACTTAATCAGTTTTAACGCAAAGAGATGCCAACGAAAGAAGAGAAGAAGCAGGCCGCTAGGGTCGAGAAAAGAAGAGCCGCTCAGGAAGCAGCAAGCACATCAACCTCTGAGCAGACGAATGCTAAACATACAGAGAAAGAGGATGAAAACTATGAATGCTGTATTCACCGCATGTTATCGTGCAGTGCACCATTACTGGTTATACATATTATTCTGGACTAGCATAGCGAAATGCTCATTACTTAAACCGGGTATACTATGTGAAATCCATCTTTTCTGATCATGGTGCATCTTGTTGCCATTGTTCATCTGAGATTCCCATCCTCTTGCATACATCAGATGACATTATACCCAGGCATGGATGATGGCTGTTTTCTCATTTTATATATATAGAGATGATAACTAAGAGTTAAAACAGCTGACCTTAAACAAGGTGGTAGTCCTTTCTGAGGGGGCACACAGATACACCTACTGAGATAATTCATTGTCACCTTAAGTATGACATCATTATTATCAGAGTTTTTACTAAAGGCATGTTACAGACATCCGAATTCTCTTGTTTTTTATTAGTCTTCTTTATATTTGTAGTTTCTTTGCTTCCATATTGCTTGTTTAAGAAAAGTTCATAAGTTGCTTTCAAGATCTTTTTCAAGCTAAGTCTATTCAGGCAGAGAAGTTTAAAAGCATGGAGTAAGTTGCTAAATAGTGTTTTAGACAGTAAGGCTACATCCACACTACTACTGTATTTTTTGTTTTAAAATGCACACTACCCAAGATTTTTTAACCCCTGAAAATGGAGACTTCCAAAAACGTCCTCCAGAGCTGTACATTTCTTAAAACACCAGCTGAGCATTGTGGATGGATGAAAATGGAGACTTTTGAAACTCGAATTGTGCTTATTATATGGTAATTTCACACCTGGGAGTGATTCCTGGTTAACGCTGATGAATCACCTGGAGCAATCCCAGGAGCTGCTTAAAAGGAGTTGCCTCACTCCATTAGGGGAGCCAGGGTCAGGTGGAAGAGGACAAAGCTTGCCAGAGAGGGAGTGGAGGCAGGAGGACTGAGAGAGAGGCAAAGAGAAGAAAAGGACTGTGTACGTTAGTGCTTTGTACTGTGCTGCCCTCTGGGGAGCGAGGAAAAAGAGCTCCCCAACTCTGAATAAAAGTGTGTTGTGTGCTACACTTGTGTCTCTGCCTATCTGTGCCAGGTTAGGGTGGCTGTATGCACCCTGGTTTCCACAGTAATCAAATTCAGCCATATCATGCTTTTTCTGCATCCAAAGGTAGTAAGAGCTCTGGGGTTTTAGATTTAATGGGTGAATATATTATATTAAACAAACATTGAAGATTATAAGCTAAATGTCTGCCTTTAATAAATCCGGTTTGGTCTTGTGATATTACAGAAGGAAGCACTTTGTCAATCCTTCTAACTACAACTTTGAAGACTATCTTAACATCATTATTCAGGAGTGAGATTGGTCTGTATGATGCACGTTGTAGTAAGTCCTTATTTCTCTAAGGAAAGATGGAATTTAATGCTTGGTGAAAAGTTTGAGGTAGAAGTTTGTTGTCTTTAGCTTCTGGAAATGTTGCAAATAATAGACAAGCTAACTTATTTGATTTTTTTTTAGATAAAATTTGACTGGGTAGCCATTAGGACCAGCTTTTTTACCACTTTAAAGTGAGTTTATAGCATCTAATAATTCTGACAGTGTCAGAGGTTTATACAGATAGTTTTGGTATCTGTAATGAGTCAAAGAACACATTAGATTGTGTCTTATCTTATCTGATCTAGATGGAGTATAATGTAAGGATTCATACTTCACTCTAAATTTGTGGGTTATATTTCTATGGGCTATGATTTAATTTCCATCTGTGTTGGTAATTGCTGTTATTGTATTGTAGACTTCCTGCTTGTAGATTTGTTGGGCTAAAATCTTTTTGGCCTTCTCTCATTGTTCATAATAATAATGTTGTGATTTAAAGATGAGCTGTTCTGTTTCTCTAGTAGTCAAGAGGTTAAATTCTAATTGCAAAATCTGTCAGACCTCATTTGGAGGTCTAGCGTATTCTAGATCTATTCTGATAATTTCGCTGATTAACTCAGATGCCTTCTTGGTTTCCAATTTATTTTTATGAAATAATCTGTCATCTTAAAAATGCATTCAGAGTTTCCCGGAGTATTCCTGCAGAGACCTCTGGGGATGCATTTGTCTCCAGAAAATAATCATTTTGCTTGGATATGAATTCTGTACAGCTCTCAACAGCTAATGACAGGGAGTTAAAATGGCAACTACGAGATGAGGGTGTAGGGCATAGTGATTTAAGCTCCATGATCAGGCGTGGTAGGAGATAACAATAGCGTTGTACATACAAGAGTGACATTGAGTAACAATGATGAACTTGTGAGAAGAAGAAATATGCTCTTAGTTTAGGGTTTAAAAACATCCATGTGATTCGATCCATTGCAGTCTGTGTAATTATTTTTGCAGAAATTAGATGTTATTGCCACTGTAGCTGAAGACCTATCCAGGTCTGGATTTAAAACACAGTTAAAGTCTCCAGTCATTATAATTTTATGAGTGTTCACTTTAGGAATATTGTAGATGCAAATACATTTTGGATGACATCTCTGCCATTCATATAAGGTGCATAAATATTTATCAGAATCACTTTAGTATTAAATAAATTGCTCATCACCATGACATCATGGATCACCCTTCAGGATCACACGTTACAATCTGACGCTACAAAAAGGATGGTTCTGTATATTAAGATTACTATACCCCTAGTTTTTTTTTTTTTGTATAGCTGTAGTTTAAATTTGGCCAAACCACTCCCTTTGCAACCAATACTGTTCCTTACTTATTAAGTGAGACTCTTGTAAAAATAAGTTTATAACTAGTTTTAATTTCACAAAGATGTTTATCGTGTGGTGATTGGTTATGTGGAGAAAGAAAAATGAAGGATAGGAACTGGAGGTTTAGTACGTCAGATAGAGACAGCACGCATGCAATAAAGAAAGCCTGATCAGAAGAACATCCATTGAATTCTGCATTCGTGTCTCTGACCACCACATCACGAACCCAACATTTACACAATATTTCAGTTAAACTTGTGCGATACCCATTCCTATATCCAGTTTTTTGAAGCCTTGTCACACCTGCCATAAAGTTCTCTACACTGAACGTAGACCTGGGGACCCCTTAATGCAAGGGAGCAGCACTACAGCCACGCCACCATGGCCCCCGCCACCCGTATTTAATACATGCTTTAATGCATTTCATCGTGAAAAAGATATCAAGTATTTATCTTAGTATTCTGAATGTTCATAGAGCAGGAATATCATGAAGTCAATGTGCGGCGTCGCTGCCGGCACCTCTCAGTGCAAGAGGAAGTCAGTTTAAGAAGCGCGTAGAGATTAACTACTGGGTCGGGGAACACTTAATATAAAGCATTTAATGTGCTACATTAATTTATAACGGGGTTTGAGAAAATCTAGTAAATTAAACATTCATTTTAAGATGAAGTTTAGTTTGCAACATTCTACTGACAAAATAAACTACTAGAATAAAGTGGAAATGTCGACTTTAATCTCGACATAAATGGCGAGAATAAAGTGGAAATGTTGAGAATAAAGTAAACATGTCGACTTTAATCTTGATGTAAATGTCGAGAATAAAGTCAACATGTCGACTTTAATCTCGACATTTAGATTTTTTTTTCTTCACTGTGTCTGTATTTTTTTTTTCACTGTGGCCCTAATACGCTTCCGTACCAAGACTTTAGAAACTTTATGGACTTTTAAAATTTGACTTAGTGTCATTATTAGATGAATATAATTGTCCATTTTTGTTGGGCAAAGTGGCATGTTCTTGTCAAAACTGATTTACTCTTCTGTTATATCCTTGATGCGTACTGTTGATGGCATCATATAAATTAAACATTCAATTGATAAGTTGTTTCCTTTAAAGTCATTTTCTCCCTGTATTTTCTTGGCGGGCTGCTGTTTTTGTTGCAAATAGTCAGAAGCTAGACAATACTTGTAGGTTAACAGTATACTTTAATCTTGCTTTTGTGCAGGTTATGCTGTAAATATTAGCACAGATTTGTTATTAAAATCATTGAAGCATTTCTGATTTTTTCAAGTTTTATCAGACATGTTCTTTTTGGAATATTCCTTTGAGGAAACAAAACTGACTGCTAATTTTAATAGTTTAAATATATCTCTCTGACCTCAGGCTGTTAATGGATTTGTAGATTTCTAGATATCAGGTATGTTAGGAATGCTAAATGAAACTCACTTTGGTTATCATGCAGGGTTATATAGCCAAAGACTATCAAATCAAATCCATTTATAGGGCTATAGTGATCAAATGTCTGACACTTGACATTAAGTAATGAATATAAAAACTTACCATTGATATTGTCCCCTTCACTGTGCTTCCAAAGACTGCCTTCGCTCTCACCCATTCACCATCTGAGGCTTTGTCAGGCACGATATCTGCACACTGTAGTCTTCATTTTAGAACCAGGAAAAGAAGGAATAAAGAGGTATTGAGGAAACAGCCTAAGAACTGGGGTAGAATATAATTTATAAAGGGTTGTTCCCCACCTTGATGCTGTATTGTATGTGCATGTTTAGCTGAACCCACTTATTCCAATACAGAAGCATTCCCTAAACTGGCAGATGTGCAAACAAAGTATGAACAAGCCCTTCTGCAATGGCAGAAAATGGGAGAGCATCTTTAAACATGCTTCCACATTTATTTATAGTGGGACAATTAATAATGATCAATAAGTATAATACACTTATCTCCAGAATGCAAAAGATATCAAAGGTAGAATGTGAAAATCTACAAAGGTAATATGAAAACCAAAGTTTTTGGAAATGTAACATCTGCGCCACTCAAAATTGTGCATTAGCGTAGTGCAGATTTCAAATGTTCAATATGTCTTGTAAACTTATTTTTAGTTTGCACAAAGTGGGATTAAACTTAATTTAACCTTTAGTTTAAGGTGCAATCTTTAATTAAGTAACAGTCAGGTGGCTAAGGAAGTAAGTACATAATGTAATAATATAAGTAATAATATAATGTGGAAGACAACAGCTGACCAAGAGCAGAACACTTTACCCTAAATATAAAGCTATAAAGAAAGACCTCATGGTAGTCAGTAAAAAGATTTTAGAGGATGATCGAATATCTGCCCTGTGGTGAGCTGGCGCCCTGCCCGGGGTTTGTTTCCTGCCTTGCGCCCTGTGTTGGCTGGGATTGGCTCCAGCAGACCCCCGTGACCCTGTAGTTAGGATATAGCTGGTTGGATAATGGATGGATGGATGGCTCAAATATCTTTCCCAATAAGGTTAGTACTATTGTTCCAAAAAAAAATCACACCTTTGAGAAAGGTTTTTAACATTGAGAACAGTGTCTTATAAGAAATGAAGTTCAATTTCAGAACAAAAGGAAATAGGATGTGGTTTGCCATTTGATAAAGCAAATCAGGTCTGGTTTGGAGCTCTTTCTGTCATGAGTGGGGGTCCAAAATGACACACCACATTCTGTGAGCATCTCACTTTTGTACTCCTCCAATTGAAAGGGGCAGAGTCAATTGCCCATATTGGGTATTTTCTCCTGGCTACAGGAAAAGAAAGAGAAGATACCATTAACAACAGTGCCCCTCCAGTTTGGGACTGCTTACCAAAGATGAATCAGTAGGGTGTGACACTTTATATGTCATACCTAGGATCTTTAAAATAATCACTCAGTTTAAAATTGAAAATGTACAATAAAGATTGGAGATTCATTTAGAATATAAGGATCTATGTAACGTGCATAATAAAATAAATGTGTTATTTTATTTAATTGATATTAATATCTGTTTACATTGCACATGTTGATGACATCATTGTTGGGTAGCATATGGAGTCTTTGGTGTCTTGTGTGTATGTATGCTTCTGACTTGTATGTGATCAGGATTAAAATCAGATCAGCTGATTTGTGTTTTCCACAAAGTTGCAACTCGTTTCTGGCAGGAACACCCGCATGTGCTATCGAGCCACTGCAGGTGATCCAGAATGCAGCAGCCTCTCATGTATTCAACCAGCCAAGGTGGGCACATGTCATTACTCTCCTCATGTTGCTACATTGGCTTCCTGTAGCAGCACACATAAAGTTCAAATCCCTGATGCTTGCCTACGGAGCAGTCAATGGGTCAGCATCTGAGTAAACGGAGACACTGGTGAAGTGCTATGCTCCTTCTTGCTCACTCAGGTCTTCCAGGGAATAGTGTCTGGTGATGCCACCTAGTTGGTGTAATGGTATGCCCACCTCCATCTGTACTACTGACTCCCTCAATGTATTTAAGAAGTGATTGAAGACCCACCTGTTCTGTAAATGTCTGTCAAACTGATGAAGAGAAAAAATACATACTTGCAATACTTTATATTCTTGGTTAATTTGTTTAATTGTTAATTATTTAAGTTTAATTTCTTCATTGATTATAATCTGTGATTGTAAATGTATGAGTTATTACATCTTTTCACTTGTGGCAATCAACTTTTGTTACCTATCCTATTACACTTGCTGAACAAACGGACCCTAGCCTAATGTTACCTCTTTTATAAGTCGCATTGGATAAAAACGTCTGCTGAGCAAATAAATGTCAATGTAAATATATGATCCGTTAGCTAAAATAAAGTTTTGTATTTTAATACATTCTTATTTATCAGAGCATGGGAGAGTGGCAACATGTTACATGTAGTTCAGTATCAATTTGACTACTATGTGCTTGTTACAATACTACTACCCTTAGTAATCCAGATCATTTAATGATAACTTTTATAGATGAATAGAAAAAGGTAAAGTTTATAAAAGGAGAGTGAATGCTGGTTTCTGGACTGAGAAATATGAACTGTAAGGACAGAAATGGAACGTTTTCAGTTTAAGCAAACAGAGATGTAACCCGATTGATGTTTTTGAAGTTCTGACAGGTACTGTGGATGCAGGCTGTTGTTTTAAAATTAATTCCACAAGAACACAGGATCCAATTAGAAAGTTTTACTTCCCATAGAGAACCATAGACACATGAAATAAATTACCAAGTAATGTGGTGAAGAGGAGGATTTTAAAGAGATTCATAATTCAAATTGATGTTGTTGTGGAGAAATTTGGTGAATAGAATCTGCAAGCTTTGCTGGGCTGAATGGCCTGTACTTATCAAAATCTTTTTTAATTTTCCATTTTCTGAACAGTAGTAGCTTATCACAAAGCAGTAGCCTATCTTTGATGGAGTGCCACTTCACTTCAAGGTATGCTTATGAACACATTCATGTTTGCTCAGAAAAAGGCCCATTTAGAAGCACGAGTCACCTGCCTGTCTGTGAGACATGGGAGAAAACTAAAGTAATCATCAGACAAGGGGAGAACTTCAAAACTCCTGAAAGCGAATAATCAGGCTGGGATTAAAACTCACATTTCTGATACATAAAACAAGTATGGATACAAGCTTAGAAAATCAATCAAAGTAGCTAAACTTCAGTACAGAATTAATCTAGAAACCATATACAGCAAATAATTTGCAAAAGCTTTGGCAGGGTTTAGAGATTCCTACAGACTACAAAGTTTGACCTAATCGAGTCTTCTTTACTTTTTCACTAACTGATGAACTTAATACCTTCCATGCTCGCATTGATCACGATGAAAAGCAGTCTGCCATTTAATTGTACTAGGGGGCTTCGTCCCCCACCTGTGCTACGCGACAACCACTTCACGTCTCTGCTGCTCACGTTGTAAAGAGGGGGGGGCTGAACACAACACAAGGAAACACGATCGCTCCTCCGACACACCCTCTTAAATGATGATACAATGGGAAACACATACAGTTTTTTTTTACCTCTTCTTTGCTCGATCAGCTGCTGGCTTGCTGCTGCCGCCGTGCCGCGTGATCTGCATTTCGCACTGTGCACTTCTGTCATATCAGCTATGTCCATATATTCGATCTCTTTTCGCTTTTACCTTTTCATCAATATCGCATTGAATTTTGATTCTGTGTTCGGAATTACATGTGAAAACGCAAAGTATAACTGCCCGTGAGTGAATATCGTTTCTTTCTCTTTACAAGAAATGTGTCTGACATAACCATGCAGGACTTTTCCAAATCTGTTTGCATAAGCTCTTGTCTCGCGGGGCATCCGACCCCGGGCGTGGTTACATCGCTTGGCACAAAGACTCATCTCGCAGGATGTGAAAGTGTCTCTGAGACAATCACATCTCGTCTCCTTCCAAGATTTTTTTTTTATTATAGAGTTAAATAAATGCACTGTAAATGTCATTCCTGCAGCACCATATGATTCATTTTTTTTGTTTCTGTACATGACATAAGGAGAACTTTTAAATGAGTTAATGTTCATGGAACATCCTGGTTTGATGGAATTTCATGGCATTTTAAAAAATTAAGTGAAGTCTTAAATCACATCTTTAAGATTTTTCTGAGAGGGTCTATGTCTCTGCAAGTATCCCTGCACCTCAGAAAACAAAAGGTAGAGTGTGTGAATGACTACAAACCAGTGGGACCCATTTCAGTCAAGCGGATGATACATTGAACAGTATATTTAAGAAGTACATACGTAAAGGGAAGTTCAGGTATGTCCCCACCAGAATTTACATGCCAAAATATCACTGAGTCTAAAAATGTCAGAAAATTTGGAATGTATACATTTCTGAATATTTCTGTGCTAAGTCAAGGAAGTCAATTTATTGACCCCATGACCAAATTTATTTATCCAAGATCTAGTACAGTTGTCATGATTATACTTGGTGGAGCAAAAATTGATTTTCTTTTTGCTCACTGGATTACAAATATGTGTATTTGAGTGCCAGATGTTAAATACACAAACACCAGGTCAAACTGTGGTCAGGAATTGAGAAAGAGTTGTTCTAGTAAGTCATACACACCCATAAATACTTAAAAAAGACAGTAGACAGGACTAGCATGGGTTAAAGTAAAAATGATACAAAAGAACAGGCCATTTAACCCAGGGATGGAATCAGATTCATAATTAAGAGAAATACCAGTGTCACAATCACAAAACAGAAGTAGAGTAGACAAGATAATCAGCTCCTTTTGGTTTGATAGCCTGTGCCTTGACTGACTGGCCTGACTGACTCTCATCTCTGATGACACAGAGACAAGGCATAAATACAACAGCTGAAAGTTTATTTTGTGAGTCAGTAGTTATACAGACAAAGCAGTGGCATGTCTGCTGTTGATTGGTCGTGTATCAGGCTGTTGCTCAGATAAAACAGATGCACAACTGCCTGAAGAGCAGCCAGCTAGGGAAACGGAAGGCTGCAGGTCTCACCCTGGACAACGAACTAAACAGACACAAAACCTTGGTCAAGAAATTGTTTGACTGATTCACATGATCTGGACCAGGTGTTCTCAGTTACAGTCTTGGAGGGCTGCAGTGGCTGCAAGTTTTTCTTCCAACCAGTTTCATAATTAGAAGCTAGGTCTAGCATGTTATGATCTTGGTATTTAATTATATGGCTTCTTAGTGCATTAATCAAATTGTAGATTTTTCATTTTCTGAGAAAGTTATTCATATGTTTTGTGGTTTAAACCAGATTTGTACCTCTTGGTCCATGCCTTCTCTCTCCTTTATTTCAAAATATTTTATTAACACATGGACTTCATGATGTGTGTACACAGGTTTAAATGGAAGCACATTAGCTGAAAAAACTGGTGGTTCCTTTGTTATTTGCACCTCATTATCAACTGATGGTTGGTTAAAACCTGAATGCAGCTGTTTAAAACTAAAATGGACAATTTAGGGTTCTGAATCATAACAAGTGAATTAATTAAAACTAAGCTCCAAAAAGAAAAAAATGTTTTAGTACTAAGTGAACAGGTACTAATTAAATAACTGGTTAAAGCAAAAATCTGATGCCACTGCCTTCCTTTAGGATGAAATTGAGGATCCCTGGTCTAGACAGTTGTCCTTCCAGAGTCCCAAGTTCCTATCAAAACAAACAGTTTATTTTCTCTCTCTTTAACGGTTGCCCTCCCGGTTTCTTAGCAATTCTTAATATTATTGTCTCTTAACGTTTGTGTGCATATTCTTACCTAGTCAAAAATATTCAGGGGTCTCTGATATTCTGCCTGAGACAGTATAGCTTTAATGAAAACGACTGTTAGAACAAGCCAACCAGAAGTCAAAACAATTAGGAAGTTCAAAACTGAAACTGTAAACCAAAACTCAAAAGCTAGAATCTGAAGACCAGGAAGGCCATGAGTAAAGGTTTCTAACTCATACATTTAGGTTTTTATCCATCAATCTCAGATACAGTACTGAGGAAATGCTATTTGTGACCTTTATGCCCGCAACACCCGTGATGTCACCATTGGGTTGTTTTTCCTAGCAACGTGTCAACAACTGCTCCACAAAACAGCATCACCAGCAGCAAACAGGCATTGCAGAAAGGAAGGTAAAATAAATCTGCTTTTTCAGTTCCCCTTAAAACTGGAAACTAATGTTATTTTTGGAATCTTTGACCCTAAAAACCTTCAAATAGATGTATACTTTGTCTTAATATAGTATGTTCAAGGGTGTCCACAAAAAAATGAATGAAAAACTACAGATCATAACATCTGAATGTTATGTTTGCCTTTCATTAATGCTGAATTTAGCAAATCAAAAGAAAGGAAAAACACAAAGACATGCACACAACTTGAACTTTTCAGCCTGTTTTTCTTATCTTTAGAATCAGATGATTTTCCCAAGTCTCAGATTTAAACATTTTGAGACAGCATAAATCCTAGGAGACAAATTTTGAAAATAAAGGTTTTCATCACCCTTTTTTAGCTATAAATGCTGATGTTGTGGCTGCATAATGGAATTGGAGACAGAAGTAAAATTCTTTTCTTCTTCACAGCTCATGAAAAGAAACCTATGGATATTTAATCCCTTAATGATTTCAGAGCTCCCTTTCTCCTCATTGTTGTCTCAAAGTCATAATTATAAACTCGTATGAAATAAATAGTTTTGTGTTTTATATTGGTGAATTAAAAGACTGAGACACGATAACTGACTACATGTGAGGAATGCTGGCTGACTAGTAATGTGCTTTAAAACTTCCAGATCAGTACATTATGTCCAGCAGGAGCAAATTGGCAGGAAAACAAACCTTACACACTCTATTCTATTTTATGACCACTACTTGCGCTGCAATTTCTTTAACTATTACATTTTTTTAAACAGATATCCTCATTTGCTTTGTCTAGAAACAGTTTCTTTTGTGAACAGGAAATCATCATTTATTATGATGATTTTCTTAATGTCATTTGTATATTTACAAGATGGCATGGGTTTGTGGCACGTAATGTCAACTTATTGCTTGGACCTTTGTTCAGTTACTATGTACATCACTCTGTTTTCCCATAGGTTTCCATAGATAGTCTTAAATAGTCTGTCATTATGCTAACTGCGTGTCCACCTCATAATGAGGTCTTGCCTAAAATGAGGCCAAACCTCTGGTCACAAATGAAGCTCAATGAAAAAATATCAGCCTTATCCCAACCTCAAATAGCAGGCTTTTGGCCTGCACAGGTGCAACAAAATGTTTCAAATTTCAGGAGAGGAACCATAATACGAAAACAAAGTCTCTTTATATTTTAAAGAGTTATTAACAAACAAAAGGAAACACCAAAAGCAGAAGCAAAAATAAACTGCTGAAAATGGACGCCTAAACAGCAAACCACAAGATGCAAACACAGTCCACAAATGAAAAATCTTAATCCTAAAAACAAGCCCAAGTTCATTACCAGAATATCATAAATCAAAAACCTCTTACAATATCCAAGAATCCTAAGAGGTGGTGACAGACTTAAAATTAACAATAATGCCCCTTTCCGTTCAACATTGTTATGATCTTAGTTTGTGGCCAAATATATATTAATTATGTGTTTTTTTTAACACAAAGGGATTCCTGATCTAGGTTTGTTTTTTTGTGTTTTTGACTATGTGACCTCTAGTTGCTGGGTGTATTAGGTCAACAATTTAAAGGATGGCTTGAACAGTCATGTTTTATCTGTGTTTTTCAAAAAGCCTCGAACCACTATGTGAAAGACTGCTGCTTTAGATGTTTTCCTGGTTAATGAATCATTGCTATTGCCTTTCTGACTTCAAATTTTTGATTGTGTTTTGGTTTAGAGGAAAGAAACGTTTTTGTCTTCCCAGTTACCTGATCTCTTCCTCTCAGTTCTGAACTCTGATTTTTTTTTAATGCATTCCCAGGTTGTTTAAGATATAAGATTGACTTTCTATTCCGACCTTGGCTTGCTTTTTGACTTCACATTTATCCTGGTCATTACATAAGAAATTTTACTTTCATCCTGCTGGCCAATTCAAACAAATGAACCACAAAGAACTTACAAGAGAAAAAATGTAATTCATAAAGAACAAAAAATAATATTAAAGTACAGTAAAATACACGAGTACAATGAAAAACCTGGCTACACCATAACATAACTCGGTGTGCAATATAAACAGGAAAGATGCCTTCCCATAATACCACACTTTTGAATTGAAGATCTGCCTCACCTCCTCATGGTCAAGAATCCAAGAATCCAATTCAAAAACACAATGTTATGGGAAGGTGCCTTTCCTGTTTATTTTTTACGCTGACTTTTCTGGAAGTATTAATCATTTGAGCAAAAAATGCATGCATTTTGCACATTTTGAGCATATAAATGGATAATGGACATGTGGATTATGCGACGTGAGTTACCTGAAATTTTTTTCTTTCCATGGATGTTTTCCACACTGTTTACCTTTGTCCAGCATTGGTTGCTATTTAGTCCTGCTCTATTAGAATCTTTGTTAAGTACTTTCTTGATGAAAACATTATTAAAACGTTAAAGATTAAACATTTTTCTTGACCACCACTACAAACTAAATGAGGTAAGAAACATACTGTATAATATATATATATATATATATATATATATATATATATATATATATATACTGTGTATATATATATATATATATATATATACACACTTTTTTGGGTGGAGTATACTTTCCTGTCAAGGGACTGATTTAACTGAGCTTAAAGGGGTAAGAGGATTACGCTGTATATAATAAGAATTTCCGCTCCTGTTCCCAGGACGGACAAAATCCTGCCCACCTATGCATGAAGTCACGTCCGCTCCTTCCAGAGTCCACCCTTTGATACCTAAAGGACATACCAACAGGAAGTCATCTGCTGACTGTCATTCCTGTACTGTATTCCTAAAATGACTTGTCTCTATTCTAGTTACTTACTTTCAGATTATTGCTACTAAAGGCGCTTCCCCTGGCTGTGTCTCTTCTTGCAGTGGAAAAGAAAATCTTTTTTTTTTGTAAACCAATTACTGTTGGCCCACTGTTAACTGTCCCCCCATTCACTTTACTGGCATGATAATGCTACGAAGCCTGATGGTTGTCAGTTGTGTAAACAGAACATGCTTTTGAAAATGAGCATATTGCAAAGAATTGGTCATAAATGGGAATGGGAAAGTGCTACCTAGGATTACTTTGTTATACACAGGCCGGAACAAGCGTAAACATGCAATTGATGTACGCAGTTGGAACTTAAAGGGAAAGACCCTGGCAAATTTAAAACCCTTTACTGCTTTCAAAAAGATGTCAGTGAAGAGGCTGAGGAAATTATCTCTTTTCATAAGTTACTGTTAATTAGTATTTGATTGAAGCTTTAAAATGCCTATTGTTGCCAAAGAAGACAGCTTACTACTTGAGACTTTTACAACAAAAGAGACACATTTTATAAACTATTTGAAATTATAACTCTGTAGAGATGGCTGAAGCAAAAAGTGCCTTTCTGAGTCTTTCATGAGCATATTTGCATGTTTCTAGAATTCCTCTGCTGTGGAGACACAGTGTGCATTTCATTATCATTGAATAGCCCTTCTCTTAGATAAAAATAAAAGCAAAACTGAAATGATTCTTTCATAACAAAAATTATTGAGGTAAGACACCAATAAAAAAAAAAAAAATAAAATAGTGAAACATTCTTAAACTTAAACTGAAAACAAAATTATAGATTTCCATAGTGCAGAAATATAAGCTAATTTTAGAAGAAAAAAAAGAACTATACCCTTGAACTACACCAGTCATATTTGCCTCTTTCATCAGCAGTCTGTTTCCAGCCACAGGACCAGCACTGGCTTGATGTTGTTTAGGTGATGGCCCACTCTCACCACACTTGTAATGTACTGTTGTTCATCATTGATGTAGTGTTGTTGTTGCACATTGTACTGTTCCTACCCACTGCCATACCGTATTAAAGGTAATTTCAATCTTTAGCCTTGCCTACCCTCTCTTTAAATTACGCCCATTGGTACTTTCCTCTCATTGTCCACCCATTTAATTGTATCATTGATTAAGCAGTTGCTTTTGTGTCAAGGAAAGATGCATGTAAAAAATTTCAATGCAGAGAATTTTCAGTTTGATGTTATTACAATTTATAGTGCAATTAAATGTATTTGTTGCTAGTCTTACTGGTACAGAAATGTTCTGGAGCAATAGAATACATGGTACGACAAAACAGGCAGATGATCTCAGCTCACAGCTTTAATCCATTCATGCTTAAATAATAGTCTTGTCACCTGCTTCCCTCTTGGCCTGGATGCTCAGATTTGTGGTAGTCATTATACTCCAAAGTCACTAGAAATCCTGCCAAAAATGTGAAGTCTTAGTAAAAATGAATTCCTCATGTAGCAGGAAATTCAAGCTGTGCAGAATCCTTGTTCTCCTTTCCTAGGCTGCTGCCTGTCTGTCAGTACCTCAAGGAGCTTACAAAAACCATTCAGCACATAGCACAACCTGGTAATTCAACTGCCCACGCTGAATTGTACTGAGGATGAAAATAAGCTTTCCCTGCACACTACCCTCTCAGTTAGTGAAGAAGGCTTTATTCTGTATAATGAGTCTTTGTGATACATGTGGTACAAAAAATTGTTACATTTGTGTCAGTCAAGTAAGCAACTACTGTTACCTTAACTGCATAAAAAAGGCTTTGTCATAAGTAGTGAGACACCATAATATAAAATCTCCCAGGACTGGGTCCAGGGAGTGTCTCCTCCTAAATTATCTGCTTGTTTTAGTTATCCTACCTATTACTAGACACTATGGCATGTGGTGACCCCATTCAATATTTGCCCATATCACTGACTGGTATAGTGGCACCAAGCTGGATACTCCCTGGGCAACCTTTTAAATTACACATGCTGCATGTCAAACCAGCAGCCACTGCAACCTGTCAACAAAGGAACAGAGCCATGCATATCATCCTAATCTTAATTCTAATTTGATCTTTTTAAGAGATTATTCTTAAAATCCATTCTTTACATTTGATTATGAAGATTATCTTCAAACCCCAGCTTCTTGCATTTTAGAAGAGAGCATTTTAGAAGAGATGCATTGCTTTTTTTTTACTTTCTTTTGTAGCCACAGTTCTCCTTATTTGATCAGATTTTATGTTGCCTTCCGGGCAAGAGGGAATCTTGCTCAGCGTAAATGTTGGCCTTGCATTTCAGAATTTGAAACATTAATAATATAAGCTGTCAAAATTAAAACTAATATGTTGCAGGTAATTTTGAGCAGGTTTGAATATGAGAAAACTTACTTGTGTGGTGTAATGACATTAAACAAGTACAAAAAATGAATACCCATATCCTCCTCAGGCTAAGAAGAAAATAAAATTACTGAATTAACAAAGAGCACAATTTACTGATAAAAACATGTGCCAAAATGAAAGCCATTAGCCATGGGGTGTCTAAGCAGCAGGTATGAGAACTTGTTATAGTACTTTAACACAGACTGCAATGTTTCTAAAGGCCTCTATGGTGATGTTCTGGTCAGGATGGCGTACAACAACAATTGATTGGCATTACAAAAAAGATAACTAATTAGAGAGGCTACAACAGCACTTGAACAGGCAGATAGGAGATGATCAACTAGCAGGCTTGTGAAATGGTCCTGACGTCACTACAAAACGAGCTCTGTAGCAATAAGTCTTTATAAAAACAGCACTGATAAATTCTCCCTTTCATACAAGGCTTCTGGTAAACACTTTCAGTCGCTCACCTCCCATTTTTAGCTCAGCTGCCAAAATCAACAGTGGCTGCTCACTATTTGTTCTTATTATTCTAGCTGTTTCTGTTTCAAAATAAACTTCTGGTACAATTTAGTTACTTTTTTATCGTTTATAGTATCACTATTTGTAACTTATAGGCAGTTTATTTTTATTAGGTAAAGCCACAATTACTTCACTTTACTACTAAGGTAATGACAGTGTTAAACCCATGCCTGGGGGTCTGCCATTGGCATTTGTACTTTAAACTTAAACACACAAAGAAATTGAGATTTGTTTTTTTTTTTTTTTGGCCCAACAGCTACAGAAAAGATCAGGAACCTGCACAGAGATTAATAGGACTGTAGCCCATAGAGTTACATGGGAAATACTGAGAGCCACAGAGACAGCCATCAAATAACACTGGTAACCTTTTCTTAATTTCTGCCTTTGCTCATTTTCCTGCAAGAATTTCAGTTAAAAAGTGGGTTAAGAGTTTATCAACTTATCTTTTTATTTGAAGGAGTGAAATTTAACTGTTTTTACTCATAAAAATATTAAGCAGTTTTCAAACAGATGGACATTTTTACTAAAGTCTCTAGCCATATTTGTTTTACTGTCTGCAGAATCGTGAAGAATCACTTTCAAAGCACTAAGAATGAGCACCCAGTGAACAGAACGCAGTGACAACATTTTCTCAATAATTCTTCCACTAGGAGCAGCCACCTTGTGTTCTGTGGTCTTCCACTTTATGTTATTTACATTAGTCATTCTCTACTGCTAGATTTAAGATCACATTTAAATATCAGCCCTGAACTTATTCTCTGTCCAGGGTTGTTTTCTGCCTCACATCCATGGCTTCCAGGATAAATGCCTGCTTCCATGACCCAGAAATTGGAGAAGTGGATTCACTAAATAGATGGATAAATACCTGATTTTTAATATGGCAGTTACAGCAGAGCCAGGATTTCACTCAGGATTTAGTCGGTATTGGGAGACAGGCATATTATATCAGGTTTTATCACTAATCAAAGATTTGTGAATCACAAAGCATAAAGATCCATCACTGCCAAATTCCCAAACTGTGGTATATGTACCACTGGTGGTACGCGGAGCCGTTTCAGGTGGTACGCATCGCGGCCCCTGAAATTTAATTTATCTGTGCAAAACCCTTTATGACAAGCCTGTTGTGAGCAAAAACCAGTGAAACTGTTTAAATACAATAATACGTGGATTCCCAAATTTCGTCATCTGAATACATAAAACCTATTATTCTAATCAGTATTTAGTTCATTTAACGCTACCATAATTCCGTTTCGCGGAAGTCAACTTCTACTTCTTCACTGTTTGAGCTTTTGGTCACTAGATGAAAGCACAATGCCAACACTGTTTAGTCTTCGGTAACTCTGCCTCACAGAAACCGCTCGCGTTTGTTGTTATACGTGCACTGCTGCCATATCGCATCGTAGTCACTAGATCTAAGCACAAAGCCGATACCATTTCGTCTTCGGTAACTGCATCACATACAGGCCGAATTTATAAATTTATGTACATGCACAAATTTTTTCATTAATTTTATGCATAATTTCTTCCAATTCTTTAACATTTATTCAGATTTCGGGGCGGTTTAGACCCGAGCTGCCCCCCTCACAGCTCTCCCTCCCTTTCAACAAGGTGCGAGTGGTACGCAACGCAACTCACTTAACCTCAGGTGGTACTTGACATCCAGAGGTTTGGGAACCCCTGCTTTAGAATTAGCTGATGATGAGCTGACTGTGCAGCAATCTTTTTCAGAGTATTTGTTAACATTGATATGTTTGTGTGTTTAAATTATACTATTCCTTAATCTACTGTTATCATGTTATAGATTTGAATATATGTAAGTATTCTGAGACTAACCTCAAAAAATCAACTAAATATGTGAATACAAGACATTGTGCGGATCTAAATGTATTCCTCTTGCCATGCAAATGAATCTTGTTTTGGTTTGCTCATCATTTACTATATGCCATGCCTTTTGTCAGTCTTATACTTCATAACAGTGCCAAGTACAGTATTTTAAATAGGGAATGTTAGCAGAAGCTCTGTTTCCACATTGACATTTCCATTTTTTCCTGCAACAGATCTGAATAATATTCTGAAAACTGCAGTCAGGAGTACATCAGGTAAGCTGATTTGTGTTTTCTACCTGAAAGAGTGGTGACATGTTGCTTGAACATGCAAGTAAGAATTATATATGTGGCAATACTATTACTTTACTCATAATCTGTCATTACAGCAGAGGAAAAAAAATAAAGATGTTTTAAATATAAAGCTCTCTGAATCGATGTGGCTCAGTAGCAGAAAAAAAAGGTGATTTTAGTTGTAACTACCGTAGTTCATTCTCTACTACATGTATAACATTACCAGAGTCCATCTCTACAGCATCTCACTTTGCTGTGACTTCATCAACACTCTTCAAATTGCATTACATTACTCTTCAAGTTCTGTCATCAGATTATGACTTCATGACATTCAAACAAAATGTTGCTGCTAGGCTCCTAACTCCAACCACCTGGCAAAACTTTATTGGTTGCTTGACAGTTGCCTATTAAAACAAAGTTGTATTTAGCTGCAACTTGACCAGCACCAACAACACAAAAAGAGAGTATCCATATATTTATATATAATAAATGAAAATGCAAATTAGAAACCAAAGGTGTTTTCATCAATTGTAATATTTAAATCAGAACTGAGTACCCACCTCCTCTCCTCATTTTCTCAACTGTAATTTTATTATTAGTATTCTTAAATGGACTATGTCATGTTTTGCTGCTGTGACGTTTCTCTAGATTTAGTTAATTCCTCTGTTTCTGCCATGCAGGGTTTCTTATTCTTAATGTCAGTTCATTTTAGCTCATCCCTTTAAGCACTTGTCTTTGTTCTTGTTTTGATTGTATCATTGTGCACATAGGCAGCATGTTGGCATAGTGGTTAGCATTGCTACGCCACCGCTCCAGAGACTTAGGTTCAGATCAGACGAGAGTTCATGGCTTAGGTCAGTGGGGCAGTTCACATTATATCTGCATGAGATTTTATCCAAATATTCTGGTTTTCCTCCCACATCGCACTTCAGTGTTGAATTGATGTGTGTGAATAAGGATATTTCATGAACGACTGGTATCCTGTCCAGGATTGGTTCCTCCCTTGAATGTGGTGCTACTGTAACAGGCTCCAGTGCTCTACAGCACTGAATAAATCAATAGGTGCAATTTTGAATTTTTTGTGATTACCTTTTTTGTTTCTATCAAAAAATTGTTTTGTAATCCTTTTTTCTCTGTAAAGCATGTTGTGATGGTACATCCCAAGTTGCTGGTGCGTAACTGATTCGTTAATTATTGTCTTAATCAGCTATTTATCATTGTTACTGACACCTCACTTCTCATTATGTGGCATCTTGATGCTAGTCATTTCTTTTAACACAGACCAATAAGTGCAGTTTTCCCAAACTTACACTAGACCCAGTAACCGGGTCATGTTACAAGTGAAAGTTTTGGTATTGTACACCTTCACTCTTCATTTGTGAAGATTTTTGATTGTCTTCATCTCACACACTGTGTATCAAAATTAAAGCACATTCTTTCTGGCAGATGTCAGACGTAGCTGCCGTGCTTCATAAATCTTCAAATACGGCAGTGACATCAGTCTTGAGAGGACAATGAACTAAGCTCTTCAACTTTATAAAGCTGCCCTTTCTATGCTAATTCATGTAGGAAAAAGATTCATTAAAAAATTGTAGGTAATAACTTTTATGATAGCTGCTGAACTTAATTAACACTCTCAAATCAATTACATCCAATTCATTGCCATGATGTTTAGGGATTGTCAAAGGAACACGGGGTACAAAGCAGGAATCAGCACTGTACTAGGCCATCTCAGGATCCACTCATACAAGAACAATTTAGAATGGACAGTTAAGCAATCATTGACATCTTTGGAGAAAATTTCAACTCTATACATCCATTTGGTAGTGGCACCAAACAATACTCCAACATGCAGCACATATATGCAATTTAAATCCGTTCATTCATTTTCTGCACCCAGTTTTTTGATTACAGGGAGTCAGAGTATTTCCCAATTGACTTGTCTGCAAGCCAGGAACCAGTCATGAATGGGCTACCAGTTCATCATAGGTCAGTCATCGAGAGACATATTAATCTAACATGCATGCCTTTAGGAATTAGGGGTAACTGGGATTCCTTGAGGAAATCTGTCTAGATAAGAGGAAAATATGAATTCCAAAGCACCTAGGCTGGCAGTTGAGTCCATGTCTCCTAAGCTGTGAAGCAGGAGCACTAATGACATCACCAACCTTTGTATTGTGTGAATTTCTAATTGGATAAGTTCTCTCTTGGTCTCTGTAAAGCATCAACTACCAGTGAAAATAACATGAGAATATTTACAAAAATAATGATCTGGCTACAAACAGGACTTCCAGGGTAGAGTGACAACAGGAGGGCCCACTTCCCTTTTCTAGTGTTACAGCAGCTGGTGTAGTTTACCACAATGTGAGGGAGAGGCTCACAAAAGTAAAGATTCAGTGTTCAGCATTTATATGTACACTAAGGAACAACTTCCTGGGGTTTATTGCAGGGAAAACCCCAACATTTTTGCCTCATAATAACACTTGTGTCTGTTCATACTTACCTTTTTCCATCTGCATAATGTATAACCAGAGAACGTCCAATGATACTGTTGAGTCCAGAGAGTGGCAAGTTATTATCTACATAGTTGTCACTGAGCTGATTTAGATTTTTTAAATGTCCAAATTTTCCACTCAGGTCTCCAATTTCATACTGGTCATTAGTGCCATTGGCTGGAGGGGGGGATAAGGATTGGTTAACAGAAAATGGATTAAAATGACCCATAATTCTTTCATCAGAACACGGGTCTACGCCCTGCCCAGTGATTCCTAAGGGCAAAATATGCACATGGTAGCCACCAGCTAAAGATTTTAAATTTGATAGTGAGACATTGATACTTGTAGCCTGAAGGAAAACATTTTGTGTGAATGTAATTCTTCCATCCGCTGATCCAACGCCAGACCAGTTTCCAGTCCTTGCTGATGTTGGATGCAGACTTGTGATATTTGCACAAGCAATTCTGTCCGGGTTCCTCTCTGCCCCATGGATTACCAGTGACCGGCCAAGGACGGATGTTATTCCAGCTAGGCTGGAAGTGGTGTCTGTGAAAAAATTTTTGTTCTGCACTTTTCCTGCAAGGGTGCTTAGATTGAGCAAAAAATGCTTCCCGGAAAAGTCACCCACCTCACATGCAAAAGGGCAGTCGGGTTGACAAGAAAGAGAATAATTACTGTTGGCACTGGTTTCAATTTTAAATGGATTGTAATGCCCTTTTGTACTTTGGCATGCACTCAAATCAGTGTCAGTTTCAGAGCTGATTGGATACTCATGAACATGCCATCCATGGTCTCTGGAAGCAGTATCATTTGAGGTTGAGACTTCCATGAAAACTGACATGTCCGAGTAAGGGTTACTCTTCATCTGACTAAATATGACTGTCCCAACCACAGGGCCCCTCAGAAGAGCCACTGCTGTTATGATTTCTCCTGGATAGCCGATAAAGCCACATGCAAGCCTTGTGCCATTTGGAAGGTGGATGACCACTGATCGGCCCACTATACTGTTTCTTCCAAACAGAGGCAAGTTCCAGTCAATGTATACAGAGCTGAACCAGTCTTTGTCTTTCAAGGAACCATGTTTACCACTGAGGTCTCCAATCTCATAAAGATCATGAGTGGCTCCAGGACCAGTCGGATATGAAGAGCTCTTTGTGTCAAGATTGTAAGGATTCCAGTGACCACCCACATTATCATTGCTGCAGATGTCTTCATTGGATGATTTCTTTGGAGGCACAGGAAATTGATGGACGTGATAAGGTCCAACACTGTTCCTCAGGTTTGACAGAGACACTTTCAGTTCTGTGTTCTCGAATGGAGAAGTCTGGGAAAAGATGATGGTACCTTTGATACCCTTCATATTGATGACTGCTGTGACCTCTTTGGGTTCCAACTTCCTAATTTCTGCACAAGCAAAAACTGTTCCAGTACCAAGCAGAGCAAAGGTTCTGATACCAGTAAAATTTGCCACTTCTGTTCGTGATTTTTCTGTTTGCCCATGAGAGCCTACTCTCATTATTCCAAGAGGTAACAAAGCAAATTTGTTGAGTGAACTAATGAGCAAATCACAACTTGATGGTCCATTCTGCATATAAACACTGACATTTGTTAGACTTCCATTTTTAGTAATATCCACCAAGTCAGATAAAAAACGAACCTGATCTTCCCCTTCATTTTGACGAATATACACATTTCCAGCCACTGGAGAATAGAATTTGGCCTGCCAGGTCTTCACGTTTCCACTTTTACGAACAATGGAACAAGCTCGACTTTCACTTATATTGCAGGATTGCTCCACTATCAAAGATAAATCCACCAAATTAGGCCATACGTGAAATAGATCTGTTACATTAATAGCTTCATCAATCTGAAGGCTGCTGAATTTGTAAATTTTCTTGCCAAGGTTCATTTCCAGACAGGAATGAGCATAATGGCCAAACATTACAGGAAACTCGTTCAGGGAGATGTTCACCACGTTACACGTGCCTGTCAAGTTAACAGTGGCTATTTTTGTAGAAGAGTCAAATTTCACTGATCCTTTAACACCAGCCATATTTATATCCACTTCAAACAGATCACCAGCAACAGAACCTGAAAAGAATCCACACAAACAATTGAATATTAGAAAAAGGTTGATGAGAACAGTCCATTTAGCACCACAGTAAAATCAAGTTAAGTTTTTATGGTCCCTAAAGTCCTATCAAACTAATTGGTAACCTGTTCCATGTATCTATAGCTCTCTGTGTTAAGAAAATAATTCTCATATTTATGAGAAATTTATCCTTAACAAGCTTTCATGTTATTCTTCAACTTATTGTAAAGTTAAACCTGAAATCCACTGTGCTAACTCATCCATCCATTTCTGCAACCTGTTTCTCCACGGCAGGGTTTTGGGCCGGCCGAAGTCCATTGCAGCAGTCATCAGGTGCCAGTCCATCACAGAGTGAACACATACTCACATACACACCCTAAGGTAAATTTTGCAATACCAGATCACCTAACTTGCATGATTTTGGATTGCAAACGTTCAACTCCCTTAACCTGTCCTCATAGTTAATACCTCTCAGTCCTGAAATCTTTCTAGTTGCTTTTCTCTAAACTTTCTCTTACACTGCTATGTCTGTTTTGTAATCGAGAGACTAAATCTGCACATGATACTTCAGGTGAGGTCTCACTAGTATGTTACAAAGCTTAAGCATAGCTTCCTTTGACTTGTACTTCACACCTCGTGATATATAACCTAACATCTTATTACCCTTCTTGATCACTTCTGTACACTGTCTCAAGGTACAGTACATCCAGTAGAGTCCACTCTGACTCATGGGTTTTTCTCATAAGGTGAATGTTCAGGTTTCAGGCCTCCCATTACATATTCAAACACAAAGAAAATATTTTAAAATGAATAAACAGTAAATCATAACAATATTGCATATATCACAATATGTATGGATCAGGAAAAGCATATCAACTACAGAGATAAAGCCATTTTCCCACCTGCCTAATCGCATGCATATGATATAAACATCTATTAATCCATCTATCAATGCCCCACAACCACTTATACCAACTGAGCATTGTGGAAGGCCAGATCCTATTCAGCATCTTCAGGAATAAGCTAAGAGTCAACATGGTTGAAAAAAGTCCTTTGTAGGCTATACATGTTTATATGCTGGCAAGTTTACATTCAGAGTGAGAGGAAAACCACAGCATCCACAGGAAAACCCTGTTGGACACAGTGAGGCCATGCTAGCTGCTACACAAATAGCGACCTGAAAGACATGCAAATCCAAACTGCTCAAGCTTTGAGTAAGCAGTAGAACCACTG
Organism: Polypterus bichir lapradei; assembly: GCA_026402145.1. Lineage (NCBI taxonomy): Eukaryota > Metazoa > Chordata > Cladistia > Polypteriformes > Polypteridae > Polypterus > Polypterus bichir. Next base: position 2,159,987 of record JANRMT010062813.1, read on the forward strand.
CACCACCTAGTCATCCTCAGCGAGATTAATAATTGCTTCTTCCCACTGCATGTCTTTATATTTTTGTTAGAGTGCTATGAATTTCTGTTTTTCTTACACAAAGAAAGTTAATTGTGAGGGCTTTTAAGAATTCACTCACAGTTTGCATTACGTTCAAATGTATCCCTACAGGTAAGCATGTTTATTATACATGCTACAGAATTTATGGTTTTATGAATGTTATTACTGAATACTGTCCACATTGATGGTACAGTTAAAGATTAACAAAACACTAAAAAAAGATAAGAGTAGTAAAAGGATTGATTAAGCACAAATATCTTGCTTCTCACTAAAGATCCCTATGGCTAAGATGCTGGTAGTGCAACCAGCAGCTCCATAAGGACTTAATGTATTACATGTGTTTAGCACACTCCAGGCATTGGTTCAGGCTAATTAATCACTAGGCAGGCTCCCAGAAATGGCCAGTCCAGAGGAGTTCATTCCTCTGACACCCTCAAACAGTCTGATTTTTACTTGCATTTCTACTAACATTTAACAACTAATCAAGTAATGAGATAATCTTTGGAGCATATGTTATTGTGTTTCTCATTCTCTTCAGGGGCATTGTGTATCTCTTATTTGGATCAAATGGAGATCCCTTTTCTGATCTGTTCATTCCACAAAAAAAATTAAATTTATGAATAAATTTGAAATAATCAGAGAGGGTCTTTTTAATCTGATAAAAAATATTCATATAATTTACAGATTTTCTATCTATGTTTATTGCCCAGATGGAAAGATACGGTCGTTATTTGTAGAATTTAAAGTAAGACATTTTAAATGCTAGGCTGACTTGCTTAATTTAGAAGATATTCATATGAAAATGCTGCCATGCAAACTTAAAAAATCTGTAATATATGGAATGAAAAAAAGAAAACTAAGTACCATTTAAATACATTATATGTAGTTATCTTCATGATGAAAATATCCCAAAGATCTTTATATCTGCTTCAATTAACTCATGATTTACTTGTTGTAGCTGGCACTGGATAAATCAGTATTAAATCTTATCAATCACAGGACTGTATTGTCCAGAATGGAGAGCATCCTAGGCATCTGTAGTACTGTCCTGTACTGGTTTGAGTCTTCATCCAATCAGATCCAGCTTAGCGCCAGTCACACAAGGAGCTGCATTGGGTTCTCTGCTTTTTGCAACTAACATACTGCCCTTTGGCCATATTATTCATAGCTTTGGGTTGGTTTTCCATTTTTATGTAGAGGCTAGTCAGATTTATTTCAGTGCTAAATTTACATCCATTTCTGACTCCATTTCTTCATTAAAGAACCATTTAAGACAAAGCCATAATCATCAAAACTATCACAGCTCAGAAATTCTCACACTCAAATATTAAGTGCTGAATAGAGCACAAATTCCTAGCTCCCCTACTAATGGGGAAGGAACGTGAGCTATTTGAGTTAGACAGGAGAACTGCAGAGAGGGAGAGTATAGAGTCTTCACCAGATTTACAAAACTGGGACCAAAGCCCATTCTGTTCATGACTTGCTGTAAGAATTGCCAATTTCTGAGGTCAAAAGTCTTTTCGGTATCCAGGAAAAGGAGTGCAACAGGGCTAGAAAGAGAGGGAGCTGAATTAATGACATGCAGAAGTCTTCTCATGTTATCAGAGGCTAAACTGTGACTCTATGAAACCAGACTGATCGGGATTGATTGATTTGCAAATGACTTTCTGTAAGCGCCAGGCCAGAAGTTTAGCTAGCAGTTTTGTATCCATATTAATGAGAGAGAGAGGTCTGTAACTCTGACAGAGTTGGTCCTTTACCTTGATTCAGACGTAGAGTGATAACTGCAATATTAATAATAGGGTTTAAATGGCCGGAGAAGATGGCTTCACTGATCATCTCAAACAGGGGAAGGATTAAGTGTTTCCAGAATGCAAAAATTACCTCAGGCAGGAGCCATCCCCAGAGACTTGCCTGTACTCATTGAGTCTAGTGCCTCTTTTAGTTCAGGCAATGAAATGTGTGCATCTAAAAGAGGAGACTCTTCCTTAGTGAGACGGGAATGGAAGAGTGTTAAGGAATGATTTATCTGAATGAATGGTACAAGAGTTGTCAGTAAATAGTTTAGAGTAGTAATCTACGAATGCATTATTATCTGGGGATTATTAGAACTCAAACCAGATTTTGTATAGATAGAAGGTATGGAGGCAAAGGAGGAATTTTTCTTGATCGTAGTAGCAAGAGTTCTGCTCAGCTTGAGATAAAATAGCGGGCCCTTGTACGATGGATTAAGAATTCTGCTCTTTGGATTAAAAGATTATTAAATTCGGTTCTGAATTATTATTATTTGCAATCAGAAGTTCGTATTCTTTATTAACAACAATTGGGTGTGCACTGTATAAGGATGAATGTTTAGAATCGTGGTCTTTTATTCTATGGAGTTTATTACGTGCTAAATGTGAGGAAAAGGATATAGTAAAGTCCCGAATGAAACCTTTAATAGCCTCCCAGATGGCACCTGCATTATCTAAAGAGCCAATATTGAACGTTAAAAACTCATCTGGTTTGACAGCAAGTTGTTCACCAAACAGTTTGTTTTTCAGAAGAGACATGTTGAATTTTCGCTTAGGGGCGTGAAATTTTAAAAACGGAAGGATCAACTGCAAATAATTAAATCTGTGGTCAGATATAGCAAATGAGACCAATGACGCATCTGAAACAATAAAGTTAGGTCATGTGATATGAAAGTATAATCAGTACAAGATTGCAAATTATGGTGAGAAGAAAAACAAAAGAATTCTCTGACTAAAGAATTAAGTAACTGAACCAAATCTATTAAAGTAAGGTTGCCAGTAAAATTACATAATGAATATGTAGAGTGAGGTGTGCACTTGCCAGTAGGTGCAGGGGATCTGACTAGCAATGGATTTAGCGCCAATCAGAAGTTCACAGTTGGAGAATTTAAGAAGATGGCTGCTGAGTTTGGGGAAAAAGGAGGGGTGATACGGGGTAAGGCTATAGGCAGAAAAGAAGAGTAATTCACAACCTCCCAGCTCGGCCTTCAGGTAACAAAATTGATCCATGTTGTCGCCACCCAAAGCCAAATCTTTCATTTTTAAGCTATGACGCAGCAGAATAACAACATCACAACTTTCAGAACAATTACACGAAGATGCCGCAACCCTGTAGTGCTTATTATTACAGCAAGACATCCGCAGCCAAGAGGTGCAACTCCTGAATTAAAGATACATCTACATGGTGACAGTGAAGGAGATCAAGGAGGCAAAGGTGTCACTGACCTGAATTCAAGGCATTGATGTTCCACGAGATAATGTTAAGCTTTGCTATAATTAGACTGAGAAAAGAGACTGGCAGGAAATGAAGTGAAACAACAAGAAAAAGAAGTATTTATATGCTGTTGAGCAGCAATCGATACTGTCACATACATAAAAACCAAAAATCCCCCCAGCTCAGGCTCCCTCCCAAAACCACCCAGACTGACCCACGAATTACCTCCAGCAACAGGAACCCCACAATAAGTAACCTTATTAAAACAATAGCAAGCAGTGTGGGTCCAAACCACCCTCGCACCCAAACATCCCATCCCCGGCCAATCCTCAAACCATCCCTCACAGGAGTGTAATAAAAAGAGACTACCAGAAAAAGAGAGCAAAAAGAGAGGCCCCAAACCACCCACATCCCCTGATCCACAACCTTACCCACATAATTAATGAAAAGGAGTAAATTATATCTTGAAATAGTATGCGCGGTGCAGAGAACAAAAAGAACACATAAAACAAAATACTGGAGGGAAAGAATTAACTGCGGCACCTGGCGACCCATGATGATGCTAAAGATGCCATCAGGCATGCGCATCCCCACCACCCCAAACCCATCAAAAAGATAAATTATGCAGAAAGTCCCTCAATTCCATTCCAGTGTGAGCATAATATCAATGTCTTATGAAAAATATAAAGGACGGTTCAAAAGTTGAATCTAACTATGATAACATTTTTGGTAAGTCAGAAACCTGAATAACCATTCCACGGATGTAACTTGAAGTTGAACTTGATCAATGATGTACAGAATGCAAACAGTGTAACTTGGGGTAAATAGAGAGATCTTCCCAGCATGGAAGTGCTGGTAGAAACAAACTTGGCTCCATGGCCTACCTGCACTGCACAGTTAATGAACTGAAATCCAGGAAGAAGTGGATCTGTGGGCCTTTGAAACTGATATTTTGAACACAGTGTACCATCTTCAGAATTTGTTGATGGTCTGAAAACCTCAGACATTTAATTATAAGGGGCCGAGGAGTGGCAGCATCTGGAAGCATACATCTATACACACGATAAGCCTGCATGATCTCCAGGGTGAAGTTTGAGAGGTTTGGGAACCAGTTTTGCCACATTTGTATGACTAGGTAAATCAGATTGTTTTCCTCGGCCACTTCTTTAAGTCCAACAATTCTTAAACTGTCTCTTTGAGCCCCGTCTTCTTCATTGACCAGTTTGACTCTCAAGTCAGAAACTTTTTTACGGAGCACCTTCATTTCCAAATCGTGACAGGATATGGTGGATTGTAGGACTTAGATATCTTTATTCATTTATGTCTGCTCCTCTCTAATAGCTTTCAGCTCACCCCACATCTCGGTGAAGTTTGTCTGCATTGTAGTATTCAATTCGGTGGTATGTTCGAGAACGAGATTTCTCATCGAATCCCAGTAGACATCCGTATTGTCACTGGATTCTGACGGAGGTTGTTACAGCTTCATTGGTAAGTTAAAATCCAAAGAATGAGGTCGTCTAGCCTGAAGTCAGTTAGTCGAATTAATATTAAAGGTAAATGTCAAATAGTGGACTCTATCGGCATGGGGGGACAGAGCTGTAGCCCTAGCCAGCCATCACAGCGAAGCATCACCTGACTTTCCATTCTCTTTTATGCTTTTAAGTTGTTTTAGAAAAAAACAGTTATTCTTCCGGTTCTGACATAAAACATGATTTGCTGCATCTCTATGTTATAAGTGTAAAACAAAGCCTTAAAATGTGACAGATGGTAACAGGAGTGAGGTTCTTCACAACTGGAACAGCAGTAGCAGCAACAGTTCCCTTGGTTCCCAAGCCCAATGAGAACAAGTGCTAGTTCTAGTGCTCCAATACACTGTATGACACTCACAAACAAGCCCTGCACTTTGTTTTGTCTTTGTATTCTTAAGCTTTACTTTCCAATTTTACATCATATGCTCAATATCATTACTTACTGTAGTTAGAAAAATATTTGCTTTTTGTAGTATGTGAAATGATCTTTTAGCTTGTTGCTACATGTCTGGCACATTGGCCCTGCAGTGTTCTAGATTTATCCTTGGATATTTTTATACATGTGCCATCTGAACTTGAAAATTAGGGCCACCTTATTTATTGATTGATTGATTGTTTGATTGATTGTGTATTTGTACTTTCAGTTCAAGCATTTCCCAGTCAAGGCTGTGCTGCACAAGCCAGGGCAGAGATACAAACATCTAGTACCATTTGCTGCCTTAAGAGAAGCCACAGTAAACTGAAAAGCAAAAAACAAACCAGATAAATCTCATGAATGCAGCAAACGCAAGCCAATGTGATGAGGCTTACGCATTGCTAAAGGTGACATCCTGATGGCTCTAAATTTGACAAAACTACCACAGAAGCCTTACATGCACTTTTTCCACATTGTTGAAAAGTAGTCAGCCACTATGATGGCCCTGTTTCAAAGAAGAGCAGACAGAGTTCTGGAGCAGAAAGATCAGTGATATAGATTTTTTTAATTGTTTGTCTGCAAACATTGAGAAAGATTCTAGTAAAATGCCACTACATGCACTACCAGTTATGAACATATTTTCATGTTAGTGGATTATGTGATAAGATATCTGGAAGTGGTCGCGTTTCACAAGGCAAACTCAGCGAGGGTTATGAAAGCACTCATTGAGGTTTTTACTTGTATGCGTATTCCCCGAGAGATTTTGACATATCAGAGAACATCTTTTACCTCAAAACTGAAGAAAGAATTGTGTAAGATGCTTGCTATTATGTTACTCATCATCCATAAACTGATGGTTTGTTTGAAAAATATAATAAATCTCTGAAACAACTGATTCAGTTTGTTCATGAGGATCCAACAGCCTAGGGTATTGTTTTTTTATTTCTTATAGATGCAGTGAGGGAATCTCACCAGGTATCTATTTCTCTAAGATCATTTAAATTATCTTTTTGCTGAAAGCCCTGTGGGCTGGTGGACTTTTTTAGGGAGTGCTGGGGAAATGGTTTTATTGGTGATCATAAAGCCAGATTATGTACCTTTGCTTGAAATTATCCTCTGTTGTGAGGGAGCTTCCAAAGCAAGAAACTCAAAAGCGCTTGATAGGAAAGATAAACTTCATGAATTCCAGAATGGGGCTCACATACTCTTCTTGTTCCTTCCGGTCGACTAGTTTTGGGCTAAATGATGGCTTCCTGCCATTGTAGAATTGCAGAGTTGGAATACCTCGGCAATGTAAGCCTCTTCAATGACCCAAAGATGAAGTTTGCTATATTAGCTAGCAGTTCTTTAGAACCCATAGTTATCAAAGGGCACAAATAGACCAGCAAAGAAATCAAGACGTGTTTCATGTACCACCCAGGAAAACTAATCTTACCAAACATAAATTAATTAAGGTTAGGGTCCAAATGCATTTCTATAGAATTCCCAAGGTCTGGAGAACCTCCAGTGATGAAGAAGTTAAGCAGATGCTTGACCAGGGTGTAATACAAAAAAGCCATAGTAAATGGTGTATTGTAGTTGTTAAGGTTCCTATATGATTTTATGTAGACTTTAGTTGGTTGAATAAAGTTTGATACAGAGCCGATATCTCTTGTTTATGACCCTCAAAGGAGCCGGATGAAGTATTGCACATCTTTAGCTACGATCTAACTAGTGGTTACTGGCTGGTGCCTCTCAAGTAGTCCACAAGTGAGAAAACGGCTTTTCTTCCTTATAATGGTTTGTATGAATTTGTTCACCTTCCATTTGGACTTTACAGTGCTAGCGTAACTGTTCAGATTTTATACTTTTGAAACCTTTAGAATACAGATTGGATTGGATATCTGATCTTATTTTGTGAATTTGCATTAATTTTGAGCCTGTTAACATTTTTTACCGTTATAATATATTTTTGGTGTTAACAATGTCTCCTGTTGTAGTGATGTGTCTCCCAGAAGGTACAATGTTTGATGTCAGGCTGTCAGCAGAACACCACTACTTAAGTTGGTCTTGCGCTGTTTACATGTTTGTGGATATATATCTTTAAGAAACTTCCTGGTTCTTAGTGGTTGTGTTCTTAGGATTACAAGCATTTTTAATAGTGAAATTTCCTGAAAATGAGTTTTGATTTCTATATTGGGCTTTGGCACGTTTGTCAGACTTTGTTTTTCTCTCCTGTCCTGGTCAAATCCAGTCTTTTTTATTTTGACATTTTTTTTTTTTGCATTGGCAGAACACTAACATTTTAGCATATCATGGATATGATATTGCAGCTCCATGCTGAATGGAGTCCGGTATGTACCTCTGTTGTGGTGTGAACTTGTTGATAAATATTTTGTATGTCTTTATTTGTAACTTAGGTAATAGGGTGTTGTACCGTGTTAGCCATTATGAATGTAGAGAAAACCCAAGCAAAATTACACCTTTTATTGGCTAACTAAAAAGATTACAATATGCAAACTTTCGAGGCAACTCAGGCCCCTTCTTCAGGCAAGATGTAATACAGAAACTGAAGTTCCCTGGGTTTATATCTACACACTAGGATAAGAAACAACATTGGTAAATCTTTAAATGAAAAATCTTAAATGTAAAAAATGAATAGGTTCATTTAACAAGAGAGAGAAGAACAATGTATGGTCAAGATCTTTAGATAAGATAACTGTCCAACATATTCCTTTGAAGTCTGTGATGAGTTTTTCAAAACAATATGGATCTGTAGACAGGTTATCTGTGTCAGTCTGAGAGATGCAAACAGTCCTCATACCTGGCTATAAAACTCTTGTCTCTATTCAAGCCATGTTGAAATGTATTAAATTTTAACATGAGTTTAACTTCCCATTCTTTTCTCTCTTGCTGTGTTTTGAAGTTGCCCATAAGCACTGTGACTTTAAAGTCCCTCTCACAGTGTCCATGGCTTTTGAAGTGGGCCGCCACAGGAACATCTGTGTTGCCACGTTTAATGTGGAATCTGTGTAAATTCATTCTCTGTCGGAGTGTTTCTCCAGTTTCTCCCACATAGAGTGCAGTGTCAGGACATTTCATGCAGAGAATTAGGTAGACAACATTAAATGATCTGCAGGAAAATGATCCCTTTATGTGATGTTCAAGTCGGCAGTGTGGTATAACTATACGGTCTGTATTATAGATGTGGGCACACGTTTTACATCTTTTCTGTAGTCAGGGAGATGTGTCATTTTCTGTCGGTTCATTTAGGGAGCTTTGGACAATTAGTTGCTGAAGGTTTGGTGGTTGTCTGTATGCAAGGAGGGGAGGTTCAGGAAATACATTTTTCAGTGTTTGGTCGTTCTTTAGCATTGGCTGAAGTTCTTTTATAATTTTTCGAAATGTTTCAAGATGTGGGTTGTAGGTGACAACAAGGTGGATGCGGTTCTTGTTGTCTTTGTTTTTATATTCCAGAAGGTTGTCTCTGGGTATGACAGTAGCTCTTCTTATTTGAATGTCTGTTGTTTTGGGAGTATAACCTTGTCTGATGAAATCTTGTCTGAGCTCCTGCAGTTGTTGATCCCGGTCTGTCGGGTCTGAGCAAATACGATTGTACCGTATTGCTTGGCTAAAAATAATGGAGCGGCTTATATGCTTGGGTTGGAAGCTGTCACTTCTTAGGTAGTTCCGTCTGTCAGTTGGTTTGAGAAAAACAGAAGTTACAAGGGTGTTGTTTTTCAGTTGAACGGTGGTATCAAGGAAGCTGACGTCTGTTTTTGAGTAATTCAGCTTCAGCTTTATGTTGAGGTGAAAGGAATATTCATTATGAAAATGGAGGAAGTCCTTCTCACTGGCAGCCCAGATTATGAAGATGTAACTTAGGCAAAGCAATGTAATATTAGTGTTACATTAGTGAGAAGCATGTTTACCCCCTTGGACTAAGTCAGGACAGTGAATTTTGTGACAGGGTTGGGTGAAGTGCCTCAAACACGTTTGGCAAGTGGTTCTCAGCTGGACTGTCTCAGTCAACCCCCACAGGAAAGCCAGACTACCAACCTGGCAAGGTTTACCTTAACAAATGGTTTTTGGGGGCAGGTGTGAAGGTATACTGTGCCCCATTGGTCTGAAGGATATCTGTTTGGGATTGGCTGGTATCAGAAGCCTTTAAGTACCATGACGCCCTTATTGGTTGTAGGGATTTGATAGAAAATCTAAATTTTCTTGCTTTACCCCTCTCTCTCTCTGACCAACTGATGAAAGAGCATCACACACACCATGAACTGAAAAGGACAACACAATGAAGAGCACAGCTCGGCAGCCATATTGAGACAGGCATGTGGCTTATTCTGAAGAAAGCTGACCACAAATGATGCCTTATCTACAGACATTTAAAGTAACTAACAAGTGTGTGTGCCGCATGAAACTAGAAATGAGCATTTATCAGGTTGTATGGTTGCCAATATTCAAATGTTTACTGCATATTGTTATTATTTATGAATATTATCAATTAATACATTATTTAAATTGTAACTTAACTCCTGCTTGTCTTTTACTACATCTAATTGCCTGAGGTTATAAATGCAGAAGGGAAGGTTGTGAGAAGTTATACAGTACAATACCTTATAAACAGTGGTAAGTGTGTAAGATATGAGGCATTCTGACAAAGGCAACACATTAATAATACAAAAGGGGAAAGTAGAGTAATATATTATATATATATATATATATATTAAATAATATATAGTGTAATGGACGCCATCCATGGGAGGGTGTCTCTGCCAGGACGGGTTGAGGTTCCTTACCTGGCTGTAAGGCCAGTCATCTAGAGGAACAAAGAAAGGCAAGAAATGGCCTGCCTTGGCCAGAAGGTTGGCAAGAGAAGTGTGAAAGGGCAGCATGCTTGGGCTTTGTTACCCAATCAGACACCCGCAGGGTATGCTGGGAAATAAAGTTATATGGGTGTCCCTCTTGGGTTCGATGGGTGCCGCCAAGGGGTGCTGCAGACGTTTTCAGCCCCAACTTTATGGGATTTTCATTTTGACTCCCTGTAAGCAATGCCCTGGCACCAGAAATATTCTGGGGTATCAGATTAAAGGAGCCGCTGTGCCTCATCCAGGCAAGCTGGAGTCAGGTACAAGAAGACAAAGCTTACTTGGAAAGAAAGAAAGAAAGAAAGAAAGAAAGAAAGAAAGAAAGAAAGAAAGAAAAGAGATGTAAATGGTGACTGTGCTACCTTGGATAAGAAGCCTGTTAAAGGTATTTGGGTTCTAATAAATCTTAATGTTTAAGGCAAGAATTGTGTCTGTGTGGCTTTGTGTGTGCCCCCTACAGGCCAGGTCACTATATATATATATATATATATATATATATGTGTGTGTGTGTGTGTTGTACATATTGGGCCTCTCCCTCTTAAATGCAGTCCTAGTCATTTTTCCATTGTTGAACTTCAGTTCTAATTCTGCCCATCTACTTTGTTCTTGGTAAAAAAAAAAAATCCCTATTGCTTCATTTGGATAACTTTGCTGTGGAACTTTCTTCATTAACTCTTTATTTATTATTTTATGCCAGCATTAATAAATGTATCTTTAAAGTGTACCAGCAGTGACTCAAATAAAACAATATTTCCCATAAATGGCAGCTTTATTATGTTTTTGTATGTCAGCTACTAAAAAAAGTTTGCATTTCACTTTTTTTTATCTGAGATTTGCAGTGATTTCTTGCTCACAGTTATGCAATCATGTTAACCGAAAATGAAGGAATGAAAGTTACATCTGTCTACTATTTAAACAAAAAAAAAATTATATTGACTCATGGAGTAGTTTTCTCCTGACTTGGCAGATCTTTATTGTGAGGCCTTAGCTTTGCCAGCTTATCTCTGCGTACATTCTCAGACCTGACCCTAATTAGCAAAGCCTGTCAGAAGCTAAACATTAAGCTTAAATTTTTCAGTGGACATATACAGACATAGAAGATGAGTGTATTGCACCTTTACCTGTGAGCAGATATCACATTGACGAGTGAGTTGACGAGTATTCATGTCGTATGGCATTTACAAAATCCAGCAGTGGGTCCATTATCCATCTTGCTTAATCCTGGTCTGGGTCAATTGGACGGGGAGTCCTATCCTTAGAGCAAGGTAGGAAACAACAGACTGTCACAGGGACAGTCCCCAACCGTTTGACATTGATCCCTTGCATCACAGGCGCTGTGGGTTTTAGTTTAGTTTCGTAGTGATGGAAGCTCAGGAGACTCAGAGTGAGATAATAATCTCAAGTACAATTTTATCTCAGATTGGTGTGGTGGTGCATTGATTAGTACTGCTGCCTCACAGCTCAGGTCACATTTATGGCCTCAGTAATCGGCCCGGCATGGTTGGCAGACACTTCCCAAGACCTTGGGGACACTTAAAAGACATTCACAAACATATCCACGTTTTTGCCAAAACTCAAGGCGGGGTTCACTCATCACTAGCGGTGAAGACACTTAAAGATTTCATTCTTTTTCTGACTAATAGCACAGCAGAGACTTATGTTGATGCACATTATGTTTTATAGTAGTGTGTAGCCACTAGGGGCTGTACCAGCCCCCCAACCCCAGACACAACTACACCAGGACAGTCCTGTGTTCAGCCAAAGGTTTTTATTGGCAAACAGTACCTCAGTAGTACCTTTCCAATCCTTTTCTTTTCTTTTCTTGTCCACTCTTCCCATGCAAGTGTTGTCCACTTCTTCTCCTGACTCTGACTCCCCAGGTCAAGTGGAGGGCTCCTCTTTTACAGCCTGACCTGAGAGTGCTTCCAGTGCACAAACTATTGCCCCCAAGTAGCACTTCCAGGTCAGACAGGACCACAACAGTCCTTGTGCCATTAACATCTGACAGCTCACCCTGGCGGGTCCCACAGAATCCAACAGGGCAGGGCAGACCCTAACTCCCAACCCACCCTGTGGATGTCCATACAGGGGCTTGCCAGATGGGATGTTGTCACTCAGAGTATGGGGGGACGTACTGGCCATAGCACCCAGTCAACCACTGGCCTGTGCTTCCAGGCTCCTGAGGCTATCCAGTGTGTTCTTCCGTGGCTGCTGGGATGCCAGCCCCAGTGTAGCCGCTGCTGCAGCGTCCTTCTGTAACCACATCCTGGTATGGAAGGGGAATATCACAGCTCCCTCGCTGTCCTTCCTCTGTCATGGCTTTCTGGCCAGGTAGGGGAATGGGGTCCATTCCTACTGGAAGGCCTATCCATCCCTCACATGTTAAAAGGTAATGATAAATAAGCACACGATACAGTATAATAAATTATAACAAACATGCAAACATTTTGGCAATCATAGATCATTCAGAATCATTTCTTTTCATTTCACCTTTTTCAAAATAGCACATTGAGTTTTGAAGGTCCCCAAAGTTCAACCAAGTTCTGCCTAATTTTAATTTACTTCTTTTCCTTGTAAATTTTTCTTTGAACTTTGATCTACATCCTGTGTATGGAAATGTACTATAGAAATAAATTTTGTTGTTACTATCTGCTACATCACTTTCTAACTTTTTCCACATATCTGGAGTTCTCCATGTGACTTTGAAAGACTTTGAGAAATTTCCCTTCATCTTTTTTTTTTCCATTTCCCTGTGTTCTAGCTGAAGAAGTCATTTTAACGTAACAGGCACTACTATTCTAACTCCTTTCTAACTACTCTCCATCACATCACATTTTAATTTCTGAGTACAAGCATTACCGTATTAAGGCTACCTAACTATAATATTTATTAACTTTCAAAAACAGACCTAATCTTACTCTTAGGTTTTATTCTATCCATTTGTTTTAATGTCAGGGCCTATCCTGGCCACCTGGGGTGTGGCAACAGTGTTCATCTATACTAATAAAAGGCAAAGCCCTCACTCACTCACTCACTCACTCATCACTTATTCTCCAACTTCCCATGTAGGTAGAAGGCTGAAATTTGGCAGGCTTATTCCTTACAGCTTACTTACAAAAGTTAAGCAGGTTTCATTTCAAAATTCTACACGTAACGGTCATAACGGTCGACAACGTCTGCCATGTTGAACTTTCTTATTTATGGCCCCATCTTCACGAAATTTGGTAGGCGGCTTCCCTACGCTAACCGAAACCGATGTACGTACTTATTTCGATGGTATGACGCCACTGTCGGCCGCCATATTGAACTTTCCAATGTCACTAATTCTTCAACTTCCCGTGTAGGTAAAAGGCTGACCCCATCTTCTCAAAATTTGGTAGGCGGCTTCCCTGCGCTAACCGAAACCAATGTACGTACTTATTTCGGTGGTATGATGCCACTGTCTGCCTCCATATTGAACTTTTCAACAGTCTTTGTTACTTATGGGCCCATCTTCAAGGAATTTGGTACACAGGTTCCCAACGCTAACTGAATCCTACTTACGTGCATATATACGTCCATAGCCTGCAGCTCGGTCACCATGTGAGGCGCCATTGGGTCCCCCATCCCAACGCCTCCCACGTTGTTGGCTGCCTGCCTGTATAAGGCCGTCTGTTGCTCCGGTCTCTACATTCCCTTCCTTGCTTCACCACGGGATTCACGTCTCCCTAATGATAACTACAGGCTTTTTATTTAATCCACGGCTTCTCTGCTGTTTTATTGTTCGTTTATTACAATTATAGTTATTGTGTAGGTATTTTAGATTTACTTTACATTGGTCAGGTACCCATTTCCTTTATCATTCCAACCATACCCCTATTAACATGTCTATCGTGGTGATCACCATCGATCAAAGAACTGTCACTTACCGAGTGGTTTCCATGCCCAGAGATGGCGCCTGCCTTTTTCATTCTCTTTGTTACATATTGCACGGCCATATCAGGCTCACTCTTGCTATCTGGAGGAACATTGTGTCTTATGTATTGAATGACTGGGACAGGTTCAAGGTGTGGACTGATGACGGTTCAGGAGATAATTATACTACACAGGAGCACTATAAGAGTGAAATGCTTAAGCCCTTCACCTATGGTTCTGCATGTGAGTTGATGGCTGCCGCTAAATTGTTTGGTTGTCGCTTTCAAGTGTACCGAAATGGCCAAATATTTTACACCTTTCGACAACCGCCAATGCCTCTTAAACATCTTAGATTCACAGGTGACGATTTCAGTAGTGGACACTTTGATGTTTATGAATGTTTAAACTCTCAAAAGCTGGATGCGATGATATCGATGAAACCGGTTGTATGCTTACAACGCTTGACAGATGCCGAATGTCACTTCAACACAAGTCCTGCAAATACTGTCGTAATTGAAACAAACCATGAAATTCAAACCGATTATGACAGCAGCAATCTAAGCTGTGAGATTTGAAACAAGATTACTGTTCACATGGCCAACTGTAAGTTGCATGCTCAAGAGTAAGCTCAGCACACAGCTTGGTCATATTACAACCGGAGGGCCGAAATGACAATGTGGTATACAAAGAGATCCTTAACAAATAATTATTGGCATGTTTTCCCTCAGCTTAAAAAGGTTTCATTTTCTTATTAATAAAAATTTTAATGCAGTACTTCGCCTCTGCGAAGCGTGGGTATTTTGCTAGTTTCTTATATATAAACGTCTACACGTGGAAGTGTGTGTGTCTGTCCGGCCCGGAAGTGAGAGGTAGAGTCGGGGTAAGGGCTCCACCTCCGAGGAAACAGAAAACTCATTTAGCCATTAATGCACAAGCAGGATGAGCATGTCAGCAAAACGAATCCTCCAAAGAAAGTCAAAGTCGCTTAGCTGCTAACATCGGCAAAACGGTATCCCTTTTACTTTTCCTCCCACCATTAATACACAAGCGAAGCGAGCACATCGGCAAAACAAAACCTCAGAAGAAAGACAAAGTAGCTTAGCCGCTAACATCGGCGAAACGGTATCCCTTTTACTTTCCCTCCCGCCGCTAATGCACAAGTGATACGAGCACATCGGCAAAACAGAACCTCCAAAGAAAGACAAAGTCGCTTAGCTGCTAACATCGGCAAAACGATATCCATTTTACTTTTCCTCCCGCTGCTAATGCACAAGAGATGCGAGCACGTCGGCAAAACGAATTTTCCTACGATAGATGCCCAGAGTAGTTCCATTCAATTACCTGACATCTCTACATTTCAGTTTTTTTTTCTGATGATTTCAATAGCTTCTAGGACCCCGGATTTTTTACAGCATTGGCGTACACAGCTAGTATATTATAATATTAAGCTATCATTTGAGTTCAGTTAAAATTGTCATTTTTTGATGTGGTCTGTATTGTTCACCGAGAACAAACAGAAAGTGACGGACAGATTCAAGTTTTCTGGACTTTGCTGATGTACAATAATGAACTTACATCTAGAAACGTAAGAAACTGAGACTCTCCACTCCATTCAGTTGGCAGGCATGGCTAATAGTGAAACTGTCCTAATGTCAGCCTTTGCGGTTTCCCTCAGAAAGTTCAAACAAATTGAAAATGAAATGCAAATGGTCTTTTCTGAAGGCTGTTGTGATGCTTGTTCATACGTATGTACTATTCAGACCGGTAGCCTGAACACGCGATGAAGGATCGCAGCTGACTCCTCGGTGTCTCTGTGTGCCTCTGACTAAGTCTTTAATCTGTCTCCGTTTATATTCAAAAGTGCACACAAACCACTTAAGGTTGACTTTCACAATAAGAGATGCTTTATACAATAAAACGATTACCTTCATAAAATGTTTCATTTTCTCATAAAAGAATGTGATTATTGTTAAAGAATATCCGAGCTCATTAGATCCAGTTTGCCTGTCATTTTAGAAGATGACAGTTTAGTAAGGGAAAATGGGGAAGTTTAGTAATTTGGTGAGAATGTTAGTTTGTCTGATCATTAAAACAGCTGCAATGTCACATGAAGTCCTTCTATAAAGGGACAACATTTGCAGCAGACATGTACCTTCACAATTAAATGACAACAAATATCAAGTGATTAAATGAGGACACAGATTTACTTTCCTTCTCACTTCCACGTATTTTTCCCTTTTAAATGCAGAAAGTGTGGTTTGTTGGCTTGGGTGATGGATTGTGAACTATGAGGCTGCCAGGTCAGTTGCCATGACTGAATGAGTCTTTGTATAACACTTAACAAGTCGATCAAATATGCTAAATAAATGCAATGGCTAAAGCACCCCAGTAAAGTTTCTTTGAATGGTGTTTACTGTAACAGGCACTATGTCAATCCACAAGGACAATCAGTCAGTCAGTCATTATCCAACCTGCTATATCCTTACACAGGGTCACAGGGGTCTGCTGGAGCCAATCCCAGCCAACACAGGGTGCAGGCAGGAAACAAACCCCGGACAGGGCGTCAGCCCACCGCAGGGCACACACTAGGGACAATTTAGGATTGCCAATGCACCTAACCTGCATGTCTTTGCACACAGACATGGGGAGAACATGCAAACTCCATGCAGGGAGGACCCGGTATGCGAACCTGGGTCTCCTTACTGCGAGGCAGCAGTGCTACCACTGCACCACCATGCCACCCACAATTCACAAGGTAGTTGGTTTAATTCTAAATGAAGCCTGACTTTCTTATCCCACACATGTTGCCATCCCTGCCCGTGTTCAAATTGTAGAAATGCTGATGCACTTGTAGTATACTGATAAAGTTGGGCAGCATTTATTATAAAAGGCACTATATCAAACCGCAAGGCCACTGACTCTGAGAAAGTCATATTTCTTCTGTAGAAATAAGAATGCAGTTGCTTCATACATTAAGTGGCTTCTGTGGTCTTCAATGTAAAAGACACCAGTTTAAAAACTGTCTTAACGTGCCAGCTCCACAAGCATGGACACAATTGTCCAATACTAGGTTAGCATCTTTGGGTGATGTTCACTATCAAAGAAGTCTACAGGTTTAACCCTGACACTGACTTGATTTGTGACCCTGACACTGTCATTTATCTTACCAGTGCTAGAAATATAAAACTATGGAAACGTTTAAAGTATATTAGTGAAACTTTTGGATGATGTGTTCAAATTGTGGAAATAATGGAAATAATTCTGCTTCATCAGTTAAGCACTTTGAGAGGATCTTCTCCATTGCCAAATCGTAAGGCTGACAGTTTAGTCGTAACTTGTTTCACGGTGTCACTTTCAACACTGCGGGGGCACCAACTGTAAATGTAAATAAGGAAGTGCCCAATTCTGGGAATAGATACTATTCACTTTGAAAGGCGCTATATTGAACCACATAGTTGGTGGTTTAGTCCCAACCACAGACTCCCTGTGTCTGCCTTTCCCTGCTGCCTGCACAAAGACTGAATCATTTGACGTGTGCTACTAAAGCTTCTTTGGATAGTGTTCCCCATAATAGGCACTATATATTGTGGTTCAGGTTCTACCAGTGCCTCGCTCAATTCCAAATTACTCGGTTATCAAGCCAGTGCTCTGGAAGTAAACACATGAGAATAATCTTATAATTGTCTTTAGACGCCATTCACTGTATTAATCCAGAAAGTTGTCTGCTTAATCCTGACTGTTAACACCATTTGTGACACTGAGTGAGTCTATGAACTTGTCATCTTTTAGTTGCTTAAAAACAATTTGCCATTTAATAAATATTCAAAACAAATGAAGTCCAGCCAGCTGTCCTGCACATGAACTTTCTTTTAACACACCTGAAAAAAATCCAAAATGCAAACTACCCGCTAATGTCTTCCCCTTTACTGAGTGAATTGACATCTGTAAAGTATAACTTTGGACAAGGCTTACATATATACAAGTACTACAGCCAATTACAACTCTAACTTTAACTTCTGTAGGAATAACCAAAGCAGATTGTCTCTAGTAGAAGTGGCCAAAAGATTTGAGACAACTCACCGCAGAGAGACACGAGCATCAAGCCCCAGTGAAGCAGCATGGCAGATGACGCCTGTCTCCGCTGCCTGCTGTGCGCTCTGTCAGCCAGTAAGTGAGTGAGAGAGAGAGAGAGAGAGAGAGTGCTGTGGGCGCGCTGGTGAGTCCTGTGGCCCAGCGGTGCTTCAGCTCTGATTGGTCGCAGCAGAGCCTCCTCTTACACAAGGAGGGAGGAACTGGAGAGGCTGAAGGCAGGCACAGAGTTTTGTCAAGGATTCACTCACCTGGCTGGTTAAATAATGACTTTATTTTGAATAAGGCATTTGACACCATCAGTTTCAATGAGGGAGAGCAAAGAAGAAAGTGCTAAACTAATTAAAAAATGAAGTGAAAAAAAAGATAAAATATGCAGGGTCTTCGAAGGGTCTGAGTTTTTTATATAGTAAAATAGATTTCTCCTATTGCTGAGCCGTTCCCAGGACTTTGGTCCAAATCCCAGCCTGGTCACTGTCTGTGTGGAGTTTGCATGTTCTCCTTGTGTCTGGATTGCATGTTCTCCCACATTACCTGGGTGTTAATTACCCAACTGTGAATGAATGACCGGGTCCTCCCTGCATGGAGTTTGCATGTTCTCCCCATGTCTGCGTGGGTTTCCTCCAACAGTCCAAAGACATGCAGGTTAGGTGCATTGGTGATTCTAAATTGTCCCTGGTGTGTGCTTGGTGTATGTGTGTGTGTGTGTGTGTGTGTGTGTGTGCCCTGCGGTGGGCTGGCGCCCTGCCTGGGGTTTGTTTCCTGCCTTGCGCCCTGTGTTTGCTGGGATTGGCTCCAGCAGACCCCCGTGACCCTGTAGTTAGGATATAGCAGGTTGGATAATGGATGGATGAATGAATGAGTGTATTTGGTGAAGGATTGACATCTCACCCAGGACTGGTTTGCTTGGTGCTGTTGGGTTAGGCTACAGTGCCCAAAAACTCTGCAATGGAAAAAATGCATAAAGACATTCATAAAGCTTTAAGGTAATAAAGACAACTAGTAGATGCCTCCCTGTGTTTCTTGTTTACCCTGCAGTACTAGGGTGTTGTACCGTGTTAGCCATTGTGAATGTAGTGAGAAGTCAAGCAAAATGACACCTTTTATTGACTGAGTTCCCTCGAAAGCTTGCACATTGTAATCTTTTTAGTTAGCCAATGAAAGATGTCATTTTTAATTAAAAGACTGGAATATGGTGATCTGGGGGTTTGTCAGAAATTAGAACATTACAAAAATTTTGACAAGAACAGGCCATTCACCCTAACAAAGCTCACAAATCCTGCCCATCTAATTTCGCCAAAACGGCATCCAGTGAAATTTGAAAGTCCCTACGTGTCAGCTGTCTACCACACTACTTGGTAAGTTATTCAGTGGATGGTTCTTAGTATGACGAAAACTTTCTAATATTTGTGCAGAATTTCCCCTTAACAAGTTTCTAACTGTGCCCTTGTTCTTGTCATGGCATACGAACATAAGAAATATGGCATGCTAGAGGAGACTATTCAGTTCATTTATTTAACTAACAGCTAAGATATTCCAGTATCGTATCCAGACAATTCAGCTTGTGCCTTACCTACAGTGTATGTCTCACTAGTTTGCTCCAGGCTTCCACAACTAATAAAATTATTTTAAAGCAACAGCCTGCATCTAGTTTACCAATTCCTTTCATAATTATAAACACTCCCATAATGTCACCACTTAAACTCTGCTTGACTAAACTCCATTCATTTCACTTATTTCAAGGGTGTTTGGCATCCTGAACACACCGCCATTTAAATCAGTCAGTCAGTCATTGTTCAACCCGCTGTATCCTAACACAGGGTCACGGGGGTCTGCTGGAGCCAATCCCAGCCACAAGGCAGAAGCAAATTCCTGGGCAGGGCGCTAGCCCACCTCAGGGCACACACACTAGGGACAATTTAGGATTGCCAATTCACCTAACCTGCATGTCTTTGGACTGTGGGAGGAAACCAGAGCACCCGGAGGGAACCCACGCAGAGAGGACCCGGGAAGTGAACCCAGGTCACCTTACTGCGAGGCAGCAGTGCTACCACTGCGCCACTGTGCCACCCGCCATTGACATCAGATTTTGAAAATGACTTTTGTGTTTGTATGCTACTTTTTAATCCAACATTGCTGGAAATCTTTTAGCATGAAAACGCCATTCAGCCCAACAAAGCTCACCAATCCTGTCCCACCTAATTTCTCCAAAATAACATCCAGTGAAATTTTGAAGGTCCCAACATTTCAGCTGTCTACCACACTATTTGCAAAAACCAGGAAGCAGTGCAATTGTCTAATTAATGTTGAATTAGGGTAAGTGACTTGCTCAGTATTACACAGTGAGTAACAGGTAGGAATGGAAGCACCACCCTTGGTATTCAAGTGCCCAGCTCGCCAGCCACGGCAATGCACTGCCTGATTAACGGCTGACATTCAATCAGCAGACATGAATGGCAGGCTGCACCTGACCACAGCAAATACTTTACAGAAATGAGCAATTTCACTTCTTCGTTTTTAATAACATTGTACACCTTTCTGAAAACATGTTTTCACTTTGTCATTATGGGTTATTGGGTGTAGATTGATGGGCTAAAAAGTACATTTGTATATGTGAAATTAAATCTATAGTGCAATAAAGTGTGCACAAAGTAAAGAGGCCTGGATACTTTCTGAGTGTATTGTAGGTCTGCCTGTACTCAATAGGGATCATTTATTTGGCTTCTGAGTGTCACTTATCTGTATGGGTAATAGATCAGATCAGATTAGATTAAATAAACTTTATTCATTCCACGTGAAAATTCAGATGCATAGAGCAACAGAAACAAAGATACAGACTCACAGGACACATAATACAGCCAATCAAACAATAAGTAAATAAATAAATGTATATTGTGCAGAAATTTCAAAATGAACTTAAAGCGTACATTGGGAGTGAATCGCCTGATAGCATTGGGCAGAAAAGACCCCCAGAGATGCTTCTTAGCTATGGTGAAATGAGCCTGTGGCTTAAAGTGCTTCAAGACAGCGCCTCCTGGAGGGGATTGAAAGGATTTTTCATGATGGCATCCAATTTTGCCACCATCCTCTTTTTCATAGTGTGTCAAGGGTTCATCCTGTGATGGAGTAGGCTTCCAGATAAGTCTTTTCAAGCATTGTGCTTCTCTTGACCTCAAGTTGCTTTCCCAGGAGACTGCAGCGTAAAACACCATACTGGCTACTATGGACTGATAGAACATTTCCAGCAGCTTGCTGCACACATCGAAACATCGGAATCTCCTTAGGAAGTCCAGTCTGCTCTGGCCTTTCTTGTACAGCGCCACAGTTTTGTCAGACCAGTCCAGTTTGTTATTTAAGTGAACTCCTAAGCACTTGTAGCTGTGCACCATTTCCATGTCCTCCTCCTGGATGGTGACAGGTTTCAGAGGCTGTTTTGGAAGTCCACCACCAGCAATTTTGCCCTGCTGATATTGAGTTGCAGGCTGTTGTCCCTGCACCACAGGACCATGTCCTCCACAAACTTCCTGTACTCTGACTCGTCTCCATTTGTGAATGAAACAGTCGGACACACAATGAAGGTTTCGGGCAGCCACCCGTATAGTTTCGCTGGCTGCAAAAGGCTTTAAAGTAGAGTACAATGTGTACAGGTGAGAATCCAAAACTAAACTGTTTAAGTATGGAGGATGAGGGGTTTTTATAGCTGATTCACAGGAAGTGATGTCCTCGGGCAGGGACAGGAAGGATTTATCGTGTTTGGTCTACAGAGAGAAAAGAGAGAGGTTCAGTGCACCCCATCGCCCCCCTGGCCTGGCGTGGAATTGTCGTTTCCTGGTCCCTTTGGTTGACTCCCAAGCGCACATGTGTGACACATTGTAAATGCAGCCTATGATTTCATTTTGATTTTTGATTTGATATTCTTCATTAATTCTCGAGGGGAAATTACCTTTTCACATGATCTTTGAGGGCGGCACGGTGGCACAGTGGTAGTGCTGCTGCCTCGCAGTTAGGAGACCCAGGTTCACTTCCCAGGTCCTCCCTGTGTGGCGTTTGCATGTTCTCCCCGTGTCTGCGTGGGTTTCCTCACACAGTCCAAAGACATGCAGGTTAGGTGGATTGGAGATTCTAAATTGGCCCAAGTGTGTGCTTGGTGTTTGTATGTGTCCTGCGGTGGGTTGGCACCCTGCCCAGGATTGGTTCCTGCCCTGTGTTGGCTGGGATTGGCTCCAGCAGACCCCCGTGACCCTGTGTTCGGATTCAGCGGGTTGGAATATGGATGGATGGGCCTATGCACAGTGCCCTTGGAGCATTTTTCAGGTTAATGGCCTTGCTGAAGGGCCCAGAGAAGTAGTAATGATGGAGGAGTCATCTGAACATTTCTGTAGATGGCAAGCACTGGCACTGGCAAGTTCTGTTGTGTAGATGGTAAACAGGAAGGGAGACAGGACAGTTCCCTGAGGTGCTCTAGCATTACACGCCACCATTTCTGACACGCAGTCCCTCAGCCTCACAGACTGCTCCCTGTTGATCAGGTAGTCCGTGATCCAGGAGATTGTGGATAATATAACTAACATATGCTATATAGAGCCAAACAACAAATAGAAAAATGTAGATGTAGATAACAAATATTACATTAAACACAAGTAATTTATTACAAATAAACAAAAAATGACAAATAATAATGAAATATGGACACAAGTGTGAGTTTATTTCATACTCTCCTGCTTTGTCAACTGCATTAACTTGTTTTTAGCGGTGGTCATCATGACAACCCTAATGCTTCTGGGTGTAGTAATACGCAACCTAACTGAGGAACTTAACGGCATTCTTTGAAAATCGTGTTTATTGTATGTTTGAGACTAGCTGAGTGTCCATGTGTGTTTGCACACTTTTAAAAGTGTGATGTGATGGGTTACATTTACACTGAAATGAGCACTACAGCAGGTAAATGGTTAGTCAGGACGCACATCATGCACAGAAGGGGGTTACATATACTCAGTTTTCATTTCGCAACCAGGAAATTCTGGTACTAATCTGAGATCATCTGTGTTCAGCTCGGAGTTTGGCTAACCTGCTGTGAGGGACGGCTTCAATTCATAAAACACTTGGACATGATATTATGAAAGCTTGCCACTTAGACAGGATGAAACGTATTAGATAACACAGAGCGAGGTAAGACGTCTCTTCTCCTCACTGCTCTACAGCATGAAAGGGATCTACAGTTGTTCTCTTTTCTGATTGATTCAATATGAGCACTGCACTGTTGAGGTCACAAAGTTCATGTGCCGATCAAAAAGAATTAGATACTTGATAGTAAATGGTTTGAATTTCACATGCTGGAGAAACTGGAATTAAGCCATCTCTAATACAGACATGCCCTGTGTCAGAATTGGGATTTAATAAATGATAAATAATCCATGAGTAGCCTAAATTTCATAAAGCAGTTAATGTCACAAAGTACATACGATCTTAAACTGGTTCCATGAAAATAAAAATGGCTTTCATTTATTCCAGTGTCCTCAGATCTATAGAGCACTTTTGGGATCAGCTGGAATAGGAGGTTCACAGCATTTTTGTGAGGCCAAAAAGTCTGCATGAACTACATGCCTATCATTTGACCCAGACAGCAATGGTTATGTTACTGTCTGGCAGGCACGCCAACGGAATGGTCGGTATGTGATTGTGTGATTTCTTTCACCTGTGGTGAGCTCCTGTTTCTTTGTAGAGAAGGTATCTTATATGAAGATGAAAATGTATCTTAGAGTTCAAGGACAGAAGAGGATTAAATGATAATGGTGTGCTAGAAATAAAGGATCTCTGGCTGCATTTTAATTATTGACACCAACAAGCTCTTGTCACAGATCTTTAGGAGATACTGGGTAAAGGACATCCAAGTAAAGGTTCTTTTTAACTGCAGAGTCTGACGTTCTGCTAAATGAAGGGAAACTACTTTTAATCAAAATTTTGAAGACATTCCAAAATGTATCTGTTGAAACTTTAGAACTGATTGTACGTCCAAGTTCTTGTGATAGTTCATCTGCCCCTCCATTGTGTATTGTCTCCTCATTTTCCTTTATCAGGTTTATCTCTATTTTTGCATTCATTTAAATACACCACTTTGTCAAATGATATTCCCCATCATAGGTCCCGTCTCGTGGATTGCCTTTACAAATTCCTCAGCCAGATGGAGCACACTGCTTGCAAGTACTTGAGAACAACAGATCTTTGATATATATAATGCCTTTTATAAGAAGAAACCATCTTGATTCTTTACAGTGTATTTCAGGGGAATGCTAAACAACAAATAAGAGTGTCAGGAGTAATTTGTGACAGACAGATATCAGCAAGAGTGAAAGGGAAGATCTACAGGATGGTAGTGAGACCAGCTATGTCATATGGGTTGGAGATGGTGGCACTGACAAAAAAACAGGAGACAGAGCTGGAGGTGGCAGAGTTAAAGATGCTAAGATTTGCATTGGGTGTGATGATGATGGATAGGATTAAAAATGAGGACATTAGAGGGTCAGCTCAAGTTGGACGGTTTGGAGACAAAGTCAGAGAGGCGAGATTGCGTTGGTTTGGACATGTGCGGAGGAGAAATGCTGAGTATATTGGGAGAAGGATGCTAAGGATAGAGTCGCCAGGCAAGGTGAAAAGAGGAAGGCCTAAGCAAAGGTTTATGGATGTGGTGAGAGAGGACATGCAGGTGATGGGTGTGATAGAGCAAGATGCAAAGGACAGAAAGATATGGAAGAAGATGATTCACTGTGACGACCACTAATGGGAGCAGCCAAAAGAAGAAGAAGCTAAACAACAAATAACAAGCTTAGTTTTCTTTACTATTACCAATGATTTTGGGTATATAATGTCACAGAGATGCCTTACCCATTGGTTTATGTTTGAATTTTTTAACCAAAGGAGCTTTGTGCAACACATATCAGGTAACAAAGGTGGGGCACCACAGACCTGAATGTGCACTCATATAAAGGCTTTGGAAATGAGAGAAGGGCCACTTCAAGAAATCCCTTTTGTTACACAAAAACAAATGGCTGACGTGGGCAACAATGGATTCATGTGTCAGCCCCTTTTATACAATTTGGACAATGGCAGATGAATGTTCACACAAAGCCTTGGCTTGTATATTTTCCTCTAAAATGGAATCCCTTTCAATGAATAAATTTTTAATTTTTGGATATTTACTTCATCAACTACATTGACAATATGGTCCACCCAGGGTGGCTCAGGACCCTAAAAATGGCAAGGGAAGTAATAAGTTAAATATAATAGGTGGGGATCCCCCAAGGATTTATTGGTGGAAAGGTAAGCCTCCTGCTCTCCTTAAGACCTTTATAACCTGCATGGTGCTGTTTCTCTGTTGTCAGACCACACTCAAACTTCTTAACATTCACTCTGATCCTGAGGTCCAAGGCCAAAAGTTAGGTTTCAAATATCCAATCTGTGGCTTGAAAAAAAATCTATACATAAAGGAATAACAAGCAAACAAAGATTGGACATTAAACACAGAAGGCCAACAATTGAACATTCCCACATTTTGCATGTTTCATATTTAGTTATTTTGGATGCTGCTGTTGAACATTTACAATAATGAAAAAAGGAGCTATTGTCTGAACAATCGTGAGTCTTGTAATCTACTTTCACATGCATGACTGTATTCCAGTTTTATTTTTTTGAGTGTTCAAATTAATACTGTAAGTGTTTCATACCTGATATGAATGTATACAGTGTAATTGACGGCCAGAACACCCAGAGACTGGAAGGATGGGGGAAGGCAGCTACTTTGGGAGACTGCCTCCCACAAGACGCTAGATGGCAGCCATGAGAGAGGTGAGAAGGTTTCTGCACAATGTAGCATTTGGATAGAATGTGTCTTCCAGAGAAGGGAGAGGCACCCCAATAATACTCTTCACTGACCTCACTGTTCTCTGCAGTCTCTAGTGGATGGACATGCTGTAATTGCTGGCCACCAGAGTGTAATGCAGCTGGTCAGAACACTCTTGATGGCTCCTCTGTAAAATGGGGTGAGAATGGAAGACCAGACACTCACTCCCTTCACTCGCCTCAAAAAGTGTGGTCTCTGCTGGGCCTTTTTAGTTAAGGAAATTATGTTGTTAGTCCATATGAGGTCCTCAGTTATGTTGTGCCAAGGAACTTCAAACTCTTTACAATCTCCACAGTGGAGACTTTGATGCAGACTGGGAAGTGGTCAGGTCAGGTCAGGTTCTTGTAAAGTTGAGGGATAGCTTGTTATTGCCAGCTGTTCCACCTCCTCTCTATATCCTCTCCTTTCTATATATCCTTTCTATAGTATGAAGAGTTAAATGACAGCATCATTGAAACTCACAATAATTTACAAAAACAAAATTGAAAAATGTTTTTTTAGCTGGAGATGTGCGGCTGCTCGTCTTGTGTCTATTGCCTGTAATTGAAGTAATCGTCCACAGGGTGCATACACGTCTATAGCTACCGGCCAACTTGATGCAGACACTGGCTTCACAATTACAAGACATCCAACTGGTCCAGTTTTGTCTGTGTTTTGAATGATGTGATTGGCAGTTAAGAGTATCTCACAGTTGTACCATGAGGGTGCTGTATTCAATAGCACACATAGAGTAATATACAGCATGTAAAAGCATTACAATGAGAAAGCGATCCAAAATATGGTACTAATAAAAAATTTTTTTAAATAAGTCGGGATACATAAATTGCCCGTGTGGGCCTGTGAAATACAGAATGTCTGGTGTGACAAGTTATGGCGGTCTTGCACAAACCCTGGCTCAGAACACAACTGCACAAGTCTAGGATCTGTCAATCAGAATCAGTCTTTACTAGACAGTTCCATTCAATATAACTCATTTCCTTCCTCATAAAGCACAATCTTTACATTCCCCTTCTTCTCATGTTAGGTGAGCTCTCACCAACACTATTCTCCTGAAACATACCTGGCTATGACACAAGGGCTTCTTTTAAGGTCCAACCAGGGAGTACTCATGGCACCCCAGGATGGTAGCTTGGAAGCACTTTTGAGTCTGACAGAGCTACCAATGGACGGTGAGGCCATCTCCCCAGTCAGAGCTACCAACGGACGGTGAGGCCATCTCCCCAGTCAGAGCTACCAATGGACGGTGAGGCCATCTCCCCAGTCAGAGCTACCAACAGACGGTGAGGCCATCTCCCCATTCAGAGTTACCAACAGATGGTGAGGCCATCTCCCCAGTCAGAGCTACCAACGGACGGTGAGGCCATCTCCTCAGTCAGAGCTACCAACAGACGGTGAGGCCATCTCCCCAGTCAGAGC